>CM031564.1:12928987-13407707 GCA_018467065.1 Ephestia elutella
AGTGGACGTCTTTCGGCTGAGAGAGAGAGAGAAGAAAGAGCAAGTGTTTGTAAGTTTGTGTGTTTGTTTGTAGCGGGTAATCTTCGAAACTACTGAACCGATTTTAAAAATTCTATTCAACAACGTAAAGCTACATTATATCTGAATGACATAAGCTACAATATGTATACCTAATGTACATTCGGAGTGTTCGGAACGAAAGCGAGGCGGGGCGCTAGTACAATATACATTTATTTTCATTGAGGCAACCGGGTCAAGGTACGACCTCCATCTGTACTAGTTTTCAGGCGAAGCTTAAAAATTTATTTTGAAAAGTTACTGACCTGCCACCATAACCACCGATTTAGACATCTACATCATCTGTAGACATCTACAGGGACATCAGGCAGTAACAAAATCATACAAAAAAGGTGTATGTGGGTGAGTGAGCTTCTGATGTCAGAAGCTCACTCACCCACATACACCTTTAAATTTAAAACTAATTTTTAGGGTTCCGTGCCCAAAGGGTCGGAATTCAATGTATTAATTTGCCTCCGCTGTCTGTCTGACATTGAGAAGGCTATCTCTGGAACCATTACATATAGAGACACTTGAAATTAAGGTACACAGAAGAATTAACAAGAATTTGTAACGTTAAACAACAATAGAAAAGGAAAAAAAAGTACCAAGTAACAGTAAGTAGTAGTAAAGAACATACCTGAAACTTGACCTGCGACTTTCTGTTTAAAGCTTGCCTCTAGTAAAACTGAGCTAGATACAATGATAGAGGAAAATAGGTCTCTTTCTTTCTGAGAGTCAAACTCCCACTCGACCGGATTTATTAACATTCGAATCGATTGTTTAACCGTAGGACTGGTCGGGTGGATCGCTCGGAGCGGTACCCGACGGACTGCCACGAGATCCAGATGCAGGGCTTCAACGTGTCGGGCATCTACAAGATCAAGCCCGAGGATATGGAGCCGTTCTACGTGCTTTGCGACCTAACCACCGCGGGCGGGGCGTGGACCGTAAGTCTTACTTACAGCTATTGATACCATTTTACGGATGAAAATGATGAGCAAAAGGTTTTTAATAGTGGAACTCCTCAAATCCGAAAATTTTTGATATTGACTTGATGAACTTGTCGACGTGACTACCAATAAATTTTATACTGATAGGTACCTTATTTTAAAAAATCACTTAATAAGTGTCTACTTTGTATTCGGGCGAAACAGAGCGGCTACAAAGTCCAACGCATATTTATTTATCCCATCATAATTGTTGCATTTTTAATAATAAAGCTCGAAACCTATTGGAACCATAGAGCAACACGGACTTCCGTTTCGCGCGCGAAATTCGTTGTTGCTCGAATTGCTCGAAGGTTGGAACTTTACCTTTTTTGCCGTGTTTATCTCAACCAGGTTTTCCAAAATCGTTTCGACGGCTCTCAAGATTTCTACAAGAGCTGGACCGATTACAAGCACGGCTTTGGTAATCTCGCGGGCGAGTTCTGGCTTGGCCTGGAGAAACTGAGCTACTTGACCAATCAGAAGCTGTACGAGTTGAGGGTGGAGTTGGAGACGCAGCAGGGCCACGAAGGTTATTCCGCCTACTCCGTGTTTACGATAGGACCCGAATACGAAGGATTCAGGATCAGCACATTGGGAACATACTATGGCACTGCGGGTAATTTTGCATATATATTTTTATATATATATTTTTTTTTTACCTTGCCCTCCAGAACGTGGTTATGGATTTAGCAAATACGAGTATCTACTTCCGACATCTTTACACCCTTACATGAAATACTATATATTTCGTTTTGGTAAACTAGATTACTATTTTTTTCTTGTATTTTTTTGTTACTTTTAAGGAATTTATTGAAGTGTATACGGATCCGATTTAGCTTGCAGTACATATTCTCCAGAGAAAATAGGCAGTAGTGACAACAAATAAATATACCATATAATAAAGGTAGAAATGGAATGGTATATTATAAAAAAAATCATAAACAAATAAATAAAAAAAACTATTGTTCTCTTCAATCTACAGGAGACTCATTGTCTTACCACGCGGGGCAGAAATTCTCCACCTATGATGTGGACAACGACGAGTGGAAGGATGGTGCGTGTTCAATGGAGCATGGTGGCGCCTGGTGGTACAAGGAGTGTGATAAAAGGTATGATCTACTTAACTAAAAGGTATCAATAACCCTTCACAAGACTTCACAATTAAATCGTTCAAAATAATTGTGTTCAAAAATATTGTATATTTTGCGATTATATCTATAAAGTATATAAGTAAGTAAGATATATCATACCTATCAATCATATCAATAATAATATGTGTATGTACAATCAAATCAATGGAAAATAATAAAAATATTCCAAATGTCTTACCCAGATCGTGTTCAATATTAGTGTACTTGTGTTTCCAGTAATCTGAATGGCAAGTACTTGTTGACTTCCGACGATCAGCGGGGCCAGTCTATGTATTGGATCTCATTCAAGAGCCCAGAGCTCCCTCTCAGCAAATCCAAGATGATGATACGGCCGCTCCCCGCCAGCAAACCAATCAACTACGAATCCAATAGGGTAATGTATACGTAATTTGACATAAATCTGTAAATAATACGCGACATTGATTAAAATAAACGAATGTGTTATGCTTATATATGTTTGTAATTAGTGTAGTTAGTCATTCTCATTACCCTACCTATCCTCTGACTTCGTATTTTTATGTGACTTACCCAATTGTATTAGAATCGTAGGCACCAAAATTTGCAACTTTAATTATATTTTCACTATGAATATTATAGCAAAATAAATTACATTACCAAATTATGGCCTTAAAATGTCTGAATACACATAATATCAGAGCAAATATACGTACATGTAGGTACGTACTTGTCCAAGTACTCGCGAGTACAAAATATAAAATATATTTTCTGTATGAGTAAATATGAGATATTTTCCTACATATACCTATCTAGAAGCGATTTGATATCTAAAATCTTGATGTAGGTACTGGTTTGAATTTTTTTACGAATAGACGGACAACATCAGAGAATCCTTATAAGACACAAAGTGATCTTATGAGGATTCCGCTTGTGTTCCTTGTGAGGTACAGAATCCTAAAAATGCATAGTTCCTATTGCGAAAACTTTGTAGAGACAATTAATCTAAAATGTCTCAAGAAGTTTTATCTTGAAACCTGGAAATAATATAAGTACGCACACTGTTCTTTTCTAAATAATAGGAATAAAGCAGGCATCAAGGATTTCCTAGACAACTGAATATCAGAAAACAATGTTGGGAAAAAAGGTGAGTAGGACTCTCAAACAAAATGGAAACATCGGATTGAATGAGACTTCAATGAAATATCACTTAAAGAACTTCAGCTATTTTCTTGAGCATCTGATTAACGTTTTGTCTTTTTTAACCAGAGAAGAATCCTAATTTTAATTTTTTGCTTCATGGTTATGAGTGAATTCATAAAACCACTACCTTTTAGTCCACAGACCAACAACAGATGTCAACATTGTGAAAATATTTTTCCACCTTATTTATTATGGCGATGTTTGGCGATGTTCCGAACATTTACAAAACTTATTGAAAATAAAATACTTTGGAACTCCGTTCCTGATAACTTATTTTTTCATATAGGTATAAATACACTTGTTTTATAGACTTTAATATCAATAATTATATTAGTAAACTAAATACTTAGCACGTACGTAGGTATGTATTTTGTACATTTCTCTGTTAACAATTTCTGATTGATCTGAAAGCTAGCAAAATATCAGTATAGGTATTGATATAGATTAATATACTTGTATTTTGCTAGTTTTTAATTAGTAATTTTAACTTATAGTCCATATGTGTTAAGTAGTATTTATATTACTGTCACACTGTAGTTAAATAATGTCACATTAAATTCATGTCAGATAACAAATGTAATAAAGTGTTACTTTCGTAAATACAAGTATTGTTTGTTTTCAAAGTTTATTTCCATAAGGACGAACAGCTCATATTTTTCCAGAATTTTTTAGAAAGTTCCATCAATCAAAAACAGAAAAAATTAAAAGCCAGCCGCACAAAGGACGGTGGTCGTCACCCTTACCGGTACGAGGAGCCATCCCGAGAATTCTTCACCAACTTCACGTGAGCTCGGCCCCGAACGGACTTCCAGACGATGGCATATCAAGTCACTTCATGTGGACCTAGGCCGCGGTAACTAAAGAGGACTATTTTGGTCCAAAAATATGAGTGTACCGGCCAAAATGCAATCGCCTATATTCTGCTAAAACTTGCTTTTCCGAGCTTTTTTTACATTCTCTAGGATTTATTTTTCCTTGGTTTTATTTAAGGTCAAAGAATAGTCATTTTTCGATTAACATGTATATTTTAATAAATAAAAAAATGCGCTGAAAAGCAGGCTCTTGGCCGGCACTTTCAAATTCTGGACCAAATGTATGAAAGCTCGATAATGTCTTTCAATGAATCTGGGTAGCTTGATATGCTCTGGTCTCTAGGAACTCAGCAGAGACTGAGGCTACTACAACCAGCAATAACAAACAATGCATTCCTCTAATATATGTAAAAGAAAACTACATTCCCTCTGAAGGATTTCGCAACTCGGCAACTAGTCTGGTCAACGAATGATTGTGGATGGAAAAGTCGAAAGACAAAGAAGAATATGGTCTCATGTCAAAATACTAATGAGTTATTTATATGATGTTATGATTGATAAATAAGTGCTTTATTACCACTCTTCATAAACTGTAAAAATAAATTGATTTTGATGGATACATTTTTAAAAACAAAGATTGAAAGTAAAGTGGAAAAAATAATTAAAATATCAAATATTTCAAATATGGTTCGCTTTTGGATAATACATTATAGGGTTAAATCAATCCATCATTACCCCCTAAGAGGATAGCATCTAATTACTAGTAACCCTGTAAATAAAAAAATAACTTATTTTTGAAAATCGGCCGTTTTTCGGAGCTCATAGCTTGGCAACGATTAGAGATAGATAAAAAGTGTGAAAGCCAAAGCTGTAGATAATTTTATCAGCTTTCATTATGTAGTACAACAAAATTTCGTTAGACGCACCGTTTTCGCGATTTAAGCAAAAAAAAAAAACAAAAAACGGGACCTTCTTGGGCTCCTCCCTCAGCTCTCTCTGGCTCCGATCCTATGGTGCAGGACCTTTAGTATGTTTATCTCCTAAGTAGTCCAAAGTTCCAAAATAAAATTTTCCGCTTTCGACTTTTCCATCCACAGTATGGGAGTGTGCATTCATTGACCAGACTAAACGCAGAAGCTTGTACATTGTTTTCGTATAAAATTATGACTATAAGTGATTAATGCAGTGCGTCTATAATTTTTCACATTATTGAAAAGACTGGAGTCGTAAAAACTAGCGAGGATAGAGTTCATTTACTAAGAACTATCACAGGAATATTTTTTTATGGAGATAAAATGTGGATAATCGTGAAGTTAAATTGTAAAAGAGAAGTAAATATGGACATTCAATTTTGTGGGAAAGAAATTGCATACAGTGACAATGATACAAACGATTTGTGAATCCTGTAAATAGAATGTAGTTTTATGTTAAGTTTTATAAGATAAACACTTGATTCTTGTTTCTAGTTTGGTGTGTTGGGTGGATGAAAGCGCACGACATTTTATTTACAATTCGTTTATTACTAATTATTTTATTTATATTTATTAATGTATTATTTATTTTATTACGTGTATTTCAGAGATCATAAATAGTTCGGTCAATAAATTTCTCAAAAGGGGTGTCTCAGGTATGTCTGTGAAGAGCGCGACCGAAATCAAACTTACAACTTTAGGAACTTGTTTAGAGTGCTTGGGGAGTACCGAGGTACTAAAAGTAATTAGGTCTAGGTTCCCACCGTACCACCAGTATGGCCAGTGGTACGGTGGGTCTGCGGTGGGAAGCGGTTGTGAGGCGGAACTGGGGGAGAAGTTAAAAGTTCTAATTTTTGTTTTTTACTAATATCACGAAAACGGTCAGTGAAAACCCCAAAAATTAGAACTTTAAATCCCTCCCCCCGCTCCGGCTCACAATCCAGACGCAGGACTTTTAGTAGGTACATACGTATTTTATATCCCTAAGCACTCTAAACAAGTTCCTGAAGTTTAAATTTTTTTAAATATGAAACTCCTATATGTAATGACCGGACTAAAATTAGCTATATACAGTGTAGGTATATTCTATACTGTATCCTTATAGGCATACACTATAGTTCTGATTAATTCGAATTTTGTTTTTCACAATAATTTTAGATATTATTAAAATAAAACATTTGAAATTGTCGACTTTTGCATTACGGAATGCAGCAATTATACATTTACTATAAAAACAACGTTCACAGACCAAACACAGATCTTGGTAGTGGAGGTAAAAAGCTAGATATACTCCAAACATCTAGTTATTTGAAGACTAAATTTTTATTTGAATTGCAATTAATCACTTTGGCTTGTTTTAACATAATAAATAGTACGTTTTAAACAATGTACGTACGTCTATTAAGTTTTGAATTTTTTATGATTATAATTACCTTAGAATCACCTGTATCATTTTGCACGCCCTCATAATGTTATAAATATTGCACTTAGATATATAATTATGTGTAGTTAGTTGACTTTTAGTAGTGTATCGGAAATAACAAGCACAATATTTGTTATACTTAATAACATTGGTTTATAAAAAGTTTGATATTATTTATTTCATTATTTTTTTTACCGTCAATGATTGCAAAATATAACATTTTAACACTAATTAAATTAAGATACAAAAGAATAACATTTTTAAAACTAGATTCAGTTTTAAACCTAAAAGATAAATGTTTTATTAATAGGTACTTGTTATATATCGATTTCTACAATGAATTATAAGGCTTAGAACACACTGCAATCAAACACATGGCACCTGAAAGATTTTTGTCATTTTATGATTTTTAACCAACCAGTGATAGAAATTGAAGTTTTTGGGATATTTGAATATCAGAAGCTCAAAAATGATTTCTATATATGGTGCAAGCACATTTGTAAGGTTTCCGCAGAATTAATAAAAAAAATAATTATTTAATAAAAATACGGAACTGTTTTGTATACCTACCTATTACTTATTACGAAGTATAGTAAGAAGAAAAATTACAGATTTAGGTATTTTTAGGAATTGTAATCATTGTTTGGTCTATATTTATCTATTCAATATTATTAATTTATAAATTATTTTGTTTATTTTTTTTTAATTCAGATATACATAGTAAGTAGGCCAATGTGACAATACCTACCACCCCGCGAATAGGGGGTCTTTAGAAATGAACGCACCACTTTTTGGATTTATGATAACAATCATAATAATAATACTACTAATTACGTTAAAAATACGAAAGTTTGGAACGCAAAATCTACTGGACGGATTTTGAAAATCAAATAGGTACTTTTTATCCTGAAATTCCCACGGGAGCGAAACCCCGGAGCGCAGCTCGTTAGTTACCTACTATATTTTATTTTTATATTAACAAATTTTATTTTTAAGAAATTATAATTTGCTTGAACTTTAATAAAGTGGTTTACCAAAGTCAGTTTATTTTTTAATATTCCTACGTAGGTACCTACTTAGATCTATTTTCTTCTTCCTATAGTGTATTCATCAAAGACATGACACGACTGAGGTCTAGTGGTGATAACGTGGTGGAACGAAACACATACGACTCTCTTGACTAAGTTTGCCATCGCCTTCTGCATTTTACCCAATAGCTAAAAAAACATCAACTACCACTCGTATAATAAGTTTTGTACAATACCTAATACATATCTAATCTAGTATAGTCATACTAGATTACATACAGATTACATTATTTTACATATATATTTGACTTTAATTTTGCGATGTTCATTGAATATCCCTAATTATTATAAATGCGAAAGTGAGTTTGTTCAAGCTTTATCTACTTAACCAATCTTCCTGAAATTTCGCATACACATAGGTTGAGAAGGACTTATATAAAGGATGTTTTTGAATGGGATGACTCATCTTACGGTACAGGGATACTAGAAAATCAAAGAGTTAAATATTAGTCCATAGGAATATAATAATCAATAATTTGTCTTAGAACAATTTCTTTTTGTATGTCATGGAATTATTAGCTCCAGCACCCGGTTTCCGAAAAGTTGGTCAAGTAGATATTTTAATAATTTTGTAACAGAGTGTCATAGGTAATCTCAACTAAAATCGTTACGGATCCTCATTCACGTGGGTTAGATACTCACTCGTGTAAGTGGTACTGGGCAATAAAAGGCGATATAAGAAATAAAACATAATTAAGTATCAGTCTCTTTGCTTTATTTTCCTAATTTTTCATAAATCCGACGTGAACAATATTGAACAATTAACATATGAACCGATTTGAGCAACGTGTGTGGACTTTGAATATACAGCATTGCTAGATTGGCAGCCACGGACGCCGGCGCCGTGCCGTGGGACTTATTCTAAACGATTATATTATAAGATTACCAGTTAAAATAACACCAATACAAATTAGTCTGTACAAATGTTACACGATATGCGCATCAGATCGCATGAATCTCGTCGCTAACCTCGTGGCAGTGCTGAAGCTGAGCTGTGTTATTCAAATGTACACAAGTATTTTCTAACGTTTACAAATAATTAATTTAGTATACTTCCACCCACGTCTCATAGAGTTAACTAGTTGTCGCTTTCTAAAAATATTTTTTACAACACTCACAGGTATAATAAATCGACTGAAAACTAACATTATTGCAATCGCTGTAAGTTGAGCACCTAGGCTTCCGTCTCTATGGGGAACCCAAAAGTATTTTAAGTAAATAATTTAAACTTAAAACTACTTTTCGAGTAAATTAATATTTTAGAAAGCTAAGGATGCAATATAAAGTACATCCAAATTACATTGCTAAGTTCTTAAAATAGTTTTGAATTCCCAGAGCTTACTGTATTATATTTACTGACCTGTTTTGGTATCTAATTTATTGATTTAAACAATTTAATTATGTACAATAGGTTTCCGTGCGAAATTCCTAATACTTCGATTAACTAAAATTTACGACGTTTGGAAAAGATATATAAATTGTAATATTAAGAAAATTTCCTACAAGCTTAACTAGGATTACTTAAAAATTGCAACGATTTATCGACATCGCCGATGACCATTTAAAGTAGAAATTGTTATTCGTCGTACATCAAACAGATGGTAAAAACATGCTACACCGGATATCTAATTAGCACCATAGATTTAATTGATTAATACTTAAATTCCGCAATAGGTGTGTTAAAGGTTAAAATGACCTTCTTTACTCATTATAGATTATGACAGTAAAAATATTAAAACCTTATACATTGCACTCCTGTTTACTAATAATGCAGGCTCACATATGTGTATCTCATTTAGTGAAGCCGGGCTTTCATAATTTTAATGATGCTGATACACAGAATTCTGTAATATATGTATATTTAGAAGGGGCATAGGCGCTTTGTCGTCGCATCTGCGCAAATGAAAATGAACTTTATGTCCATACTAGTACGTCTGAAACGAACTGCGCGAATTGCAATGACAGGTACGGCTATAAAGTCAAAGATTTGTGTGTGCAAACTTCAAATAAAAACATGCGTTCCGGTACTGAATGACTGCATATGCCCCTTCTGACTTAAAAAATCCGATTTCTGCACTGACACCAATAGTTAAATGCCACATACGTAAAGGCAAATATAAGTATAATCGAAAATATAAATTAAATGTCCCGATATTACACAAGCCTGGTCACTAAACACTTTATTATTAAACAGAAGTCAAAGGCTTATGACAACCACTCGGTCTACAAGTGGTTGGTATTAAAATAATAGTTCAAATAATTTTCTTAAACGTAATTGTAACAAATTTAAATTCATATTTACAGTTCAAAATGTAATAAGTAACAATGCATTCATCTCATTATTAAAACGTAATGTGTCAAACGCGCTAAATACTAAGTTAAAATGGTTAAAATACAGGCTACTGTCATTTCGTTGAAATTGTATAAATAGGCGGCCGCCAACTTGAACCTAAAGTGATTGAGTGGGGGTAAGTTCGCGCATGATACACTTAGGGCAAAAAAATGACGATAAATTAACGTCAATAGTGACGTATACAACTAAATTACAATTTTAACTGCACTTAAGTGTATTCCGCGACATATTTCGATATGATATTCGGCGCCCCTCGCACCCCGCTCATACCACCAAATAGATCTTAAATTCACTTCTGCGCATTTAATGACTTAGGTTCAAATTGTTTGCCGATTATTTACAAATATTTAATTATGTGTCATGACTATAACACTTAATATTTATAGTATAAACCTAATATAATATTGTGTAATTATGTATAAAATATAAAAGAGTATCGATTGATGTATTACTGTAATTCGTTAGTCAACTACCTATACAAAATACTAAGGCGTTGCGTTGCGTTCATCGAATTACACCAAGAATATTCTATAAATGTACTATATTCTAAATTCTTATTATTATTATACTAAAATTTAACAGTAACATTAAAATGGTGTTACTGTTACATTTCGGATATTGATATAAGCAAATAAACTAAATTGGATTCTGGTGGTAGAGTCAAGAAGCCTACAGTTAAAAACTTAAATCCCAAGGTCCTACTCCCGTACGGAACTCTCATTCCTACTACAGAATGACTCAGGTAAAAAGATAAATTCTTGAAGAAACTGCACACTAGTTTAACAAGGACACATATATTTAATATAGGGTTATTTTGAAGATTTGGCTATTGCCAAATCTTTGCAGCAGATTTCGATGATGAAAAGGTTTCCAAAGAAATCTATGTCAGAAAATTATAAAAAAGAATTTGCTTTCCATACAAATTGGTCGATCAGGTGATAGGACTTAGTATGGAAATTGATATTTTGTTTTTCTTAACTAAGTATAAATTTCTTTTGGAAGTACATAGTTGTATTCCAAGTTCTTAGCATGTTCTCAAAATTAGACCAGTAGTTACAAAATAATTCTGTATATATACAATAACGTATTGCAGTTTAATATTACGAAATTGACTAAATAAATTGGAGATACTTTATTACTACACTAGTAGGATTTTTGGAACTTTTGGGTTAGAGGCAGACTTCTAGGACCGATCGACCACCACACGATGGAAATACATGTTTCGAATGAGCTTACTCTAAGTTAATGACGAAGAGCATGTAGAATCTATTTGGCATAGTAATATGTAAGTGAAAAAAAATACATATATTCCTAAAAATGAGTATAGAATTACTAGCGTCTTGTTTATTTTACTGCATTAAACTCAAATCACGGGAACTAGCACGAAAGACCAAAACTGAAAGCAAAGATAATAATAATATATTTAAGAAAGTAACATTTTAATATGACTTCTGTGGTCTCAAGTGCTAAATAATGTACTTAAAATTCTGTTCGTAAGTACATTCCCGTGCTAGAAGTCAAAGAGCGTAAGACTTAAAGTAGATACTTAAAACTAGGTAGGCGGAACTTTCGACATTTGTCCTAAGTGCACTGGGCAGGCGAGCGCACGCAGTTGCGTATATCAACTTCGAATGACGATCGAATTTGCTCAGATATTTTTTATCTGTATACCGCGAGCGGTTTATGTTTGAAACTACGCTTTTTATTACAATTTTTTTACGCCCAAGTTAAGATGCAATCTCGTAGCTTTTTTTAAACCGCTAGACGCCTTTTTACTCTTTCATATTTTAGTTTGAGAGTATGACTTTGATATACGAATAACATACCTATTTTAGCAAACGAGCCACTACCCTGTTGAAACGCGTTGCTGCGTAAGCCCACCCTGACATAGACGAATTATAAAATATTACTAAGTTGGAGTGTCGAGCGCAGCGTCTGTGCGATAATCGCTGGGAAACAAAACGCACGATTAAACAGTTAAGGCCTATTTAGCCCATTTAGTTACAGTGCATGTTTCTTGCCTGTCGCATACAATTAAATTGAAGCAATAATATACTCGCATGGTCTAAACAACAGTTGCTTGCAACTCTTGAAAGTTAATTGATGTACTGCAATTATTGCTCTTGTATGTACAAGAAATTTGCACGGTCTAAATGGGTATTTACTGTGGCGCGACAGTTGCAGCAAACTATCCCGGACGCTATGACCGACATTCCATCTGACTTACAAGTTAATCTAAAATATATGTTAGTCTAGTTAAAAAACTCACATAATACATTTTATAGTAAAGTTATCATAAATTATCTGTTTTTGGACCACATATTACAGAAATCCTTCATCATTTTATAATTAGATGTTGATAACTAGTGAATAATGGTCACATTTCAAAAGCAGATAATTTAGATCAATATGTAATAATAATCAAATATTACTAAAATTTTAAAGAAATATCTAAATAAAAAAATATACACCTTAATTATTAACTAAAGACCTATGATACAAAGAATCATTTGTGAAATAACTATAAAATACTACGATAAACCTAATTAAACACTACTATAGTACAATAACTTTACATGTAACTAACTACGTATAATAATAATATAATAAATTAATTGTCACTCTTACTATTGAATAATGAACACCGTTTTCGTATCAGTTCCTCCCAGCCGCGGGTCACGCCGGCTTTAGAACAGTTCTGGAAACAGAAACGATAATTCATTTAAAGTACTCTCAAATAGAAACTAAATAGAAGTACTAATATTGCATCTGAGATGCTCAAAAATCCAAAAAAAAATAGATAATTCATTTCTCTATTTTACTGCGTAACACGATACTTATAATGCGTTTCCTACCAAAACTGAGAAATCATAGTTGATTATTTGTATCACATATGTTTTCAAAGGTTCTGAAAAGCTCACTTTGACAACCTTATATTATTATGACCACTTGAATATTGTAAATATAAAAAACCTTTTTTTTTATATTAAGGAAATGGGAAATGAATAACATTTATTGACAACAAAAACTTTATATATTACAATCCGCAACATGCTTCATCGAAAATAGTGGCACTGTGAAACTGTTAATAAGATTGACGATGGGTCGATGATGACGATGTTAAGAAATTGCTGGCAACAACTGGAGTAGGAGAGACGCTGGCATAGACGGAAGGAGGCCTATACTGGGCATACCCAGTCCAGTAGTGGGTCACGGAGGGCTGTTAATGACGATGATATGAATAAACTGACCTCAGTCGTGGTCCGGCTGGTCGGTCTCTGGCCGCAGCGAGTCGATGCAGGCGACGATCTTGAGCGCGGGCCCCAGCTTCATGGACAGCGCCATGACCAGGTGCTCCGGCTTGATCAGCAGCAGCGCCTCGCCGTCCACCTCCTGCATCAGGAACTGACCTCAGTCGTGGTCCGGCTGGTCGGTCTCTGGCCGCAGCGAGTCGATGCAGGCGACGATCTTGAGCGCGGGCCCCAGCTTCATGGACAGCGCCATGACCAGGTGCTCCGGCTTGATCAGCAGCAGCGCCTCGCCGTCCACCTCCTGCATCAGGAACTGACCTCAGTCGTGGTCCGGCTGGTCGGTCTCTGGCCGCAGCGAGTCGATGCAGGCGACGATCTTGAGCGCGGGCCCCAGCTTCATGGACAGCGCCATGACCAGGTGCTCCGGCTTGATCAGCAGCAGCGCCTCGCCGTCCACCTCCTGCATCAGGAACTGACCTCAGTCGTGGTCCGGCTGGTCGGTCTCTGGCCGCAGCGAGTCGATGCAGGCGACGATCTTGAGCGCGGGCCCCAGCTTCATGGACAGCGCCATGACCAGGTGCTCCGGCTTGATCAGCAGCAGCGCCTCGCCGTCCACCTCCTGCATCAGGAACTGACCTCAGTCGTGGTCCGGCTGGTCGGTCTCTGGCCGCAGCGAGTCGATGCAGGCGACGATCTTGAGCGCGGGCCCCAGCTTCATGGACAGCGCCATGACCAGGTGCTCCGGCTTGATCAGCAGCAGCGCCTCGCCGTCCACCTCCTGCATCAGGAACTGACCTCAGTCGTGGTCCGGCTGGTCGGTCTCTGGCCGCAGCGAGTCGATGCAGGCGACGATCTTGAGCGCGGGCCCCAGCTTCATGGACAGCGCCATGACCAGGTGCTCCGGCTTGATCAGCAGCAGCGCCTCGCCGTCCACCTCCTGCATCAGGAACTGACCTCAGTCGTGGTCCGGCTGGTCGGTCTCTGGCCGCAGCGAGTCGATGCAGGCGACGATCTTGAGCGCGGGCCCCAGCTTCATGGACAGCGCCATGACCAGGTGCTCCGGCTTGATCAGCAGCAGCGCCTCGCCGTCCACCTCCTGCATCAGGAACTGACCTCAGTCGTGGTCCGGCTGGTCGGTCTCTGGCCGCAGCGAGTCGATGCAGGCGACGATCTTGAGCGCGGGCCCCAGCTTCATGGACAGCGCCATGACCAGGTGCTCCGGCTTGATCAGCAGCAGCGCCTCGCCGTCCACCTCCTGCATCAGGAACTGACCTCAGTCGTGGTCCGGCTGGTCGGTCTCTGGCCGCAGCGAGTCGATGCAGGCGACGATCTTGAGCGCGGGCCCCAGCTTCATGGACAGCGCCATGACCAGGTGCTCCGGCTTGATCAGCAGCAGCGCCTCGCCGTCCACCTCCTGCATCAGGAACTCATCCGCGTAGCCCGCGCAGCCGGGGATGTTGCGGATGAAGTCGCACACCTCCGCCACCTGACATATCATCGCATATTCAAATCCACCCTTTTTAGAGTTCCGTACAGTCGGAGCAAGATAAAATTGACGAATCCTATCTAAAGTGGTCATGTTAATCTACCCTCGACTGTACATCAAAACGTCGTGGCAGCACGCTAAGATGTTATACATCTACCTGACATTCCGTGAAGGCTAATTTTTCGGGATGAGGTTTACAAAAATAATATTTTTGGATCCAAGATGGCGGACAATTTTTTTTTAATTTTGCAATAAGCTAAAAAGATGTTAAGATAAATGGAAATAGCAAAGTGAGTGTCCATGAAAGGGTTGAAGGAATAATATTACCGTCTACTTGTGGGCATTGGGTAAGATTTATTTTTATGAATTTTGTGTAAATGTTTATAGTCGACAAGAAAGAATGAAAATAGCAAATTGAGCATCTGTGAAATGGTTGAGTATAATTTGATGAAATAATTGAATGTGTATCGTTACCGTCCACTTGTGGGCATTGGGCAGCTTAGGCGGCGGGTCTTCGGAGGCGGTGTCGGCGGGTTCGGCGGCCGTCGCGTCCTTGGGCGGGCTCGCCTCGCTCGTGTCCATTGTGGAACTGATCCGGGGCAGGCTACCGCCGGTGTCCAACATCTGTTTCTTACCTGGCAATCAGTTATGGCTTGATATTTATTTATGTTCAAATTAATTTATTTTATTTTAACTTTATTGTACAGACATACAAAAAAGTACAAAAGGTGGACTTAATGCTAAAATCATTGTCTGACAGTGAAACCTTAGGGTTGAGCAGAGTTCATGTGGGTGATAAATGTAAAATTATGGCAAAAAAAAACAGTATCATTACAACACTGACCAGACAAAAGACAAAGTCAAATTTACTTTATTGAAACTTAGCCTTCACAGGCACATTTTCGGGTCAATTACTAAATTACATAATTTTGTTGTCTTATAAATTCCAAAGCTACAAACTACTAGCATTTTTTTTAATACAATAGTAGGCAAAAGAGCATGCGGGTTGTCTGATGGTAAGCAATCACCGCAGTCCATAGACACCAATGACCCTAAGAAGGTCACTGATGCGTTGCCAACTTTGGGCAATTTGTCAATGCAATGCAATTTTTTAATTTGCATTTCGGAACGACCAACGCTAAGAAGAGGACCAGATTTCGGACCTCCTTAAAAAGTAAGATATTAAGAGCACCCATAACCGGCGAGCATTTATGAACAGAGAGATGTGTAGGAAGCGAGAGAAATCGCTAGTCTCTGCCTGCTCTCACAGAAAAAAGGTCGTATCTATCATACTATCACGTGATATCTATGTACAACATTGACGTATCAGAAACAAATAGACGGCCAGTCTCGGTCAAAGTTCATTACCAGTCTAGTTTCACCCTAACGTGCATGCTGAATTTAAGTAAACTTTTTTACGTTATTACGTTACCTTATCTGTATTTGCTACGTTCAGACGTTTTTGTATCGACATTACTTAGGGTTAGTACACAGATAACCCCCAATAGATTCAGTATCATTCAATGCCTGTTCGCGTCGAAAGTCACCAAACTTAGAGGAAGTGCGCGGGGGTCGGGAGCGGCAGCTGACGTCAACGAGAAAAGGACACACATATACTTGATACTTGGGAAAGAAAGAGATGCTTGCAAAAGACATCAACGTCACCCCATTTTGGTACTCTAGTTCGCAATGTTTCACATAGTTCGACCATTATAAAGTGAACTCTGCACGTAATTTTATAAAAATAAATAAACAACCTACCTGTGGAATGTTATACTATCCTTTTGGAGATTTGATATCACTGATGATTTTCTGCACCATTTTATGGAACATGTACTAATTTTTGCACACTCAACGAACCTAATAGATTTTTTCGGAAATTTTCACGAAACAACCTGAGTTCTGGTCGCAACTAATGAAGCAATTTCATTTATACGTGCAAAAGCATGTAAGTGCGGTGACCGCGGACGCCCATACAAGCGGAATCTATTGGGGGTTATCTATGGGGTTAGTACAAGTGAAGTTATAGTCAAAATCGTATCAGTAGTGTTAGCATTTTAATCGTATATTAGGTATATTATCTTAGAATTATATTCTCTTATAATAATAATATAATAGTTATACAACTTACGCGGCGGCTCATCGGGAGAAGGCAGTTTGTTCTCCTTGTCTTGTTCCTTGTCAGTGCCCCACTCGCGCAGGGGTCGATTCACCTTCAATATAGAACAAACAACAAATTACATAATAGGAATGGAAAATCGGACACTGGTTTTCAAAATGTCAAGAGCCACGGGCAAGTGCAATAGAAATTCACTTACAATATCATCATCGATAAACGATGCGTTATTTTACACTTTATTTCCAAGAAAACCTGGGAAATTCTCCTTATTCAGTCTATGTGACATGTACAGTCAAGAGTCAAAAGCGCAATCAGAATCTACAAGGCATTATGCTCATTAAGGCTAGGCAATAAGGTCTTCAAGGTATGACTGCACTTATGTAGCTTGACTGTACATAAATATTTATTTATTAAATAATATGACATGTAGCTAACGTAAATAATACTCACAGCAAACGGTTCTCCTGCCTCTTGAATGACGTAACCTTCGATGACGTGCGTCAGTATATTGGGCTTCACCATCGCTTTTGGAAGGCCTTTGTCTGTAAAAAAGAGTCAAAAGTATTAAACTTCTGGTCTAGAGAACTGGCGTAAATTCTAATTGAAATGAACACCGGCTATAAAAACGCAAAAGTTACTCGGTCTCAAAATTCATTTTTAATTCCTTTCTTGTATATATGTACCATAGAAATTTAGTATAAAGCCTCCAATACACTAGGCGACATTTGACGCGCAACATATCCTTCTTTCTCGCTCCGTACAATTTACATGAGTGAGAAACAAGATGTGCTTTTTCACTTTGGTCAGTAGAAGTGAGCGAGATAGCATAATATGTTGTGCGTCAATTGTTGCCCAGTGTATTCGAGACTTAAGATTGGTCCACCTAAAATGTAGCAAAACTAATTTTGTATATTGAACATGTATGGGTGCAATGCTGCAGTAGAGTATGTGCTGGCGCATCTCTATTTTTATTTAGGGTGTGGTGGTAAACTAAGTTAAATTAGACAGTTTGAAATGTCAGAAAGTTAAAACTAACATTTTCCAGGCATGGTGGTCTGGGAGCGAAGAAAAAACATAGAAAGTGGTAACTGCTTCTCTTCCCGCGCAGATTGTAAAAGGGGAGGGCTATAAACTGGGGATTGTAAAAGGAAACAGGCTTTAAACTGGGGATTCCTCCACTCATAGGCGATAGGCTAGCAACCTGTCACTATACCTGAAAAAGCCCATTATTTAGGTAAGCGTGGGCTTCGAATCTAGACAGACAGAGCCAAGAGGCGTGCTCTTGGGTCTGTCTACCCCGTAAGGGATAAAGACGTGCTTTGTATTCTGAAACTAACCGGTATTGGCCTGACTGATATGTCTCGGGGCGCACTGTGAGCTCTTGAATAAAGCGGAGCCGCCCGAGGAGACGGGCGCCGTGACGGCCGCCGTCATCGTGGCGGAGGAAGATGTCGACGATGCGACCGTAGTCACCACCTGCGAGGAATATGTTCTTATTGAATAGTGAGGTGCCGCCGAAAAATTGCCTGTTCTCAAAAAAAAAATCAGCTTTTCCATACATTTTATAATACCTACTCGACCAAAATGTATGGAACAGATTTTTTTTTTGAGATTTCAGAGTCGGTCCCATACAAAAAGTTGCTCATATAAGTACTTTCACCCCTAGAGAGGTTGCAGGTGTTTACCCAAACACCCTGTATACAGGGTTATTTTTAATTAACTAGAATCCTTCCTAGGGGTGAAAGTACTCATAAATATGAACAATACAGACAGTGTTGCTTCGTTGCTTCAGTCATACTTTTAACACATCACTCGACTACTTGAGTATGACAAGGAAAATCCGGAAATGCCATGATTATAATGTGGTTTAAGTAGATTTTCTAACTTTTTGACGGTGATTTTGTCTAAATATTAGAAGGGATGTGACTTCCCACTCACCCCATATAAATTCTATTAGTAAAATTATTGTCATTAAAGTTTAACTTTGTAGTTTTAAATATTCGAACACCCAGCTGTCTGTGAGTATTCTCAAGCCCAAATCTCTATTAAATATTTTTCCCTCATACAATATAGCTAATAACATATTTTTGGGCTGTGCAAAAATGACGGATATTTAGCGTTTTAATTGTAAAAAAAACCTTTGTTTGAAAACTGGACCAATATGATTTCTATTCAGTTGTTTTCCAATCTTTTTCTCTCTTTCCCACCAAAACTTCGAATTTCTATTTTCAAATTACTTCTCTGATCGAGCATAATTCTTTTAAAATAGCTATGACTTTTCTCTTGGACAGATAAATGTCCTAAAATCGCTACAATAACAACAAAAAATATCAAAAAGTTCTTGTAAGTATAAGTTTTTCTTAGCAGTATTTTTGCCATTTCGTAATTCGTTTGTTTTGATTTCAGAAATCAAATGTAATATAAATTCTTATTATAACAGCACTTTAATAATAAGTTAACACGCTGCGTTGTATGGTAACTCCATCGAGATATAAATTATACCTTATCTCGATGGGTAACACTAGGCAAATAAGTTTTCTCTAAAACTCGATTATGTCACGTCCTGAAAACTCAAAAATGAGAGTAATGGCGTTTTTTTTTTTACCATTGTTTTTAAATTTAAGTATTTCTTATAAACAACAAATGTTTCAATATATCAGCCGTCGTTGGTAATATTGATTTACTAAACAAACAAGGCCCTCATAAAATTAGACAGCTTTCACTTCGAGTTCCGATACTTTCGACATTATTTGTACCTAATTTAGAACAATTATACCTCGTAAGTTATGTTTTTAATTAATTAGTCGACTAAAGAAAGTCACAAGACGAAGATAGAATAAAAATGGATCGATAATTTGACAAATTTTAATGTCAACAAGTTCAAAAATATTTTTCACTAGCAATTACTAAAATTTGCGCTTTATTAAAAATTGTTTTTAGTTCAAAACAACCTTAGAAATATATAAAAAATATTTTATACGATATATGTTTATATTTAAAGTTATAAACTCATGTTATTTATCGTATAAAAGGAGTTTGAAGTTAATTTATGAATTTTGTAAATTGTCCTATTTTTTCATTTTGATGAAATGTTCAAATGGCAGTACAGGGCTAAAAAATAGTTGCAATATTTTTTATATTATTTTTTTCGTAACCTTTGCGACAAGTTGCAACTTTTTAGAGGTGTTCAAATATGCAAATGTGAAAAAAAAATTACGCTCCACCTAATGAACATCTTTTTGGTCCCATACAAAAAGATGTTCATTAGGTGGAGCGCGACTCTGAAATCTTCAAAAAAAAGAAACAGCGGTTGCATACATTTTGCAAAACCTACTCGCCCAAACAGAGTCGGTCCCATACAAAAAGATGTTCATATTTATGAGTACTTTCACCCCTAGGAAGGATTTTAGTTAACTAAAAAATAACCCTGTATACAGGGTGTAAAATCACATCCGACATAGCCGTTACGTATGCATAGGGTACCCTAATTAAAGTTGCTTCAGAGTAAAAATTTTACTGGGAAAAATCCATACTAATATTATAAATGCGATAGTTTGGATGTGAGTTTGTGAATTTGTGAGTTTGTGAGGATGTTTGTTACTCAATCACGCAAAATCTACTGGACGGATTTCGATGAAATTTGGTACAGAGGTAGATAATGACCTGGAATAGCACATAGGTTACTTTTTATCCCGGGAAAAAGCACTGTTCCCGTGGGAAATTCATGCGGGCGAAGCCGCGGGCAAAAGCTAGTAATTAATAAATTAGATATAAAAAAAAAAAAAAAAATCAAAATCAGTGTATAGTGAACCGCGGCCGCTGCATGGTGTCAATGACCGCGCGGGGCGGTGAGTGCGGGAGGCAAAGGCGGCCCGCGCGTCTAATCAGCTGTCGATAGGCACTATTCATTGCTTGTTTAAAACTTTGGCATTAGTTTTGATGGGGAATTCTTAAAAATGTTTAAGGTTTTTAGGTTTCTTAGTATGAAATGACGATTACATGATAAAGGACTTTGTTCAAAGTGTATGGGGGCTTGGCTTACTGTGGACAGTTCGTTCAATAAACAATAGTATTATCATTCATCATAATTAATGTCAAATAGATTTTCTGAATATATATTGGAGTATGAATATCTATAATTACAATATACCATTTAGTAAGTAATTTTTGCGTTTCCGATACTCAAATCAAAGATGTCGGCCTTTACGTGCGTTCTGGGATGCAATTATATAAAATAATATTACATTTAAGTAGTATATTGTTTATTCTTTGATGAAAGATTGGATTAATTAGGTATTTTTTTTACCAAAATACATTAGTTTTATTTATTAAGTACACTCATATCACTTCATATTTATATTTTAGAATGAAGAATTATGTATTATTTTAATTTTTACTTAAATAATTCAATATTGGTAACACTCGATTCTTGGGCGCGGCTTCATTTTTACGTTGACAGATGTTGACAAGTATCCAAGTGTAAATGTCAACCGACGACAACCGGTCAACGTCAAAATCAAGCTACGAAGAATCGAGTGTTACCAGGTAAAGAAAACGCAATATTGAATTATTTAAGTAAAAATTAAAATAAATTCATAATTCTTCATTCAAAAATATAAATATGAAATGATATGAGTGTACTTAATACATAAAACTAATATATTATGCTAAAAAATTACCTAATTAATCCAATCTTTCATCAAAGAATAAAAATATACTACTTAAATGTAATATTATTTTAGATAATGGCATCCCAGAACACACGTGAAGGCCGACATCTTTGATTTGAGTATCGGAAACGCAAAAATACTTACTAAATGGTATATTTTAATTATAGATATTCATACTCCAATATATATTCAGAAAATCTATTTGACATTAATTATGATGAATGATAATACTATTATTTATTGAACGAACTGTCCGCAGTAAGCCGGCGATGAACAATGTCTTTTTACAAATCTGCAAAAAAATGAAAATTTTCAATTCAACTTTGAACCTCATTATCCCGGAAACTACTAATTTCCCAGCCATGGTTTCTTGGGGGAAAATGTTAATATTAATGGGGAGATTACGTGGATTTCGGCTATGTCGGAGGTCATTTTACACCCTGTATAGTATCAAGAATCATTAATAAATTTGAAATGTACTTATAAGAAAGCGGGTCGGTGCTATGTTCCGCTGTGTTGCCAACATTACCTGCGGCGCCACGGGCGTGGTTTGCTGCGCGCTGCTCGGCACAGCGGCCGCGGGCGGCGCGGACACGGGCGTCTCCGGAGCGGACGCGGGCTCCAGCTTCACCTGGCTCCCTTTGCTCACGTCCGCGGCCGGCGGACCTGACAGAGTCACAAACATTGCAAGTTACGACGAGAAAATCAAAGATTAGGTTCAAGAGTACATCCCTACTGCATAACGCTGGACATCACTAGCTTCGCTGTGATTGGTCCAGCAGAAGGCCTGCCTGTCATAGCGTCGGCTAGTTCACTATGAGACATGTTCTGTTTAGAGAATATCTTTTGTTTTTGTGTTAATGTTTTAAGTAGAATATTAAATGATAAATTTACACCAATGTACCTAAAACTATACGAAAGTACTTAGTGAACAAGAAAATTACATTGTTTTAAATTATACTCTGGCAAAGTAAGAAAAATTTTGAACAGGTCTTTAATCAAAATCTGCCCGCATTTATACAAAAAAAATTAAACTTCCTTATTTGTGTCATCATCATCGAATTTAAGAGCGAGGATCTTGTCGACGGAGTTCCGTTTTACTCTTACGCTTCCATTGCCAACTGTTTCACCTCCTGATACGATCCGACGCTAACTTTTCCTTTATATATATTTATTATATATTTCTTAGCAGGTGGAAATCGCTAGTCTCTGCCTACCCCCACGGGAAAAAGGTGGGATAATATGTATGTATGTATATATTTGTGGGGGTAGATAAGTAAACAAGTAGGACTCACCAACAGCAGCGGTGCTAGTCGATATAGCGGGTTCAGCGGCGGTGACGGTGCTAGCGCTCGAGACCGTAGTGGTCGCGGAACTGAACACCGCCACGGAGGTAGCAGGTTCGGTGCCCGTCTCGGCACTCGCCATCGGCTGCGGCGCTATCTGCTGCACCACTGGCGCTTGCTGAAATAAAAGTTATGATTCATTATTTTTTCCATCAATATAAAATATCCAATTCCAATTGATTTTAATTCCAGTGCGTGCAGTGGCGGATACAGAAAAAAAACTCAAGTTGTTACGCTAAAGATATCTTGACCTTTTTTGTATTGCTGCAACACACACTTATTTTTTCGTTATTTGTTGTATGAAACTGTATGTGTTGTTGTGGCGGCAAATAATTTTTTTTATCTATCTATATATTTTAAGGTACTTTTATCATGTGCCAAACTGGAAAACGTACAGTCAGCTACAGAGAAACCTGACATGACATGTTTTCGGTGGGATATTACGGAGGGCGGCTCAGGGTTCTTTGCAGCTTACCTGTACACAATAAGATGTCGCGGACGCGTGTTACATAGTAAAGTACAACTATTCGATACCACATTTCATATGTATTGTGCCATGCAATCCATAAAGTATGTAAATACTTATTACATACATACTTACATGCATATTATCACGCTTTTTTCCCGTGGCAAAGACTAGCGATTTCCACTTGCTACGATCCTTACAGATACTATACTTATTATCCTAACTAATATTATAAATGCGAAAGTGAGTTTGTTTGTTTATTTGTTTGTTACCTCTTCACGCTTTATGTACCGAACCAATCTTCCTGAAATTTCGCATGTACATAGTTAAAAGTACTAAGAAGGACATAGGGTACCTTTCATCCCAGGAAAAAGCACTGACCCCGTGGGAAATTCACGCGGGCGAATCCGCGGGCAACAGCTAGTTTATTATATATCGGATTACATGGCACAAATTGAGAAATTTAAAAGTGTAAATCGTGATTTACCATCTGCGAGCCCTTGTCCTCCTCGCTCTTGACGTGTAGAAGGGCGGAGGGCTGCAGCGGCAGTACGGAACCCTGCACGGGCGCCGCCACCAGCCCCACCGCCTGCGACGCCACTTGCAGAGAGTTCACGCCGTTTGCCGACACCTGGACCAAAATCGGCTATCTTCAGCTATTCTCTTAAATATAGCACAAACATTTGACGTAACTGAATGTAAAATTGACATCTCTAAAGCCGTGATACGATCACAGTCTGCTCATCCGAGTGATCTTTATACGAGTGTAGAGTAGAGTTGGAGTGCACTCGAATCATGGGTTGGCACAATACGAGTCGCATACGAGAGTCCACTCGGTCCGAGCAGACTCGGATCGTCTCAACGCAGCTTAAGACACCTCGCATACTAGACAACCAAGCCTCCAGCTGTAACGAACAGGTTTCTTTAAAAAAGATACGCGAATTACAAAATATTTAATAACAATATGAACCTATTAAAAATATATATCTATCATGCACTCATTCATTTCATTTTTGAGGATTTTTTTAAAATAAATTTTAATTTCATAAAACAGCATGCCGCTATCATACACTCATACGATATAAAGTGAAAATAAGTTAAATAACTTGCAATACAAGGCTATACGTAGTTATCGAGCTACGAATGATGTGTTTAGATATCTTTATCTGTTTAAAGAGTAAATTATTTTATCTTTTCTAAGCTCGATCACGCGATATCCACAATTCACGTAAAATTAATTTTGATTACATAAATAAACACTAAGATAATTGACATGCGAATGCAACATATAAGATAAAAGTAGTGTTATGCCAGACACATTTGTTTTTGTAATGTTCTCGAAACGAAAACACTACAGTATGTGACTGTACTATGTTTGTATAATTGAATATAGTTAATAAAATAAAAGAGCCCTTATTCTACCAAAACATGTTACAATAAACATGTGTACACTTTGATTCACACTTTAGGTACTTTTACAGTGAGTTTTTCATTTCACGTGGAAGCTTTGCACACCGTGTATATGTATTTTTCCTATAAAATATGTCTACATAAACTAATACATGATAAAATAATAAATACCATCTAATTAATTAATATTAAATCAGCCATTATATTGATATCTATCATGCAAAATTACTTATAACATGATTACAATTCATATACAACAAATAGAAATAAAATAACTAATATAAACATAAATTTTAAATACAGATTAAATAATATATGTAATAATAGTCGAATATGATTTTAGAATACTCCATTAGTTCGAAGCTCTGAATAAAAATTTCGGTAACATGCGAGATTTTGAAATCTACAGAACTATTTTAATAGTAACTGTAAGAAATTAATGGCGTGCATCAAAAATGATATTTAAAGGTAAACTATGTAGACGAATAATGGAAATGTACTAAGAATTATCATATCTTGTGGCTTGTAATGAATATTTTTAGCCACATCCATGTGGATTCTGGGACCACGATACCTCAGTCAGGCATTGAACATATGCAACATTTTAATGCCAGCGTTTTGCTTTTCTATATTTAACCCCGTTATTTCAATGGATTTTTTACATACTCAGGTATAACGATACCAAATTAACGTGGAGGAAGCCGAGCGATACAGTTCAAAGACTCGTAACTAATAGAATAAATAATTTATAAAAACTAATTTTATATTTTAAAATATTATTTTTTAGTTAGCCCCTTTCAAAATTACAAACCACAAGAGTGAACTTTTACTTGATGGAGTAGTCATCGCAATGAGGTAAGAATGAGGTTAGGTAGTGGGGTCTACCTCATGGTGCAGTAAGGCCGGGGACACCTGCACGAGCGGCGCGGACAGCAGTGGAGCGCCGTCCAGGAGCCCGGCCTGGGAACGGTACAACCGCTCACCGATTTATGTTCAAACAAGTTTTTTTTACACGATTGACCAAAAAAAGTGTGTTGTTTTCAGGGTTCGTGTATGTATGTATGTAAGTTTCTTTGTTTCACTATAAGTCCTGAACGGCTTAACTTGCTGATGTGAGCGATATTTTTATATTCCTTGCATTCCTCCGAGTGACACAGGCTATGTGAGATGTCAGTCGTGTTTTTTTATTTTTTAATAATTAGCTTGTTATAACATAAGGTAGCAAACAAGCAAGCGGGTCACCTGATGGTAAGCGATCAGCCGCTGCCTATAGACAACTGCAACATCAGGGGTATCACAGTTTTGTGGCCAATTACATTCCTATTGAATAGTTTACTACAGAAAAATCGTTATTATTTAGTAAATTCAATGCAATATAAAATGCCAACTTATGAAAATTTAATATTTATTTTGCTATGCACACTTCCCATTTAGAAAGAAAGTCAATTCTTAATTACTCTTACTCTTCCGAATGTAAAGATAGTTTAAGTCACTCAATAGTTCACGAACATTGTACCTATGAAAATAATACTGGTTTCGAAAAAAAAAGTTTCTGAAAAATAAAAACGCGCGAAACGCATTCATTATTTTTGTATTTACCTAATTACGCATTATGTATTTAATTTTTATAAATGCATATTCTAGTATAGAATAAATATTATGATGTTAGGAATTAATAACTAGGATTTACGTAATAAATATAATTATATCAGCAATATATATTTAAGTATAATACAATTTTTACTTATTTATAGATAATACATATTTTTTTCATAGCACAATAATATAAATCTAATTCACTTCACGCACTTGCACATTCTAGGAAAATGTTTGTTATGAAATTCAAAAGTATTAAAGATCAGTCATAACAATACCTAGAAAGGAAGGTACAGTATCCGGCTTAATAAGTGGAAGGTTCACTATATTGAAGCTGTTGTGGCAGAGTAGTTAGGGCGCCCGCCTGTGACTGAGGTCCCAGGTTCGAATCCTGTCCATGCTACATGAGTTTGTTTACCAATCTGACTGTATGGTAGTTTTCATAGACCATCACTTGCTTCCGGTAAAAGAATCATAGTTAGGAAACCTGTTTCTCTAGTTTGAGTTGATGATTATCAGCTAGTTTGTGAAATGGGGAAGGCAATGGTAAACCCCTCCAATTAACATAGCCATGATTCGGGGATTTCAGCGATATATTTCCAAAATGAGAGGACTAATCACCCGTCTGATGCTTGCACTGGTGTCCCCAATTAGTAAATAAAAATAATATTTCCAGGATAATTGTCGTATGTGTTTCATTCTACGTGACCAAGACCCTCAGTCATGAGGAATACGCCTAAAGAAGGTTCAGTATATGCTTACCGTCTGCATGGGCGTGGGGTGGTTCAACCCTGGCTGCTGCTGCACGGCCATCCCCACCGAAGTTTGCACCAGACCGCTGCCCACTAATGTCTGGGGTAATATATGAGGGTTATTGTTTTCCATTCACTAGATGTCACTACTGGCGAGTGAGGTCTGTCAGATAGTACAATACTGTCATCAGTTGTCAAATTCAAATGACAGCACACAATAAAAAAACTATTCAAGGGGCATGACAGTTTTTATAAAGCATCTGTAAGCTGTCTGATGATATATTGATAAAATTGCCTACTAAAATAATCTGCTAGTTTATTCTGTAAAAGCTGTTGCCCACGACTTCATTCGCGTGGACTTAATGACCCTTACCTTGAGTATCAATAAAAAAATGAATAAATGAACACTTTGTTATATTGTACAGTACAGCCTTCCGTGACCCACTGCTGGTATTTGTACTACTGTATAAAGTACAACTGTACTGTACTCTTCTGTAAAACTTATAATATTATAGTAAGAGAGTAATAATATTTTGAGTTCAAAAGTTCAGCAAAGACTAAAGTTGCTAGTTTATTCTGAATCACACTTTTGGAACGAAAATTTAAGTGGCTTTAGTCAAACTAGATTTATGAATATGTTGTGAAAATGGACTCTAAGAAAATAATGCAATGTTTGGTACCTGTGGCTGTTGCAACGTCTGCACTTGTGCAAGCGATGCGTTCGGCTGCTGGGTCGTGTTGAGTTGGCCCACCAGAGCGCCGGGCTGACCCATACCTCCGAGCTACACACAAACATTACATTACTGTTAAAATACATTGGATGGAGGCCTTTACCCAGTATTGGGACATAGATGAATAACGTCTTTATCCCTTACGGCGTTTTACAATAACCAATGAAAGACTATTAAATAAAATAACAAGCTAATTATTTAAAAATAAAAACACGACTGACAACTTACATAGCCTATGTCACTCGGAGGAATGCAAAGGAATCTAACAATACCTCTCACATCAAAATCTGTTAAGCCGTTCAGGACTTATGGTGGAATAAAGAAACTTACATACATGCTTACTTACATACAGGAACCCTGGAAACATAACACTCCTTTTTTGGTCAGTCGTGTAAAAAACATGGTACTCGTATGCAGTGATTGTGTCGCCGCCGCCCCTGAACTCTCTTCAAGTTGAGCCTGAGCGGGCGCACTCTTTTGAATCGAATTTCCGTACGAATTTGTATTATCAATAATTTAACTTGAAATATGTGAGTACTAGCAGTTAGATCTTGATGTCATGAAAACTCAAACCTATTATTTCACTCGCCAAAAATTAACAAATTTTATGTAAGTAGGTATCTATTATTTTACTAAAAATATGTAAGTACTAATAGTTAGATATAAAGGAGTCATGAAAATTTTAAAAAATTAGGAATTCGAAGCATTTTATGTCCATTTGAAGGGAATTTAAATTCACTGGGTTGTCACGACATATTTTATTAATGTGCATAATAATAATATAATAATATTCGCATACATATTATACGTTATTTAGATTACTTTTGTTAATAATACAATCCTAATAACATCCCAGCAGTGGGAATAGATTAGCAGTAACTACGACGCAGCGAACTCACCGGATGTATTTGTTGCACCATGGAGATGGTCTGCGGCATGCCCGCCATGGGCAGCGTCTGCGCCACCGAGCCCACGGGCAGCGCGCCTTGTTGCATGCCCAGTGTCATACCTACAGAACACACACATTTACATAATGATTACACTAAAAAAAAATACTTATACAGTCGCCTCTCGTTAATTTGAATCGCTCTATAATTCAAAGTTATCACGTGTGTCCCTAAAAATATTAAATAAATTAACTACCTATTAATTAAATTTAATTTTTAATTAGAAATTAGTTTATTATTTTTTTTTTTAAATAAATTTATACCTTTTAATCAAACGGTAATTTGAACAAAAAAACCATTGCTACGTAACAAAACGACGCGTCAATTCGAACTCACGCGTCAAACACTACTCTTGCGAGGTACATTTTGAGACAAGTTGTATGACCGTTGCGCGAACATTTGTTATTGTAATAATATGTTAGACACCACATCCGCACTAAGTTGTTTGTTTGGTTAGTTTAGTTGTAGGTACTCTTTCGTCTGCATTTCTGAGCAAGAGCCTTATTCGATACAACAAAGCTACTACTACAAAGCTACTAAAGCTACGAAACTACACTTCAGCATTCCAGTCACCATTTGTGTAAAAAAAAATTAGGTCAGTCTCAGCAATGTGTTTTGAATTAAACTAACATTACAGACTTCTTTTGAAATACTAATAATAAATTCACATTATGTATGTACCTCTAACCTTTTGATTTAGTTAAATAATAATTGATTAATCCTAACTAATATTATAAAAGCAAAAGTGAGTTTGTTTGTTTGTTACCTCTTCACGCTTCATGTACTGAACCAATCTTCCTGAAATTTTGCATACACATAGTTAGAAGTACGGAGAAGGACATAGGGTACCTTTCATCCCGGGAAAAAGCACTGTTTCCGTGGGAAATTCACGCGGGTGAAAGCTAGTACTCAATAATTGGAACTTTCATATTTTTTCATATGATATTTCAAACTTTCGATAATATCACTTAAAAAAACTTTATTCTGAAACGGCAAAACTCATACTCGTAAAACATAACCAAGAACTACCTCGACATTATTTCGAACTCTACTACTCTCGAACTCGACTAGAACTATCTCGAATTTCGGTTAAAATAAACCGCACCAAAATCGGTCCAACTTTTAAGGAACTATGCCACAGACAAACAGGTACCCTCGTTTATGTGACATGTATTTAGAACAAGAAAAGGTACCAAAATTTGTCACCCGAATACAGATTTTTTTTCTTTTTGTCCATCGCGTGACGCGTCAGAGATAACAAACAAGTATAATCGAGTCTCAATTTAAATGTACTCCTATGCTTTGAATCTTAATTTTTTTAAATATGATACACCTACAATAACTAATATTATAAATAAGAAAGTGTGTGTTGTTTGTTACCTCTTCACGCTTTATCTACTGAACCAATCTTCCTGCAATGTCGCATACACATAGCTGGAAGTACTGAGAAGGACATAGGGTACCTTTCATCCACCCGGAAACACTATTCCCGTGGGAAATTCACGCGGGCGAAGCCGCGGGCAAAAGCTAGTAAATATATAAACTAACAAATCTAAAAAGTAAGAAAATTGGCTACAAAGAGGAAAAGTTAAAGAAATCCTAACTAATATTATAAATGCGAAAGTGAGTTTGTATGTTTGTTTGTTACCTCTTCACGCTTTATCTACTGAACAAATCTTCCTGAAATTTCGCATACACATAGTTCGAAGTACTGAAAAGGACATAGGGTACCTTTCATCCCGGGAAAAAGCAATGTTCCCGTGGGAAAATCACATAAAAAGGATAGTTGAGAGAGTGAAGTTAGTTCTACATAAAATGGATCAAAATATCATCTAAACACATACCTTGCTGGTAGTGTTGAACCATTTGTTGAGTTTGTTGTTGTTGCTGGTGGATCAACTGTTGCTGCTGCTGTTGTTGTTGCTGCTGCTGCTGCTGCTGTTGTTGTTGCTGCTGCTGTTGCTGAAAAAAAAATCACGTTATACACAGGTATACAACAATTTATAATACATGGTTCTGAAAAGTTCCAGTTTTGTAATAATGTAAAAATATTTTTCTACCTTAGAATTAAAATTATATGCAACTAATATTTGCCCCGCGGCTTCCGTGAATTTCCTACGGGAACAGTTATTTTTCCCGAGATGAAAGAAAAACAAATTTTGGCATAAAAGGACCCTATGTCCTTCTCATAACAAACTCACTTTTACAATTATTATAATAGTTAGCATCTAAAAAAAAACTGAACTTCTCGGCCACAACTTATATCCCCGCACACATTAAAGTTTAAAAAAGTATCGGAGCTTAACGGCCACAACTTTTATCCCCGCACACATTAAAATACACTATTATCAAAAAAAGACATTGAATATAGTTGGAAGAATTAATACGATCAATTTAAAGACAGGTTATATATGATTAAAATGTAAGGAACAGTAATTTGCACTTCACTCACAATAACGAAAAAAGTAGTTTCGGATTGCGAACTAACAATACGATACCTTTTCGAGTTGACAAAACATGATAAGTAAAGTTTCGTACTTTGTAACAAAATGTATGTCCTTTACTAACAAAGGTCCCTAGTCTTATAACGGTAGCTAGTAGCTGCATAGCTCAATATATGCAAGTTTGCAAAAAAATTCTCCGAACACTTAGCCAACGGAAACAGTAAGAAGAAATAGTTTATGTAGGCAAATTGTTAATGTCCATTTGGTAGTTAGGTACTCTTATAGAAGCTTTGGCTTATTTCGAGTAAGCTTTATCAATGATTATTTATATTACTGTCTAAATTTCTCGAATGTATTATGACTTCGTTTCTATATTTGGTCTGAATGTACTAAAAAAGCTATTGTAACGACAATAAGTTAGGTGTAAGTATGTGAAATCAATTATCATAACAATGTTTTATTTATATAAAAAAAATATGTCCAGACTGATTTAACATTGCCGAGCCCAAACCGCTGAACGCGTAAACATGAAATTTGAAATGCAAATTCCTTTTAGTACGTAAGCCAACGGTAAGAGAGGGTTTAATGAAATTCCATCCTTAAAGGGGTAAAGTGGGAGTTGTAAAGTATGGAAATAAAAATTATCCAATCTGATTTAAACTATCAAAATTTTTTGAAATGTAAAATGTAAAAAATGTAAAAATGAAAAAGTGTAAAACAGTAGTTTCTATAAAATCGGACCTCCAAACTCAAACCTATTTTTAGAAGCTTTTGGAACAATAGCTCACTGCATGACATCACGTAGTGGTTGTCATTTAGTTAGGAGCTTTTGGACGGGCCCAAAAATATGTGAATTTATTTTTGTCTTATCTTTGCAAACCATTATCAAAATGATTAATTTACAGATTATCTGTCTTACTACAAAACGATGTCTAAAGTTAAATACTTGCTAAACACATTACCCGTTCATAAGAAAAAGAGATACTGACAACTAGAAAATGTCATTAAGGATAAAGCGAAGGGCTGTTCATTGAACAATTTCCGCTGGATGGCGTTGATAGCAACATTTTCCGTTTTATTTTTTTTGTTGCGTTGTTGCAGTACTTATAGGCAAACATTTTGAATTGGCGAGCGGTAAACATACTATTTTATTTATTTTATGGCCTACGATTATATTTCAGTCAACATAATGAAAAAAGCTTTAGAATAGAATCTGCCATGAATCTTCGTATCTCTACACTCACTCACACTACGACGAGAGCTTTCAAAATGACATTAAATATAGCGCAAAGCATTATTATAAATTTAAAAATACGCTACTAGATGGCACTTATTTCAAAAGAGTGTCTAACTACAATAATGCCAATCGGACTGGCTGGCAGCATAAGAAAAAAGAAAAAGAAATTTAAAAAATACAAAGAGCTAAAAATAACCTATAATTTCTTCTTGTCATTGTCATATTTTGTAAGAAAGCAAAAAAATATATTTATGAGAATTAATATAGGTACCTATGTAGTTCAAGTTCGTATCAATTGGACTCAGCAACGAAAAAGTCCTCCAGCGCGTTGCAATGTCTAGACTTTTGTTGCAAACTGTCAAAAAGCGCAAAGTTGAATATTTGGGACACGTTTTGCGACACAACAGATATCAGCTGCTTCAACTTATGGGAAAAATAGAAGGCAAGAGATGTGTTGGAAGACGCAAAAAATCATGGCTGAGAAACATATGTGAGTGGACCAGAGTCACTACGGTTGAGGAGCTGTTTCGCTTAGCGACGAACAGAGAAGAGTTTGCGAATCTGACGGCCAACCTTCAGTAATGGAGAGGCACTAGTTCAGTAGTGCAAAATCATAATTTGTAATAAGAAACTGTAATTTAAATACCTATCTACCAATAATTTCAGCAGTTTGGATTTCACCACCTCTTAGATTCCCAACACAAATCTAGCAATAGTTCGAACATCCATTTTCAAAAATCAATCAGCAAGCAGCACCGCAGACGTTATGGTCATAATGTTCTATTGAATTGTATGACTAGAATTATATTTTTTAAATAAAACTAAATAGTACATATTGTTGACTTTTATTTTTAGTAACGAAGTGGAAATTTATTTTCCGAACTTTTTTTATTAAAGAAAACAAAAGATTAGGTATAGCTATTCTATTCCAACATAAATTGTTAAATATTGCAGTCATTATTCATGATGACTCCTTCATTGCTTGGAATGATGAATGGTATTGATAAATTCTTCATCACGACAAACCTGTGTTACAGTTTTTGTTTTTGTATTACAGAATTAGTGTATAAAGAAACACTCTTGTGCTGTGCATTTCCTGCCACAGTATTGACATTTGACACGTGTCAATACTATCGATAGTCCTGCAACGCTAGTAGATAGATATGTATATAGTGTAGACTTACATCGATACCACGAAGAATATCGATATCTTTTATTGTTGATATAAATTAATATCGTTTTTAAATATGCAACAAGCTAATTATTAAAAATAAAAAACACGACTGACAAGTTTTTACTCAAAAAGTATAACTATTTACAAACATATAAGTAATATACATTTTTCAAATCGCCTTTTAAAGCCCTTCAATTTGATACCCCACTCGATAAGATTGATCAAATTTTATTGTTTTTTGGTCTGCTATTTATCGCATATATAATCCGCCATTTTGTTTTTATGATGACGTCATATAGCCTATGTCACTCGGAGGAATGCAAGGAATCTAAAAATACCTCTCACATCAAAATCTGTTAAGCCATTCAGGACTTATGGTGGAATAAAGAAACTTACATACATACATGAACCCTGAAAACATAACACTCCTTTTATGGTCAGTCGTGTAAAAATAAATCTGCAAATAATAAATGCGTATTTTATGCATAAAGTGAAAAAGTGATACACAGGTACCTTATTTACATTTTAATTGATAATTTGTTAATACTTATCCGAATCTGATCGATTAGATTCAGCACTGTCAACGGTCAATACATAATCACACTTTCAATGAAATGTATTTAAATAAAATCGGAAAAAAATAATTAATATAAATCACGGAGGTCGAGCCCACCTCGACTTTATCGATAATTCAAAGTATCGATACTTCGTGCCCTAGAAGTTCTAGGATTAAATTAGACGTTCAGAAAACATGTTGTGAAATGCAAACTAAAAAATAATTAATCAGTAATATTTGTTTTCTTTGAAACTAAATATAAATGTATGCACATATTCCTATAGTTTATTTTTTGCAAATGAATACCTACGTGTATAATATCTACCTACTATAATGTCTTTTGATAAAAGTATTTTCAAAATTAAATTGTTTAAGTTTCAGAACGAAACTTATGATTGTAAAAATAATTATCTTTTTGGGTAAAAAAAAGCAACGTTGCCATCTTACACCTCGCACAGATCGGCAACAACGTATCGATGAATGCCTGAGATGAATTCGCACAAATATTCCAGTCCAGTCATATACGTAATGGCAAGCTTGTTGTAATATATTAAATCTAGGGTTCAGTACGTATTTTTATGAAAGATTTTTTTATGGTGAAATTTAAATTTGATAACTGGGACTTTTGAATATGAAAGCAGGGATATCTGAATATGACATCTTGACATCTGGATGTGAAGACCTGGGTGTCTGGTCATGTGCATATGAAATGCTGGACAGCTGAATATGAAGACCAAAGCTTCAGGAGATGATCACCTGAACATCTGGAAATGAAGATCTGAAAATGTGGAGCTGAAGACCTGGACATCTGGACATCACCTGCACATATAAATTTGAAGACGTGGGAGTCTGGTCATGTGGATACGAAAACCTGGACAGCAGGACATAAAGTCCAGGACATCACATCCAGATGTACAGGTGATGTCCAGATGTCATATTTAGATAGCCTGTCTTGATATCCAAAAATCAAATTTAAATTCACCATAAAAAATCTTTCATAAAAATAAGTATATTGAACCCTAAATTGTATTTAATATTGAAACTTGCTATTTTATAATTTTTTAGCATTTCATGATTTTCTTTTGTTTTTCACGTACAGCCGATGGCGCTGTCAAGGCAAGCAACATCGAGGTAGCATGCATTTAGGTCTCAAAGTGCTTTTATATAAATAGTAGTAGTCAGTAGTTTGTAATAAATCTGCTAGACGTCGCCCCTAAATGTCACAAAATATTACGCACACATCAACAAGAATCTCGATTTTTGTCGTATTTTAAATGCCGTTTTTCTCGTAAATTATTATACATTATTATGTTAAATTCAACATGAGAGCACAATTACTTCATAAGAATTGGAAATTCGATTTTATTATTAGAATCATTAACGAAGTTTAGAGCATTGCTGTAGAACAAAATGTATGGACAGCCAAAGCTTGGCTTTCACCTTAAAGCACGCGTATTTTAATTGTAAGGCTAATGTGTTTAACAAGTATTTAACTTTAGACATCGTTTTGTAGTAAGACAGTAGATGTTTCTAGTAAAAGAAACAGTGAGCTAGCCATAGTTACAAAAAAATTGTCAACTAGTCTAATAATGAGATTTAATTAAAACTTTGAATTTACATACCTACTAAAAATTGGAAGGTAAAAATATGCTATTTCTGGTTTTTACTCTACCAGTGTCTACTCTACAAGTACCTAGCAAATTCCATCAAAATCCGCGTAGCGGCACACATCCAGACTGTCGCATTTATAACACTAGCTACGTCCCGTGGCTTCGCTTCTGTAAAATTTTAGGGATAAATATACCCTATTGTGCGTATTTCTGGTATTTTTCTATGCGTCAATAAATTCACAACAATTCATTTTTAAATAGGTACCAACAAAAATCATTTCGAGGTTTTTCCTAGAATGATACTATTCATATTTTGCCGATCTTATTTATTGCTTATTTAACGAAATCGTCACAAAATCTTCGTGCCCTCAGCATTTTTAATACCTTTAATTTGAAAATATTAGGCGTCAATGTTGATTGACATTTTCAAGTGAAGAAAAGTAAAAAAAAAAATCAAATGGCAAAGCTCATTTGGCAGTGGTAAAAATGGCGGCCTAGATTATTGGAACGTTATAGGTTGTATAAATAAATAAACTGTTTCATTCAACCAACCTGCATAGCCTGCTGCTGCAGTATCGCTTGCTGTTGTATGCCCTTGATCGGCTGCTTGTCCTGCACGCTAGTTATCTGTGTCATCTGGCCCGACGCGTTCATTACTAGTAATCTGGAGAAAATGATCAAATAAATATAGGTATATAGCTGTAAGCAGACTCAGTCGAAGAGACGTCTTATTTCAAAGAAAAAAAAATGGTCAACATGTATTTACATATATTAGAGGACTAGAATCTAAAAGAATCCTGAGCGCAGCGAGGGAATCAAAGTACGTCACTCGACTTTAAAACAGTGTTGCTCCCGAGGTGGACACTACTTTTTATCACCTCTATAAAAATAAGTACATTTTTTAAATAGGTCAGAGCGCGGATCATTTTAGCCAGTAACTTTTCCATACAAAGTCCGAAAATTTCAATTACGAGTCGCTTTGACTAAACATTAACTATCACATTCCAAATTCATACAACTTCAGTCCCTAATATTAAAAACCTATTTTAGTCCCTGTTTACAGGGCACTAACTAACTATTGTAAATAGATGTGATAAAAACATTTGTGACATTATGTTTAATTTAATTTGGAGTAGTACCAATCTTATATTATATTTGCAAGGTAGAATGTAACTGGACACCTAATTTTTAAGATCAGATACACACATTTTAATAAAGAGATTAAATGCAAATAAAGAGATTTTGAATATTAGTAGATTTATAGGTAAGCTAGCACTTACTGCTGCTTCGGCTGCTGCATCTGATGCTGCATCTTGTTGGTCTGGTTCGCGGCGTCTTGCTTGGCCGCCGGCGCCGGAGACCGCACGCCAGGCTTGCCGCGGTGTTTGGCCTGGTAAATAAAAATAAAATTTAAATCGGACTGTATCGGACCAACACATACAGTCCGATTTAAATTTTATCTTGGGTTGGACCAGAGCGACTTCACTCCGGTTTCATTGACGCAAGTACGGCTTGCAGAAAAAACAAATGTTACAATAAAAATTATAATTTTCAATTTATCTTCAACAAACCAACCGATCAGGTGAAAAACTAAGTATTTATTTTTGTTATACTAAAATTTCTAAACGTTGACCGCGCTGGTGCGTTGGTGGCAATTACGTACCGAAATTTAGAGAATCAAATTATTTAGTAAAATTATAATTTAACATAACTTGCAACTTATTTAATTGATTTAGTAGAAAATTAAATAGGTACTGTAAAGAAACATAAAAAAAAAATATTTCAAATTTGCTCTAAAATATTTTTGCACGCCGTACAAAAAGCAGTGTGGTCAAAGAAAAAATACACTTGGTACGGCCATGTTAATGGGTTCTTAAAATGGTCAAAGAAAAAATACACTAATGTTTCGCGTAGTGTATTTTTTCTTTGTTAATGGTGAAGTTAGTTTCGAAAGACAAGCTGACAAACTGACAAAAATTTACTACTGATAAAATTTTAATCGCATGGCAAAATCATTGTCAAAATTCCAATATCTATATACTCGTATAATCCGGTATACATAAATTGTAGCCTATGTCACTCAGGTATAATGTAACTTTCTGTAATAGTGAAAGAATTTTTGTAATCAGTTCAGTAGTTTCGAAGATTCCCCCACAAACAAACTCACAAACACTTCATCTTTATAATAATGCTTGATAGACTATTTGCTAGTTGACTGGAAGAGCTCCTTTCATGGGATAAGTCCGCCATTGTATATTCACCTTTTATTTCTGTTACTAGTATGTATCCTTAGTACAGTAAAGATACTACAAACAAACAAAAGTTCAGTCTATATTTTGTAGACTCCGTTTTTTTCCAACTTATGTAAACAATCTTACCATGTCTTTTTTTTATTTTACAACAATATAAATTAAAATAGACTTTTTAGTATATTACTGTAGCGGTTAATAGGTTTGAACTAATATTTGATTGTTATTCAACAAAAAGTACTATGAAGATGTTTACATAATAGGACAAGTAAAAATAAACGTAGAAGATATTCTGCTGTGATGACTAGGACGGACGGACGGACGGACTGAACGATCTTATAAGGGTTCCTTGTCGAACTACAGAACCCTAAAAAACAGAGTTAAGTAAACGTGTATAATAAATAAAAAAAGAAAGGCGGTCGGGCTCACCTGGTCGGAGGCGAAGCGCATCGCCCAAGACAGATCCCAGTGGAGAAGCACTATGGACGCCCTCTGCCCCACCTGGGGGCTTTAGGACCTTAATTCAAGTAAGTAAGTCAAGTATAATAAATACTGACTTGGTTCTGAGCCTGGTTGGCGCTGGTCTGCGTGGAGACAGAGGAGGCCGGCCGGATGCCCGAGGGCAGGATGTTGGACAGCGGTCGAGGGCCCTTCGCGAGGCCGTCAGCGGAGGCCCGGGGCTTCGCCACCGTGCCCGTGGCGCACGCTACGCTCACATCTGTTCAGGGGACGATTTAATTATATTTCACGTCTTTTTTTCTATATGGATTAACACATTATTAGAATTTATTAATAGCATTTTAAAATAAATTTCAATAATTCAAATCGTTTCATTTACATCGGAAAAGGAGTTTTTATAGTAATATACAAATAATAATAAAATATGAAATAAAAAAAACGGTACCTAATAGTAATAGTAAATTTACTTGTTTTCTGGATTCAAACTATAACAACCTAATATTTTAGAAATGTTAACTCAAAGGAACCTAAGTTGAAGTGAACACAATCACAATGTTAAAATGCATATTTAATGTTGTTGTTTATTTTAATAAATAATGCGAACGAGCAGAAATAATGTGCAATACTTCCTATTAATATACAATGCGAATGGATAAAAGCTTTTTTATTCGTTTCGCCAAAACAGATGGAGACTTTGTTGAATGTTCAATTCCTGGAATAGCACATAGACCAGAAGCAAGTAAAAATATTTAATAAGGCACAGCGTGCTCTCAGAATTCCAAGAAGCATAGATGATGACATTAGGGGATTATATTTAATAAGTCTTTTCAAATATATAATATAATTTTACATATTACTGGTAGAAATTTAATTTGATTTGTGAATGGCATAGCTTAGCGTACATTATTATTTAATCGCTTTTGCGGTGGCTTAATTTAAATATCTAAAGCAGTTGAATGATCACATACAATCGGCACAGCACATAACAAAAAAAAAACAATTATTCAAAATAAAAAACGTAAAGCATACACATAAACTAACAGGAAATATGCAGTAAAAGTTGATGCAAGAATTCTTATATCTATGAAACTAAAATTATCCAGACTACTAGGACTAATAATTGCATCGTGGGTGTAAAGATAGACGAAAAAAGGTTCAGAAACGAACTTAGTAATGTTTTGTAGGCCGATTATACTTCATTTATACCCACACAAACACTTACGTACTTACATACAGTTTCGTGTACATATTAAATATCAGGCCCACACACACGGGATTGTAAACAGAACATCATTCTAACATTTAAAAATTTTCTGATAGAGAATGTGTCAAGTCTACCATTAGTAGCCTCGTGAAAATCGCGCCCATTTTGGATCATAAATCGTCTCTATTATATTTGTATTTATTTGTTGAAACGACGACTTTAGATATTTTGAAGAGAATTGAATTCGCAATTGATAGACAGGTTTGGAAGGAAATGGGGGAGACCTTTGCCAAGCAGTGGGAGGAGATAGGTTAAAAAAAATGGTAACATACAGTTGAATAATAAAAACATGTACACTTAATGACAAAAAAACAAACCTTGAATGTTACAAATAATAATAATAATAAAGCCTTTTTATTCCATAATTAATTGAATGTTACAAATAGGTACCTAAATTTAATGCTAAAAATTCTGGGTAAGCTCGCTTCATCGTAGACCTCATCTCTGTCCTCGGGCAAGATTGTGGTCAAGAGCAAACCCATATTAATTAAAAAAAAAAAAGAGTATACTAACTGGTATGCTGTACGTTATTCTGCGGCGAATGCTGTATGAACATGGAGGCCTGAGCGTCGGGCTGCGCGCCGCGGATGAAGATGGGGTTGTTGATGAGTCCCCCCGCGGGCAGCGCCCCCGCCTGCAGCCCCCCCGCCCACACCTGCGGCAGCGCGCCGGAGATCTGCCACGGGGCGAACTGCATCGTCTGCCCCCCCGTCTGGATATTCATTTTCACAATAAAACATTGACACATACAACTTATACATACTTTATATTACATATATGACTTATGGTTTACTTATTTCAATCTCCGATTATCAACGCGAGGGTTTTGGGTTCATTTTAAGAAAATAATACAATTCTAACTAATAATATTATAGATGCAAAAGTTTGGATGTGAGTTTGTGAATTTGTGCGGATGTTTATTACCCAATCACGCATAATCTTCTGGAGGGATTTCGATGAAATTTGGTATAGGGGTATAACAATAGCGGGAATAGCACATGGGTAATTTTTACCCCGAAATCCTAGCAATATGATACATGCGAAAGTTTGGAAGCGAGTTTGTGAATTTGTGAGGATGTTTGTTACTCAATCAAGCAAAATATACTGGACAGATTTTGAACAAATTTGGTATAAGGGTAAAAGAATATCGGGAATAACACATAGAATACTTTTTATCAAGAAATTCCCACGGGAACGAAACCCCGAGACGCGGCTAGTATTATAATTGGGAAAGTGAGTTTGTTAGTTTGTTACCTCTTCACGCTTTCTCTACAGAACCAATCTTCTTTAAATTTCGCATACACATAGTTAGAAGTACTGAAAAGGACATAGGGTACCTTTCATCCCGTACTGTTCTCGTAGAAAATACAAGCGGGCGATGCCACGGGGAAAAACTAGTATGACATAAACCAATATTTGGTTTTAGTGTATATTTCATTACATACTTCCGTGAAATTTCTGGACTCTGGCTAGCTGGCCTTCCGCATTCTTAGCAGTTAATACTAAAATCTATTAGCGATTACGGCTGAACACATTCAGACAAAATTATATCATTAGCTCAATATTATAAATGCAAATATTAACTAGATCTAGCAACGCACAGCTAAAACATTACAAAATAAAAAGATACCATAAAAAAATTGCACTATGAAACACAAATTGCATTGCTCAGCACTAAAATTCGCTACAGAAATCGCATGGCAAAACATAATTAAAATTATACAGTAAAATATCAGCATTTGTTCATAGAAAAAAAACACTCCAATGTAGCTAAAGCACTCTCGAAAAAGAATTACGATCTTGTATGATTGGGATTATTTAAAATATTACAAAGAGGAAATCAAATGTATAACTACTGATTTTGCTTATGATTATAATATTGTTTTATTTTATCAATTATGAAATAAGTAGCTGCGCTCTGGGAGTTCGCTCCCGTGAATATTTCGGAATAAAGAGTACCCTATGTGCTATTGCCGGTGTTTTTCTACCCGTAAACTAAATTTTATTAAAATCCGTTCAGTGCGTTTCAGATTTTGCGTGATTGAGTAACAATAGTAACAAATATACTTACATACATCCAAACTTTCGCTTTTATATTTAGTAGGATAGGAAGTAAGAAGTGGGATAGGAAGTAGCATAGTAGGATTGACAAAATTATTTGGAAAATTAAATAAAAACTAAATAATCAACATAATGTGATCAAACAAAAACGGTTCATCAAAATGACAACGAACATACGACAGACATTAAATTTTTAAAACAGAGTAATAATAGAAATTGCAAGTGACCTGAAGCGGGCTGATAATTTGAAAATGGTGACGAACATACGACAGCATTAAGGGTCATTTAGACGGTGTAAGTTTCTTCCTGTTGCATACAATTAAATTGAAGCAATAATTTACTTGCCAAAATCAAAAATTATTAATTGAAACTTGGCCTTCAAAGAAGGCTTTTTTTCACGTCGATAACTAATTATTTATATTATGTCTCAAAGCTACAAATTACTAGCATTTCGGAACGACCACTGCTGAGAAGAAATGCCGAAAGAAACTCATGAAACAGTCTTGGTCGCATAACATGCCAGAGAGGCCATTGCATGGTCTAAACAACAGTTGCTTGAAATTATTCAAAGTCATTCAATTACTGCTCTTACCTGACACTAGCACCGCCTTAATGGGCCTTTAATCTGTTCAAAGTATTTGTTTACGGTGGCTGATTGACAATACATTTTACAGTGTCGAGGAATTCATGACCTCAAATTAATGGTTGTATTTTTATTTGTTTGACTGTTGTTTATTGCAACTAGACTAATTTTAATATAATTTATATTAATATAATTTATTATAATAAACATATTTGTCAACTGTATGTGTATCGATTTGATACAAACTTGTAATTTTACCATATGATTATTTCTTATTATTATTTGTTTATTTCTTTTCTTTTCTCGGTTTTCGTATAAAACCGGTTTACTGATACACACGGGCCTAAGCCAAGTGTATATCAGGGAGATCATCAGGGAGGTTAGATTGGGGGACGCGGTCAGGGTTGGGCGTTACTAGTTCTTGTCGGGATGGTTGTGAAATAGGGTTTCCAGGTACACTACCTAGGTTATTCTGTGAGATGGATAAATGAACGGAAGATTGGTTTTCTGTTTGTAAAAACTTTCTTACTAGACGGCATGTATTTAAAATAGCTGCCTTTTGTAGTAGATTATATGTTGTGGGGGACAGATTTAAAGTTTGAAGAGATTGATGTAACTGTTTAGGTATGACTCCGGTTGTAGATAGGACTATAGGGACTATTGTAACTTTCTGAAGATGCCATATTCTTTATTATTTTTTTTTCTTTGTATTGACGTATAACATGTTAATGAATAAATTAGTATTGAGTATTGTTTATTTATTAGTTACAAAATAGTTTGTAAAAATAATAATTAAATCTAAAAAGTAGTAATAGAAAAGGCGTGTGACCTGTAGCGGGCTGATGATCTGCGCCTGCGCATTGGTCTAAACAACAGTTGCTTGCAATAATTTATAGTCATTCAGTTATAGCTCTTGCCTATACAAGAAACTAGCACCGCCTAAATGGGCCTTTAATCTTTTCAAAGTATTTGATTATTTATTACGGAACAACAAACAGCTACAAAATAAAATAGTTTATAAGATTTAACCTTTTGTTGACGACACGTCATTTCGAAATGACATGCGCAAATCTCCTATAATTACCGCTGGCATGCCGAAATGCCGTCTCTCCCTCACGCTTTTCTAGTCGTTATTTCTTTACCATTACGAGTCCTTTTGGCCTGCAGCGCGCAAAAAAACAAAAGAGCGCTGGTTGTCACGGAAACGAGGAAGTGGGAGGGGCGAGGTGACGCAATGGTTAAATCTAAAAAGTAGTGATATAGTAATAGAAAAGGTTAGTGACCTGTAGCGGGCTGATGATCTGCGCCTGCGCAGGCTGCTGCGCGCCGAGCACGGGCTGCGAGACCTGCACACACTGCGCCTGCACAGGGACCGCCTGCGCTGCGCTCGCGCCGCCCACCTTGCCGCCGCCCACCTTGCCGCCGCTCATCACCTGCACAACCAATCAATATTTATTTGCAAACAGTTCAAAATGTTACAATTAATACAGGTACATGTGCACCTACAATTAGGCCTGCCATCAGTAAAATTAAACTTCAAAAATAATATATAATGTTCTTTACACAATTTATACCATATTGTACAAATGTATGGGTTTTTTTATGAAATATGAGTTGTATTGTAATTATATTATTACTAGCTGATGCCCGCGGCTTCGCCCGCGTGAATTTCCCACGGGAACAGTGCTTTTTCCCGGGATAAAAAGTAGCCTATGTGCTATTCCAGGTCATTATCTACCTCTGTACCAAATTTCATCGAAATTCGTCCAGTAGATTTTGCGTGATTAAGTAACAAACATCCTCACAAACTCAGACTCCCAAACTCACATCCAAACTTTCGCATTTATAATATTATTAGGATTTATATATCTCTTTTTTTTCTCGGTTTCCATTTATGTGAAATGAACATTTTTGTCCGCACTCCCTCGAAAAAAAATAAGGTACTCCGAAAATCTCCAAAAACGCTCCCCGGACGCACACCCACGGTTACTTCTTCTTCTTCTTAGCGTGTCGATGCCATTTGTAACTGTTGGTTAGTTACGAGTGCGTGTTGGGTGACGTAGAATGATACTCGTTATGCGTTGGTAAAAAGAATCTATTTATTTTAAAATGTACTGCATTTTATACCTAAAATTACATGAGTCAGACGTTCGTATGACGCACGTGATTTACATTACCCTACAAATACTCTCCCCTTTATGAAAAAAAAATTAAATACATATATAAAAAAAAAAAAATTGTAAAAAATAGTAAAACATTGTAAATTATAAAACATTGTAAAATAATAAAAAAAACTAGACATTTTAGGACGCGTATGCTGGTTGTCCTTGTCCTGGGGAGGCTGGGGTGGTCCTCGGGTAACGGGTGAACTCCTGGAAGCTTCTGTTACAGCGATTTTGTAGTTGTGCTTAGACAGCAAATCTGACCACGGGTTTCACCACGCGACCGTATCGCGTGACTATTCGGTTCGTTGACACCGGTTCACATTCGTTTGCTGTATCGCTGTTATTTTCTGTTGTAACAAATGCAGGTTTTAATCTGTCGATTGACACCGTAGTAGTTCTTCCTGGCAGTTGTATTGTGTAACATTTATCATCCCGATGAATTATTTTGTAAGGACCTTCGTATGGCGCTGTCAGTGCCTTTTTGATCATGTCTCTTCTTAGGAAAACATAATCGCATTTTCTTAACTCCTTGTGGATGAAACATTTTCTATTTGTTTTTGCGGTTGAATTGTCCGATATATTCATATTATTCATAGCTGACGATAATTGAGTTACGTAATCAATGTCAGTAACCGAGTCGGTTTTGTTTACATTGAAGAAATCAGCTGGCAGTCGTAGCGTAGTGCCGTATGTCATTTGAGCTGCGCTGACGCCGCATTCTTCCTTTATCGCTGTGCGTAGTCCTAGCATTACTAATGGCAATTCCTTGACCCAATTTGCGCTATTACATGTGGCGATTAATGAAGTTTTCAAACATCTATGCCATCTTTCCACCTGGCCATTGGCTTGTGGGTGGTACGGCGTTGTATGGATTTTATTTATTCCAAGTCTCTTCGCCAGTTTAGTAAACAGATTGGACTCGAACTGCCGACCCTGATCAGTAGTTATTGTAACTGGACAACCGAAGCGCGATATCCATCCGGTGACCAATGCATTGCATACATTTTCTGCGGTCATCTGCGTTATGGGGTAAGCTTCCGGCCACTTGGTCTTCCTGTCTATCATTGTAACGCAGTATTTAAATTCTTGTGACAGTGGTAGTGGTCCCACGATGTCTATATGAACATGCTCGAACCTCTCTGATTTTGGAAACGAGCTCAAGGGTGATACCGTGTGTCTGTGTGTTTTGGCTTGCTGACATGGGATACATGATCTTGCCCACGATGTCACATCTTTGTTTATGGACGGCCAGAAGAACCTGTCTGTCATCATTTTCCTGGTGGCACGCGTTCCGGGGTGGCTAAGTCCGTGTACAGCGTTGAAAGCTGTTTGACGGTACTGAGTAGGTAAATAGGGTCGCGGCTCCTTGTTGGTTGTTTCGCATAATATTTCTTGTTCTGATCCAGGGAATTGATATCGCTTGAACAAAAAAATTCCTTTTTCCATGAGAATTTTGATTTCTTCATCCTTTTCTTGATCTTTCGCTAACTGCTCGTAGTCGATACAACTCGGGAAAGATATTGTCTCTATTCTTGAGAGAGCATCGGCAACACAGTTTTCCGACCCAGATATATGTTTGATTTCAGTACAAAACTGTGATATGAAATCTAGATGACGTAAGCGACGTGGCGTATCGTTATTAGAGCTCGATTTCGTCATTGCGAAAACCAATGGCTTATGATCGGTGTAGACGATCAATTCTTTGCCTTCAATTTGATGTCGAAAATGTTTTATCGACATGTAGATCGCTAAAAGCTCTCTGTCGTATGTGCTGTATTTTTGTTGAGCCGGACTCAGGGCTTTGGAGAAAAATCCAAGGGGTTGCCATGTGCTTTCAATATTCTGTTGCAATACACCGCCGGCGCATGTCGCTGAACTGTCCGTCATAAGGGCGAGCGGTGACGTCAGAGATGGATGGTGAAGCGTAACGGCGCGTTTTATGCTTTCCTTACACTCTTCAAAAGCTTTTTCTGACGTTTCAGTCCATGGAATCTTCCTTTTGTCGTTTTTCTTCGAGTCGTGAAGAAAATTATTTAACTCCCTTTGATATTCGGCTGCTTGCGGAAGACAGGATCGGTAGAAATTAATTATTCCCAGGAATCGACGTAGCTCTCGGATTGTCTCGGGTTTAGGATATTTTCCTATGACGTCAATTTTCTCCTTTAGGGGTTGGATACCTTCTTGGTTTATGTGGTACCCGAGAAAATCTAATTTATCTTTGCCGAATTCGCATTTTGACAAATTAATTTTGATTCCATACTTTTTTAGTCGTTCGAGGACTTCTGCCAAATGCTGTTTATGCTGAGATTCGCAGGTACTGCTGATCAGTAAATCATCACAGTAGCAATAAACGAAATCAAGGCCATTTAGTACCATATTCATGAAACGTTGGAAAGTTTGACCAGCATTTCGCAAACCAAACGTCATTTTCATAAATTCGAATAATCCGAAGGGTGTTATGATGGCTGTCTTCGGAATGTCTTCTTCAGCTATTCTAATGGAATGGAAGGCCTTTTCGATGTCTAATTTTGAAAATATCTTTTTATCCTTCAGCGTATATGTGAAATCTTGCAGTCTTGGAAGTGGATAGCGATCCGGGATTGTCACCGCGTTTAATCGCCTGAAATCTCCACAGGGCCTGATTTCTCCATTTTTCTTAATCACTATGTGAAGTGGGGATGCCCAAGGACTGCTTGAAGGTCTGCATATTCCATTCTCGACCATTTTCTGGAACTCCCGCTTGGCCGCTTTGTAGCGTTCAGGGTTCAAAGGACGCACCTTTTCATGTGTAGGGGGTCCTGAAGTGTAGATATGATGTTCAATATTATGCGCTGGGATTTTTGTTTGCATAGGCATCGACGGGTTAACGACATCAGTGTATTTCTTTAAAATATCGTAGTAGCAATTATTTTTGTCGATGGTGCAAATTGATGGCTCCGTTGTATATGATATTTGAGCAATCGTACTTAGGTCGGTGACTTCATCGCGTAATCGCTTAGAATGTAGGTCGACTAGCAACTTATTTTTCGTAAGAAAGTCGGCTCCTATTATGGAATTTCGGACATCTGCTACAATAAACGTCCACTTGAAGTCTCGACGAAGTCCTAGGTTAAGACTCAGATTTTTTCGTTCCATATGTCTTGATAGGCGTTCCATTTGCAGCGAATAAATTCGAGTCGCTTGGTGTTAATAACTGTTTATTTTTTACTGCCAAAACTGACACTTCGGCTCCTGTGTCTATCAAAAACCGTGTACCACTGTTTAAGTCTGTAACACAGAGACGGCAGGTTTTAATTTCATTGACACCGAGAACTGCCTTTTTCGGAGTCAATTCTAGTTTTCCGATTTCTTTCCTTGATAATTGCAGTGTCGGCTATCCTTGCATTTCGTAGCTGCTTGACCGAACTTCTTATGAAAGTAGCAAATCCACGGAGCTGTACGCGACTTCGACCTTGACCGCGATCTATTACGCCCCGGGAATGGCGATCGACCTCTGTCATGTTTATTTCTTATTTCAGCTACTTCATGAAATAGTTGGTCGACTTTTTGTGTCAATAAGGCGATTTCTGGATGACTAATTTGAGCTATTTCCGTCCTTGGCCGAATATTTTCCGTAACTGTATCTGCAATCTGCGCTAATTTGTCCAGATCTTTGACATCGCTTATGCTCAATACAGCTCGAACCGCTGATGGAAGGTGCCCAGTCCACATTATCTGGAGGGTTTCGTCGGGAACTTTCTTTTTCGCCAAGTCACGCATTTTGCGTAGTAATTGCGATGGCTTTTGATCGCCCAATTCCATTTCGCTTACTAATTTCTGAAATTGTCTGGACTCCGACTCTTCAAAAACGCCGATTAATCTGCTCTTCAACGCATTGTACTTATTTTCAGCAGGGGGGTCAGTTAAGAGGTCGCTCACTTGCTGCAATGCCTCTAGACCGAGTTTGGCGATAACAAAATGAAATTTGTCTTCATCGCCTTTCTTCTGAGGTCGCATAACCGACTCAAATTGCGCAAACCAAAGTCGCGGGTGCGCTGTCCAAAAACCGGGAACCTTGGTTGTTAAGGACATAGCTTCGATAGTGCTATGTGATGAAGACTGGTAGGACTCCGAAACCGGGGGTTGCGGACTGTAAATTGGAGGTCTCGCAACTGGTGTAGGCGGTGCCCTGTTGAGATCTTCTCGTGGTTCGGAAAATGGCATGTTCCTCAGCTTCCCCAAGCCGTAAGTAGTGATATCTGCCTCTTGAAATTCCGGACGGTGGGACCCGCTTGTGGGAGGCCGCCCGAAATTGTACAGTCACTACGTACAATTTTCTGGATTCTTAAATCACGTCGGGGTCACCAATGTAACTGTTGGTTAGTTACGAGTGCGTGTTGGGTGACGTAGAATGATACTCGTTATGCGTTGGTAAAAAGAATCTATTTATTTTAAAATGTACTGCATTTTATACCTAAAATTACATGAGTCAGACGTTCGTATGACGCACGTGATTTACATTACCCTACACATTCTAACAATCAAATTGGTCCCGAAAAGTGTTTCGCCACTTTTACGGCCACGATTACACAGAATAAAAACTTAAAAAACCTTGGACATTTGTCAAAAATAATTGCTCCAAAAACGCTCCCTAGATTCGTCCAAACCGGACGGACGGTGACCCTACACATAATCGACTTCTTTGCGTCACCTATTTCTAACTCGCTGACCCGACAGTCATAGTCCTGTCTTAGCTATAATAGATGAGTTCATTTCAATCGAATTTCAGAAAAATAATATTCTATTAGATAATTAGTATATTCCCTGAAGGCCAAGGAAAAGATGACGCGAGAACTTTGACGCTTTCCAGCCGAATTGGTCGAGCATATGAACAAGGATAGGTCGAAGCAAGACTTGCCCGCAGTAGGACAACGTAGATTAAACACAAAAAAATATTTCCTGAAATCGACAACATGAGAAAAAGCATAAAATAATAACCTTATGCATTTCAGCTGGTTTCTGCTGCTGGCCGATACCCGAGACGATCGGCTGGGAGTGTGCGGGCAGGATGCTGGGCTGCGAGTTGATGACGCCCAGCTGACTGAACACGAACGTCTGGTTCTGCGTGGTCGGGATCGCGGGGATCGTCGTGTAGCCCGGGAACGGCGCTGGAGTCACAACGCAGACTTTAAATACTACCCGCGGCATAGAGGGCGCAAACAGCGGACTTGGCATGCCAATCAATGATTACGTTGCGAATCAAGTCGAACCGTTTTCGGAATTTAAAAAATAAGAGAGAGTTTGTAATATTAATCAGAATCAAAATACTAGAGAATTTTCATACTATTTGTATAGGTAATGATTTTTAAGACTTATTTAATGGTTAGATAAATATTTGTTATGTGCCAACGTCCGCTCTTGCGATTAGACCTCTATGCCAAAAGTAACCACATGCATTATACTACCTTTATACGTAATTTTAAGTTGCGTGTGCCAAACCGAATTAAGTATACAATTTTACTTGAGTATACGTAATGTATAGATTTCATAATTATTACATATGTTGCAAGTAATTTATTAACTTGTATCCATATGTGTTAATTACATGCAATGAATAACTTGCTTTTTTGATTGTATTTCACATACACAGTATTTATTATATTATTAATCTGAATAAATAACAATCGATAAGTCTCATTAAACTAATATTAAATACTCACACGATAGAGATAGTAACTAATGCTCGTTGATCATAAATAGTTAGAAAAGGAAAAGATATGGAAATTTGTCAATATTCATTTGTCCTTACGTGAGCAGGGAGAGTGATTGATATTAGTTTAACAAGACAACCATGATGAAGTGTAAACAACTTCAAAATGCTTAAAAGCAGAAATAATAAGATGCTGCACTTTCTATTTACAATGTGAAAATTAACGATAAAAAGCGGTGGCGTAATGTTACTAGAAAATTTAGAAAAAAGCTGAACATAATTCCATAATTAACGCCAATTACAATGACATGTTCAATCAACAGAATTGTTTAAATTAAGTAAGAAATCAATAAAATCAAATAGTCTCTCCAAAAATTAAAGACACATTCACATCGTCCAATCACGAGACTTGAAACAAATATAACTCAGTTTGAAAATGTTATAAACCTTGTTCCTGATACGTAGTGAGACCTGCAAAATTTACTGAAAAACTAAATAGTGTAGAAATTCTTCGCCTTTTTACGTTCGCAGAGTGCGTTGGCTTATAAAATGGCGTATATAGTACGAGTGGATTGGTGATAAGTGCAAACCCCGGCAAAGGAAATAGCCATTATGTTCATCCTATGTCAAAAATCAATATGAATATTCTTTGTTAAATGATGGATGTGAAAGTGGTTTTATTAGTTTTATTGCAATCAGTGCACTATGTCTATTATTATATGTATTTACTGAAAGGAGTATTTCATCAGAAAGTTCTTAGCCTTTAAAGAACCCCCAGTAAAAGGGGAACTAGGTTACATTTTGAAGTTCTCAGGAGAACGACAAACTCTACACAATACACATACACCAGTCACGCCGCCATATTGACACTAACACAAATTTTTCCATTTAGATCACAGTAACAGTATACTATAATGTTTATTAGTATTTTTATTTCTGAGCTTAGTCATGAGAACAGAACAGAAACTGGTGTTAACGCCAAACGATTTATTAAAATTTGACAACAGATCGTCCAGCGATTATGTCATGTGAGTGGTGCGCTGGGCAGTGCTAAAGCTATGATGTACAAAAGCCACATAACTTGTATGTAAGCAGTAGTAGTTTACGGCGGTATCAATTTTGTTGTTTCATAAAAATATGTTTCATAAATTGATGTTAGAAATTATGACGTAAAAGTTGAGTCTGCTAAATTAAAAGACCACAACGATGGTGCAAACGTAATATAATTCGTTTAAAAATATCAGTACATATTGAACACTATCAGTTAAAATATTATATTATGTTTTACGATAGACAAACTATTGCTATAGAATAAGTCAGATCTTAATAGAATAAGTTTGAATACGAGTAAGATTCAAATGTATTCTACTGCGCTACCACCTTTTTAACCAAGATAAGTTTAGAAGGGGAAAACTCTGGGTGAAAATAGACAAATGCTGTCTATGTTATACGAATTACTATGCAGGTAAATTAAAAAGAATGTCATCTTACCAGCTTGCCCCTGCAGCACTTGCTTGCCCTGGGTGGTCAACATATGCGGCGCTAATTGGTTGCTTTGGAACGGCTTGCCGGCAGCTATCACCTATAACGAGACGATGTACAGGATGTTAGTTCATCACACTAATATTATAGAGAAGTGTTTGTAAGTTTTGAGTTTGTAGAGGGTAATCTATTTCAAAAATTCTTTAATCAATGGAAAGCTACATTAAACCTGAATGATATTGGCAATTTATGTATGTAACTCCCGATCGAAGCAGGGATGGGGAGCTAGTTTATAATAAAATTCTGTATGCATGAAAGAAAATTATAAAGAAATAGAAACAAAGGCGGCCATAACGCGTATTTATGTATTCAGCCTACTTCAGTCACACAACCTACGCACACTGGTTCCCCGTCCATACTAAGGTGCGTCAAAAATACTTAAAATACATTCTACGGGTTTTAAAGACTAAACTCGAATGCATTTTGTTTAGAATACATTTAATATTCATTTTAAGATAATGAATGCATAAAATAAATTGAAACACAATATAAATTATCCTTGTTTAAGTACCTTTTCTCAATGACAAGTTGTAACAAATCTACGTAGGTAAATAAAAATATTGTAACAACATAAAATTTTATTTAAAACAAAATCAAACAATGTAATACATCTTACTAATAAACATATGTGTGCATTTTGCATATTTATTTAGTCATCATACTAATAACACTTTTATAATAAAGAGGAAGTGATTGTATGTTTGTGACTTTGTTTTAGGGGATAATCTTCGGAACTACTGAACCGATTTCAAAAATTCTTTCACCAATAGAAAGCTACCTTATACCTAAATAACATTGGCTACAATTTAAGTATGTACCTCCCGAGCGAAGCCGGAGCGAGGCGCTAGCATGTAATATTTTTATATCACAATTATAACGTTATAAATGTAAACTAAAAACTTTCATTAAACTTCAGCACAACGTGATATCAAATTTTTATCTATTTCTGTCATTTCAGAAGTCATCGTAGGATTTTCAAAAAAATACTTGCCCGTGTTTCCATCATTAGAAGTGCTACTTCCTCCTTGTTTAGTTTTATCAACAATAAGACCCAATTTTTCTCTGAATTGAGACTGAACTATCGTTTTTTTTTATTAGCGACTGAGTCTTTATTAGCTTGTCCCCTTACCTGCCTCATTTTTAAATCGAGCCGGTAAGAGAAATGAATAAAAAACTCGAAAAATCGAATCCAAGAGTGCAACATTAAGCTATTACGATTTTGACTTTCTAGAAATTTGGATTATAGGTTATGATATTCTTCTAAACTTTATCCTTTGACATAAAAGTAAAACACGTCTATTAAGTATGCCTAAGTTCAAAATATCCTTATTTTCAACTGGTAAGTTGGCCTTACCTCTTTCTGAACACGCTTCACACGGTCCATATATAGGCCAGCCCCTGATTGTTATAATTATCCCAAATATCAAATATAATCATGTGCCTGAATACGCACTAGCAGCTTGGACCTAAATAGTAACAAAAAAATATATAAAAAATGGTAAATATGCATATATTTCGTAATCTCGGGTTCGTAGAAATTTGCTACGACAAGTGAATCTTGGCGTAGCACCCATATATTTCAAAAAGTTGTGAGAATTGACTGGTAAAATGTATTATTTCCTAAACAGAAAAGCATAATCTAAATAATCATGTAAGTTTCCATGATGGCAAGTCGAGTGCAATATAGTAAAACTCAATGAGAAATGCCAACAACATTTTTTTTCTCTTGATTTATAAGCGTTCGCGTAGCACTCACCTTACGCTACAATATAATAATATTTTAATAATGTAAATATCAGAGAAAAAAGTACATACCTTGACCTTGATTTTCCATTATAAATCAGATCACAACTATAACTACTTTCAGCGTAATTAAATCTAATATCGAGTAAAAAGTGCGTCGCTTTCAAATAGCACGGATTCATGCGTCGAACAACTGATACTTTCGATGAAAATATCGAAATGAGGGTAAATAAAAATCTAATTATTTTTGCATTTTTATCTTGTTTGGACATTGTAGTTACTTGATCAAACACACAATGTGGGTATTTTTATAATTGTATTTTTTATTTATGACGTATGGGGGAAACCACCGTGCTACGTGTGCAAAAGATGGTTCTGTCATACTTAAGATGTGTGACTGGGAAAAGTCAAATGAGCGGCAGAATACTTCTAGAATTGAATCCACCCTTGGTACGAATTTTGGTAATAAAGTTTGAATAAACAAATATAATAAAACCGTTGTGATATAGACGTAGTTATAAATATGTATGCTGATTAATATGTATGAAATGGCGTTTGGCGTAGTTATAAATATGTATGCTAATATTTCGAAGGGATATTAATAATTTCCAAGAAGGGTTTCTGGCGACGGCGGGCCGTCACCCTGTCACTCGTCAGTTGACAACAGGTATATTTTACCTAGGGATGTGTGTGACTAAGAAAATTACTTCGTATACCTATTACACACACACTGTCACGAAAATCCAATTGATTGACAGATGGCATAATAGACTGACTAGAAAAGATATCAGATAATATTTAGCAGCAATAAAAATACCTATCAAATAAAATCGACTCTATTAAATTACGAATACATATCGCACCTCCGCTCAAATACTGTCATAACTCAAAATTTTTTCAAATCGATTTTTTGTCAAAAATCCACCCAAAATCCTATCAAGTTTCTTCTCAAAATGTGTCATTTCATTCGTTTTATGAACTTTCACGAGGAGTTAGGGTCACTTTAATGCTAGCAGCAAACAGGTGCTGCCGACACACAGACAATGACATATCGCCGCTTGCGCAAGGCGGACGCGAAGTAGCGTTTCTGGAAGATCGGCGTAAATCGATGAACGACAGTATTAAGTGATTGAGGTAAGTGTAACTATCACATAATTTTTCAGTAAAACTGTTTCGTACAGAGATGTGACACTATATCACAACATTTTTTTGACTCAACTGTGTATTAAATCTAGTTTATGCAGTTTATTCAAAAATATTATGTACGGTTTTAGCACACATTTTGGAAAAATAAAAGACGTGAATGTATAGTGACGATAAATAGAACTATAATTTATGTTGTGTTTAAACGAATTGGTAGTCCTGTTAATGATTTACTACCTTTTGCTGCAAAATCATGATTGTTTCAGTATTTAATATTAATGAATTTTGATCACAATAGACAGTTGACTAAAAATTGCTAACGCAACTTAATGTATGTACTTTCGAATTGTATTGTTGAATCTCTTTTGTTTATTATACTGATATTTAAAACAATCTTTTGCAGACCAACGATGTCCAGATTAAGAAAGATATTTTTACTACGTCTTGTCTTGAACCAATGCTTGTGATGGTTATGCAGAGGAAAATGAATGTTCGAAGATGATCATTGATTTATTGATACCTAATCATTTCGATTTGAGAAGATCCTGTGTTAAGTTTTTTTTTTCTTTGTTTAGATCGGTACCTATTGTTAGTTTTTACTGAATTCTTTCATCTATAGAGTATTTACACTCCTTTAGCAGTATCACTTTCAAAATTCTACTATCAATATTTTTATTGATATAGTTTTCGGAACTTGTTTGAGATGGTAATAATCAATCAAAATAATAATTAATTAGGCACCTATTTCAACAAATTTCAAGTTTGTATTGACTGTTTGTCTCAGTTTTTAGAGTTTGCATAGTTTTGATACAATGCTTATGTTTTGTTAAAATTATAAGTTCTGATAAAATACTTTTTATTTGATTTAGTTTTAAAGATGTTATTGTGCATCAGAATTACATAATTGTAATTTAAAACATTCCAAATTGTAGTTTTTAAGTGAAAAATTACTAAAAGTGTCTATTAACAATAAAAATTTCTGACAGGATTTACGTATTTTTATTCAATAAACTGTCATAACTCCAAATATTTAATGTTTTTTTGCGTTATTTTTTATTACAATGTATACTACTGTAATCAGCTTTAAAAGGCCTTCAAATTTACTTCTACACATTTTTTTAAAGGTCGAATATTTTTCGAGTTATAAGTCAAAATGTGAAAAATTTTCGACACCTTAACTTTGCCGGTACTTATTTCCAAATGTTGTTTTTTTGAGTTAATACACTATTTGAGTGGAGGTGCGATTTGTCTAATCACAACTAATATTATAAAAGCGAAAGTGAGTTTGTTTATTTGTTACCTCTACACGCTTTATCTACTGAACCAATATTGTACCATCTGACGGACCTTACTCGCCAGCAGCGCCAACTAGTGAGCGGGAAACGATTACATCCTTTTATTTAAACTAACTGGTCACTGGCAAAATCATCATTTGGCTGAACGATGAAGCCATAAAACTAAAAAGTGAAATGAATCACTTCAGTTCACTTTAGTGTATCGTTTATACCTCACTCACAAAATGTGTGCGAGTGTGGTGTCTCTCCCCAAACTATGGAGCATTTGTTGTCCTGCCTCCTGTGCCCTAACACCTGCACTCGGGATGACCTGATCACCACCACCGATAAGGCCGTAGTGGCGGAACACTTTTCGGGTACAATGAAGTGTGAAGAAGTGTATCGTATATTTATAGTGTACCTGTATCTGCTGTGAGTTGATGCCGGGATGCAGGGCGATGTTCCCCGGCATCAGCAGCCCCTGCGCATTGTACAGTTGCTGCAGGTACGTGCTGTTCTGGATAGGCTGCTGGATCACCTGGACCCGGCTGTGGCCCCACTCCGCACTGGAATATTCCACTTTGGTCTATTTTCATTCATTCTTTATTTATTTATTTATGAATTCACAGCGTTAAGAGTTAACAACATGTCAAGTAAGGGAAATAACGAATTCACTGGTAAATCAGTAAGTAGCGATTCAAAAACGAGACAAGTACGTATACCACCCAAAAGGAGGTTCCATAACGCGTAGACATCTAAGTTCTGATATACTTATGAATTAACAATTATATAACAATTTTATATTTGAAAATTTGTCATTTTCAAATTATTTAATTGAAATAACTTTTATTAACTAAGCAACCAACACCGGAGAAAACTGATAGCTAAAATACACAAAAAAGTATAGTATATAATATAGTATCCGCCACATGCTTCGTAAAAATTTCCACAGAAAAATATCCGCAACAAGCTTCAATAAAAAATAATTTGAAAATAAAAAAAATTCAAATAAACTTTTTAATTGATTTTATATTTATAAAAAAACCTTCTATTTTCATAAACGGATCGATACTAATCTAAACTCCATTTATCCTTACCAGTCCTATCATGTAAACAATCTTCACAGTACTTTTTGTTGAATTTTGTTAAAAATAAATCAAATATTAGTTCAAACCTGAACATTCTAAAGTAAAACATTTAATAAAAACGAAAGTAAATTCCTAAAAAGTCTATTTTAATTTATATTGTTGTAAAATCATAAAAAGACATGGTAAGATTGCTTACATGATAGGACTGGTAAGAATAAATGGATTTTATCTCACTCAATATCAATAAAGCCTCCATCACACTAGGCACTAATTGACGTGCAACATGTTCTTTTTCGCTCCGTACAATTTAAATGAGTGAAAAATAACGATTTGCTATTTCTCTATAGATAGATCAACACTTAATTGCATCATTTACAGAAAAGAATATACATATTTTACTCGGTAGAAGTGAATTCGAATTGTTGCCTAGCGTATTAGAGCCTTAACTAAAAGAACACGACAGTATATATATGCTAGTTTAAAAAAGTTCATTTCATATTTACAATACAATTCGCAATTAGGTAAAATACTAAATATTTAATCAAGGTACTAGGTATTTCTACTGTGCAAAAGATGAAAATAATCCTATAATAGTCCCCCATTGGTGAAGTTGGTCGTAATATGGATTAAAACGACCACAACATCATACTATGCTCCTACCCGGGGTGGTTTTACCAATTTCCTTGTCCATTTCACACACTAGCCGTTGTTTTCCTTCGCTGAAACCCAGTGTACGAGTGTACTGTTTTACATTTCAGTAATAAGGCGTTGATGTAAATTAGATACTTATACAAATTATATAATAACGAATACTTAAAAATTATATATCTAAACTTGATAACTATGACTAGTTTTACGATGGCGTTATGTCGTATCATTATAGTTCGTCTTATAGATTAAAGATGAACTCATGATCATGACATCGGTAGACATCAAAAAAGAAATGCCGACATCAATCAATCGATCAGTAAGTATATAATTTTATGTTGATGCGATAACTCCTCGAAGCGGACATTGATATGTCCTCACACAGAAGGGCTTGGCCTTCAAAACCTTACGATAATACTTTATCTCGAAAGAGTCGCAATTCCTATTGTAAGTCCACTTTCAATCTACGTTCTTTTGACACTTTATTTTAACAAAAATATTTTATGAAGCTGTTGAAAAACATAAAAAACGACGTCGACTATTAACGTGTAAAGTTAGACAAACAACATTTAGGGACGGTACAAACAAGACGCAAGGACTTCAGTATAGATAGACAATAGCGATGGTTACCTTATCTGCTGTGGGTGCTGAGCGTTGGGTGGCAGACTTTGCAGCGGCGGCATCGTGGAGATACCGGCTCCCGCTTGCTGCTGAATACCAGCTGTCGGCTGTTGCTGCTGTACCTATGTCCATACATCGTTATTACAGAAGTATTCCACGTAAAACAATGTACAACTGCATAGCACCTTCATCTCGAAATACTACCTTTAGAAATGCTTAATTATCCAAACTTTAGAAATGCGTGATAGAAAAGTATAATTATGGTAGAACGTGAGCCTACTCACTAAATGATTCTGATTGTAAATGTACAATGGTAGGTAAATCCTAACAAATATTATAAATGCGAAATTAAGTTTGTTTTTTTATTTGTTACATAATAACGCTTTATCTACAGCACCAATCTTCCTGACATTTCGCATAAATATAGTTAGAAGTACTAAGAAGGACATAGGGTATACCATTCATCCCAGGAAAAAGCACTGTTCCCGAATGAACATCAGGCGGCCGCGGGTAAAAGCCAGTGTTTAAAGGGCGATGATGGCAACATTTACACTAAAATAAAATATGGCGTGGTCCAAGCTGCGATGTCCTTAGGACGGTGACGGCGGTGCATGTGGCGGTAACACTAAATGAACAAAGCTAAACTACTATTCACCTGATGCTGTGCCATACTGCTGGGCATGGAAGACACCACGGTGACAGTCTGGTGGTGCTGCTGGGAGGGCTCGTGCTGTGCCATGCTTATTTGCTGCTGAACTACTTGGGTTTGGCCGTCTACTATCTGTCAACAAACGCCAGGCTATATAACTGCGTTGGCCTGACGCGAGTTCAGTCCATCTGAGTCCCAAATTAACACCCGTGTCATGACTAAAGTTTGATTGAGTCGGGCTGAACCCATGCCTAGTTACTGTTCGACACAGACTCAGTATTCATAACCAGGGATCGATCAATCGAAATACATTCCCAGAGAAGAAAAGAGGAAAATATTCCTTATGCTAAAAATTAATTAAGAAAAAGGGCAATATTCAAGTTGTGTAAAAAAATGTTAAAACGTTTATAAATCGCTAGTCTCTGCCACGGGAAAAAGGCGTGATAATACATATATATGTATGTATGTTTATAAATCCTGAATTACAGTACTCAATGCTTATCTTTCAATAAGTAATTCCTCGACATTTGTTTCTCGACCCAAATTTTACCGAACATATTTTAAAACCTATCGGCATCGAAATACAACAAACATAATACCGATGCCTATCGGCCACTTGCCTATCGAGGGCTCTATCGATTCTCTCGCGGGATAAAGGACAGTCTTATTATTACTTTATTATTGTTGCAAACATTACTGTATTTGAAGGGTGTAATGTAAGTTGCGTCACCCCTGAATAACTAGAAAACTTTGCCGTGCAGTATAAAAAATGTTGCAGTGATTGACAGAATAGAATATGCGTAATAATTTGACTACACGGTCATTGGGTCAAACCGAAATGAATTTTACAATAATACCTCTACCTACCTATAATAATAAATAATACTTGGTTAAAGCGGGCCTCGGATCGCAGTTTATAAAGTAAGGCCAATTTAATAGGCCATATTTGACAATATGGTTATCTCTTTTTCACTTTCTTACTCAGAAAGAGACGTAAGCCATCAGATAGCTGATCTCTCTTTCTAAGTCAGAAAGTGAAAAAGAGATAGCATATAATGTCAAATGTGACCTATTATAATGGCCCCACTTTAGTATAAAATCCAACACGAAATCTTTTGCAAATGTTCCAAACAAAAACACAGTTTCAACTCTTGTCTCACACGATACTGAGGGCATCGTTCGCGTTCATGCTGCGTACAAAAGACCATTAGTGCGTATGCTTAGGGTAATTTATTTACTGTTGCGTTACAAATTGCACCGTCCACTTGTTCCCCAAGGAGACAATTCACTGCACATGTTAAAAAAAATAATACCTTACGATATTCCTTTCTTTCGTGTAGGCTGCAAGTGGAGGCTAGAAAAAATGGGCTAATTTAACATATTTAAACTACAATTAGTTTAGTTCAGAAAATATGTTAAATTAGCCCATTTTTACCATACCTATACTCATTAAATAGTATAGTCACTATACTAATCAAGAGGGATAAGTACGAATCACCAATGTACTGTAACTGTCTTTACAGCTAGGCCCTGACCTAACCACATTTATAACAAACTTTCTATATCAAATGTTAATACGAAATATGTATATGAAAAAACTGAACGATAAGTTGTAAAATGTAATAGTAGTAAGAATCCCTTACTGTTACATATTTTAATATAAGTCGAAAGTCATCGTAAATGTTAATGGTTCAAAAACACAATTTTTAACCGATTGTGCGCGCTGAGCCGAGCAGTGAAGGAAGCGAAGCGTCTGGTTACAAAAACGGGAGACGGCAGGCGAAACTTGAAACTACACGAACAAGTATGAATGAAAGTCGCGCCATGGCAGCCATACTTGGCTCATACTCGAGTCGTGTGGACACAAACATACGCTTCCAACATTTTAAGATGTCCATTGGTACTCTTTAGGCTGTTTGTCGGGACTAAACTTCAAAGCTATTAAACTCCAGTCAAGCTTAATTAAAAAAGGTAGATTTGACAAAACCGGTAGTGGGCCGAAAAAACGGAGTTTACTTATTAGGTATTAAATTTAACAAGTATATTATTTATGTCATGCCTCTTTGTTTATATCCGCAATCAATTACCTAAATTACGTAATACATTGAAGTAAAAATTGCACGCGTGGTTGGCGGCTTGACTATACCTAATATAAAAAAAATAGCCCAATTAACATTTCACGAACTACATCCGATACCGCTAACATAAATAAAGAGAAACTAGTAGTCCTTGACGTAAAACTGCCACAGCATCGCCGTAAACCAAAAAAACGGCAATTCTTAAAAAGTGAAAGTTGATGTCCAACCAACTATAGAAATATACATATATGGAATTGACATAAGATAGGTACGGTAAGTATTTAAACCATTATAAATACATTAATCATTAATATCACTGATTTATCTTCTACAAATGTGTAGTGTTATGTATATTGTATCACTTATTGAATGGTTTGAATACCATGTATTCTATAATCTAAAGTCAATTTGATACAGACTTAGATGTCATCTCCTGGGGGTCTAAAACGGCCACATTGATGAATCGGAATATGATCATTTCTCATTTCCTAAATATTTAAAAATGAACTTTATGATACTACTAAAAAGGTTAATTTTTAACTATTTAGAAAATGAGAAATGAATCATATTCTGATTCGTCAAAGTGGCCCTTTTAGACCCCCTGAACTCATTGTCACTTACTTGTTGAGGTTTTATCTCTCCGCTCATGCCGGCTTTCTGGTTCTTCTCAAACAGCAAGTTGACGTTATTTTGTGGTGACGCCAAGAAGCTAAGATTGATTTCACCTATCCCCGGTACGTTAAACTGCTGCGTATGCACAGGCTGTTAGAAAGAGAAATGTTTTTATTTTGACGGCAAAAAGAATTAGCCTATAATGAGATCGAAATTAATCTGTGAAGATGGTTAAATTCACAAATGAAAGAAATTCGGTTGAAATAAATAAAAACATAGCTAATAACTGAAATATTAAAATAATCAAAAATGTCTTAAAAATAAAACAGTAGTAAAATTTATGAATACCTGCAATAATTTCTGCTGTTGTAAATCGGGCTGCTGTGTAACAGGTTGGAGTTCTGGCTTTTGTTGTTGTTGCTGCTGCTGTTGCTGTTGTTGCTGCTGGTGTTGTTGTTGTTGAAGTTGTTGTTGTTGCTGTTGTTGCAGTTGCTGAAACTGTTTCTGCAACTGAAATGTTTATTTATTAATCGTAATCGATAATTATATTTTTATTAACAATTGTGTTATATTTGTTTAAAAAAAATAAGTGACATTTATTATGTATTCATTATATGTAAAGAATAAATAAATTGACACTTCAGAATCTTACTAGTTCCTGCTGATCCTGATGAGACTTGATTTGCTGATGGAAAACTTGCTGGTGCTGTCGCTGCAACGCTTGTTGTTGCAGCTGCTGTTGCTGAAACTGTTGCTGTTGTAACTGAAAGTGTTGAAGTTGTTGTTGCTGCTGCTGTTGTTGTTGCTGCTGCTGTTGTTGTTGTTGCTGCTGCTGTTGTTGTTGTTGTTGTTGTTGAATTATTTGCTGCTGGATCTGCTTGGACGTCAACAAAAACGCATTAAGAATTTTATACTTTATGGCCACATAAATATAAATAAATATACATATACGGACAAATCACACAAATTGAGTTAGCCCCAAAGTAAGTTCGGGACTTTTGTTATGGGATACTAACTCAACGATACTATATTTTATGACAAATACATATATAGATACACATCCAAGACCCAGGCCAATCTGAAAAAGATCATTTTCCATCTTGACCTGACCGGGGATCGAACCCGGGACCTCCGGCGTGGCAGTCTGGCGTGATAACCGTTAGGCCACGGAGGTCGTCAATATTTCACACATAGGCGCAATAAGTTAATATTTTTAATTAACACGTAATTAGTAAAAATTATAGTAGTAATTACAGCGAAAGTAAAATAAAAATGAATTAAATAATAATTTAAAATTGAACATACCTGCAATTTGTCATCCTCCTCTTTCTGGTTTCTATATCTGTACTCCTCGCCCTGGTTATGATTCTCTGGTTCAATCTTAGGCTGTTTTAGCTCTGGAGGCCGTCTGTAGCTATTATTTTGTTTATCCAAAGCCAGTAATGTATTGGCAGCTTCGTACTTATCTTCAAAAGTTATTCCTGCTTTCTCAGCAAGAGTTTCTAAACACTGCAACGGCCTCTTAGCTGGCTTTTGCGCTACTTTAGTCTTATCTGGCTGTCCGCCACCGGGCGATTGTTTCGGTAACGTCCTGGTTATAGTAATACTATTCTTATTGCAGTCATCTTTTTTATCATTTTTAGGCTCTAAAGTAAAGTAATTTTTGGGAAAGTTATTGTCTTTCTCCTTCTCACCGTTTGGATTTCCGTTATCAATCAAAGTTATAGTTGTCGAGTTAGCAACTTTTATTGTCTTGTCTTTGTCGTCCTTCGCTTGAACAGGCTGGGTAGAACCGTGAGTTGGAGACAAGAGTTGCTGTGTTGGGACATGTTGGCTTACTGGAGAGTTAACATTCTCCGGGGCATGCAAAGGCTTTTCGTTAGACTTTGAGAGCTGCTGCTGGAAACCAGGGCTCTGAGGCTCTTTCTCTTGCTCTTTCTTCTTCTGTATATTTTCTAGAATTTCAGACCTGTAAATAAAATAAGATTAAAAGTAATTCGTCTACATTCAATAATACATAATACATGTATATAACGTAAAATGCATAGTAAACTATTTTAATTAGTATCATGGGGAAATATGTGACATAGAATATTTCTAATGGGCCAACTTGAAATTCTTGCAGAGAGATTTGCTTATTTTCAGCAGTACTTTTTGTAAGGGTAATAATCACGTTTAACAACTCTCTTTACTAAAAGGCTGTTTTATATATAAACGAGAACAACAAGAACTGTCACCTCATGAGGCAGTGCTGCCACCTTGCTAATCAAATTACCTTGTGAAAATGAACTACAGAGACTGGCTACCAGTATTTAGGTATTTTGAATATTTACTTTTTATTTGGGGAAGCTAGTATATTTATAAGTAGCCTTTATCTTTTAACAAAGAAAATTACTCTTACTTATCTCTTTAGCATTTATATACTTGCTTACAGTTCTTATGAGAAAACATTTCCAGAATTTACCAGTGGTGTAATAATAGGAAAAATGTTAGGGCCCCCAACCAGAAGGGGGCAACAATAATTTGGGGACCGTTCGTACAATCGCTTTTTGTCGGGCGGGCCCCATGCAGGCTTTGGACTTTACTTTTATTAGTCATCATGCATTGGAAAAAACCACCCAGCATCTACGTGCTCTCATTATTAATATAGTCACAAGGAGATGGAGAGACAGTAGAGTAGATGGGTAAGAATTTGAAAATTAATACTGAAGCAATCTTATTAAAAATCAAAAAAAATTAATAGTCAGACACAGGCCAGAACTGTACAATATTAATTGGCAACTTGCACTCCATTAATATATCACTAGATGTATAAATAAGATGCTGCTCTACCATAAGTTATTAAGATAAATAAATACTAAGTTATTCAATGGTCACACACTGTCTCACTCACTCATACAAATTAAATAAAGTCAAGTCATGGTCACCTAGGTGATATAAACTAGGTCGAAATATAACAGCTTTTTTTTAATTTTTTTTTACTATTAAAATACCTATTTATAATAAGTATTAGTAAAACTAAATATTTTTTGTGAGTTGATAATGTCACATCAAAAGGAAATATGGTTTCGAAGACATTTCAAAAATAGATATGTATTTTAAATGTCTGTTGCTGTCTCACTACAACCAGCGGTGCCCCGAATGAGCGAAAGGGACATCTGCCGCTCAGGGTCCCTGTTTTCTCCGTCAAAACTAAACCAAATTAAAAAGTATAAGAAGGAAGTATTCTATGTAAAAACGATTTGATTTAAAAAAATACATTGTCATATTTTCATACTGAGCGTCGTTAATAGCGTTTAAAAATAGGCAATTTCAAGCATTTTCATAGGGTCCTTACTTTTACATGAATAACATATTTGAAAAAATTAAACGTACAAACATTCTAGTGACAGATCTACATTAACAAATAATTGCACTAGTGACAAAATCCAGGGAGAAAGCAGGGGAATACGTTTTATGGACAAAAACCTACCCGTATTTTCTATTAATAGTAATGGACTTAACAGCAATGGTCACATTGAGTGAGCCTCACCGAAAACAACCGAAATGGACGCAGATAGGCAAACAGCGCGAAGAGAAGCGGGTGGGAAGCGGGGTAATACTGGTCGCTCGCGGCCAAACTAGATATAGGTACAGGCTGTCAGTGGTACAACTGGCAGAATTAAGCATAGATTCAAATTGCTGAAGCTATATGAGAGACTAAACATCAATAAAATTGTGGTTACCTATGTATTTTTATTCCATGTAAAAAAAACTAGCTAAGTGTGAGTCAAACTCGCGCATTGAGGGTTCCGTATACGCAAAGCATATCACATTATACTAAAAGACAAACTAGTTTAAAAAACAAACTTAACTTTCCAGTTCAATCCCTAGGATTCATACATACTGCATCAAGTGAAAAAATAAGTTTGTAACACTTTAAGACTTTTAACAATATATTTACAATTTTCAGATTTATTCCTGTACAAGTGCTGTTTGACCTTACTTTTTGGCAAATTTTATAATTTTTGGTCATTTGATTCCTCTCTGAATTTGCAAAATATGTGAAAATTCGGAACATTTTCTTACAGGGTTATTACCCTGTATCTCCTGATCGTGTTGAGGTATCATTAAAAAAAATTGAGAGACTGTGGATTCAAGTATTCAATATTTTATTTTAACTTGATACCATTAAGAGTTCCTGAGAAAAAGTATGCCAGACAGACAACAAAGGGATCTTATGAGGGTTCCATTTTTGCTATTTAAGGTACAGACCACTAAAAAATATAAGAAAGCAAGTTAAATATAATTGCTTAATTCCTTGATAATTATGATAAACAAATGTCACTTTAAAACAGAATGAAAATTTTACTAGACACATTTAATTTTTGTTTTAAAACCCTCTCAAATTAATAAATACAATTAAAAAAAATACTTAATTAAGAAGACATAGTTAAACATGAATTGTGTCAAGAACAGTAAGTAAGACCTAATGTAAGGTAAGCCTTTTTCCCGGGACTTTGTTTTTTCTGATTTTGTTACTTACAGGATTTAATTAAATATCCTGTTTGTAAAGATTTTTAAAATACTACATTTGAAATTAGAAATTAGAAAGCCAATCACTTATATCATTGAAATTATTCACATGTATTCTTCATCTTACATGCAACAATTTTCAAATTATGCAGAAATAATCTCAATAATTTCAAAATCCATACATGACTATACTTAAGTTTTAGTTTATTGACCCCAAGTCAATCTACCTACTCAAATCACTGGTAATAAGGCAATACACAAAACTAAGTACCTATATATTTTTAAAAATAATACAAGCCGGTTTATAATTAGGTAGGTACCTACCAATTATGATTTAAAAAAAACTTTTACTTGTCATTTGCATCAAAAAAATACCTATTCTGGCACCAGGGCACTGTTTCGAACAAATTTTTTGCATTAAAATTAAAACACTAAAGAGACCTACCTTCTATGCTAAAAAAGGAGGTAATAGTTTATAAATAATTCTCACCAATCATTTAAATATTAAGATCAAGGGTTGTAATATATCCATACCATACAGGGAAGACTTGTCAAAGACCACAAATTGTGAACATTAGAACATACCTGTGGTTAAATTCGGCCATTGAAATAAAAACTAAGTGCTATAAGAACCAAAATAAAACAAAAATGATAAGTTTTTATGGCAATAAACACATAAGTATACCGCCAAAGAAAGGTCTAGGACAATATTGAAAAGGATGAAATTAAAGGTTCGAATTGAAAGTGTTAACTAATAGAATATATACAATTATTGAATAGAACTTTACTTTACAATTATTGAATTAACTGAACTTAGATTAAAGTAATCCAACTATTGTTTGTACCCAATAAATATTAAAATAATTACCACCAATTGAACGAAAGAACAGACATCAAAATCAAAGCATGATAGAATTTGTCAAATATAACGTCAATGTCAATGTCACAATATGGAATGATGGAAATGGGTGTTTTTTTAATACCACATACCTACGTACCGTTTCCCGTTTCGTCTTTCGTAATATCGTTACCAACCATAAGAATCCACTAGTATTATGGCAAAAGCCGAGAGTTTTGCTATCGATAGTTAAACTTAATAAATACATCTTAATAGTGTTGCGCCGCATGGATATGCGGCGCATCACTATTTGATATTGTTTGTTTATGATTCATGATTCAAAAATATTTTGAAATCAATGATCAGGCCCATATTCCTATCTTATATTATCAATACTAGGTATAGATATTTGATGATATTTTGGATAGTTTCGTTTCGTCAAATGTCTATACTATAGTAGGTATTGGTAGGATAGGACTAGAATAACGTTTTAAGTACAACTACGTACCGATAGCAAAACTATCGGCTTTTGCAGTAGTGACATGCCGTTCCCGACATTTAAAAAAAAACACGGAATTTTTTTTGGAAATTTCTCGGAAATATTCTTGAGAACCTTCGATACTTGATCGAAGTTGAGAACGGAAAATTTTCCTAAAACCCGAGAAATGTCTGAAAGTTTTCGGTCAAGGGAAGAAATTTTTGGGAACAGGAATTTTCTCAGCGGCACATTGTTACTTTTGCCACAAAGTTACACCCGGTTTCTGAAACGCAAATCAATGAAAAAATTACGTAGAAAGTTGATAATCTCTATTTATAAGCATTTTGGGTTTCTGAACAAGCCTAGTGATAGTTTGTCATCGATTTGTTGTTCTAAATGTCCATAGAACTAGGTACGTCCGAACGTCAAATTTGACATTTGTTGTCAACGGAAGAGACAAAACTACACTGCGACCACGATCTTTTTGCACGTGAGTGAGGGCGCCACCTACGTTTCAAATGTGGAATTTTAATAGCTTAGACATTAGTTACGTTTTCTACCACGTGCAAAAAGATCCTTGTCGCACTGTATGCGTTGGACGGAAACAAAACATGAATGAGTGAATGAAAAAAGTCGATTAAATAATTTTACGGTGATTAGCTCCTCAGAAACTCGAAGTTGTTTAGCAGATTGTTAATTATGACACTCTGTTACAAAATTCAATACTTGACATGCTTTTCAGAAACCGGGGTTAGTAGTATAGTACCCTTATAACTACTCATGTGACACTAGTGGATTCCGGGTAACAACTAAAGTCCATTTATTCTGAGCGATTTTCTGACAGATAAATTAAGAAAAAAATCAGTTTACAAAAGTCTCAACAGATAGCTTTTTATGAAGGCCGAGTCGTAATAATGGCTGAACCTATATGGTGCGCTTTTTCTTGTCAACCAGAAAAAATCACCTAACAGTTTGAGAGTGGCACAAATCACAATGTTGATACTTTTTACACGACTGACCAAAAAAGGAGTTATGTTTTCAGGGTTCATGTATGTAAGTATGTAAGTTTTTTTATTCCACCATAAGTCCTGAATGGCTTAACAGATTTTGATGTGAGAGGTATTGTTAGATTCCTTGCATTCCCCCGAGTGACATAGGCTATGTAAGCTGTCAGTCGTGTTTTTTATTTTTCAATAATTAGCTAGTTAGATGTTTTTTTTTATTAGGTTTTATAACAAGCTAATAATTTAATAAAAAAAAACACTACTGACAACTTACATAGCCTATTTCACTCGGAGGAATGCAAGAAATCTAACAATACCTCTCACATCAAAATCTGTTAAGCCGTTCAGGATTTATGGTGGAATAAAGAAACATACTTACATACATGAACACTGAAAACATAACACTCCTTTTTTGGTCAGTCGTGTAAAAGAAATGCCTATCCCGTGAATTTTTACTTTTTGTATGGACTCGCCTTTTACTGAAGCGCCATTTATGAAATCATCTGGAACTATTTTTTTTAATTTGGGTCTCGGTAAATCCCTCATTGTCAAAGAGCTTCAAAGATTTTCCCCTTACTACTAGAGGACTATTATCGGCCAAGTCCTATTGTTTACTGCGTGAGCATGAGCAGACAAAGTAATGTATTAAGTTCATAACACAAAATAAAAATGCAAACAGGCCTCAAATATTTTATTTATCTTCTATTTTATTATAATCGAAATAAATACTTAAAAAAACAGCATGATTAATGATTGAAAAGTTTACATGTCTCATCACTATCGAATTTAACTGTCAAAAGATGCACCACGCGATGCACCGACGTGTCACGATTCGCGAATGATAGGCTCGGTCAAAGGCTCGGTCTATACTAGGGAACGATTAAATAGCCTAGGCTCATTGTCCTATTATGTAAACAATCTTCACAGTTATTTTTTTGGAATTTTGTTGAAAATGAATCAAATAGGTATTAGTTCAAACCTAAACATTCTAAAGTAAAATATTTATTAACCACGACATGGTAAGGTAATAAATGGACTTTAGGCAGTTATGAGTTGGCTGGGTCATGGGTGTGACATTTATGTGTAGCAAGCACGGTAGTTACCTAATGGTTACGTAGAATCAGCTCTGCATTCCCTTCTGCGTACTTCTGCCAACTGTCATTGCTCATTGATTGTTCGCAGTTTTTAAGCTAGTGGTCGGCATTATCCATTATCTTTGTGTTCGTTGTCTAACAATGGGCGTGTGTAGTACATAATATATCGATGCAATAGGCATAACTTTTGTGAGCGCGTTTTCCCCCACCGAAAGTGGCGGTCGTCTCCTATTGTGTACCTAACTATACTATTTATTGCGGGTTGATGATCAATATCATCTACAGGTACGAAAATCGTAGAAAAGTTTTTCAGAAACAAAGACAGTTGGGAATAGGCGATTTTCCGAGACCCAATAAAAAAAAATAGTTCCTGATGACTTCATAGATGGCGCTTAGTAAATGGCGAGTCCATACAGAAAGCAACAAGCGAAGGGATTGGCATTTCTTTGTAATACAAACATCTAAAAAATATCAATATTGTGATTTGTGCAACTGTCAAACGGTGAGGTGATTTTTTTGCTTCTGATTGACAAGGAAAAACGCACAATATAGATAAGTACTCATTATAACGGTATGTTTTGATATTTACGTTTTTTTTACTTTACAAGTGGTATTAGCCACTCAATGTTCGTAGGTATTTCCTCGAAGTTTTGGTAAATATGCACTGGAATTTCAGATATTTTACAAGATATAAAGTCCCACCCGACTATAGTACGGCCGAAACCTAAACTCCCGTATGACGTATGTCAGTTTGACAATAATAGTCATGTACCTAAACACGAGTCGCTACGATTATTTGATTTAACGTAACAATAACAAATCCAAATTATATAATTATTTTTATTAATCAGTAGTCTGAACCATCAAACTAGCTGTCATAGTCACTAAGATAGATAAAAATTCATAGTGAATAATATTATCTACTCTGATGTCACGATTCGATACGATTGCGTGTATTCTTGCTTGTCCCTCTTTCTATTTTATTTTAAATCAGTAACAAACCTTATTAAGGTAACGGCACTAATGCTAGACACTATTAAGAAACACAAACTTTAAATCAATGGAAATATATGTTTTAATCAAAATAAAGTACACAAGTACTGCCCTGTGAGTACAGTAACTCTTAAAAAATAATATTTTATTATATAATTTTCAATAATTAATATATTATAAAATAAAAATAATATTTTTTGAAAGTTGTCATAATCCCTAATAAAAGACACAGGTTCTCTAAAGGTAGACACTCTTTTTCCCTAATAGTAGACATGCAGCTTAAGATCAATTAAGTGTACATTTTTATGTCTTCTTATGTCGCAAAATGACTCTTTTGCATAGATTTTATTTTATACACAATGTTCTTTAAAATTCGAAATATAAAAGTACATATAGTATATATTTAAGTATACATATAAGGTATGTATGTGATAGGATTTATCATAGTTTCTTAGTACTATTGATCAATTCACTATTACTAAATTAGGAAAATATTTTATCTTACACTTTTATGTATGGAATTCTAAAGAACATTTTGCGAAAGATTAGGGATGTAACCACAACCTTTCCTACTAAGTGTTTTTAGACTGGTGTCGTATTTTTCTCAAGTCACCTAGGTATTTTACATAACTTGACAACTACCGCCATCTAGCGGCAGTTGAGGTATGCACACTAGTTAACTAAACTCAGTCAGCAAGTGAATACGTTTACTCGCGATGTTTTCCTTTACCAGAAACAAGTGATTACTTATGGACGATACACATGTCTTCTTTTAGGTATTCACTATTTTCAAAGACCTAACAGTAGACATGTCATAATTTGTTAGAAAAAAATAAGTAAAACCAAGAAAAAAATGTCTATCACTATTAAGTAACATGCCTATATTTACAATCATATAAAAAAGTAATGCTTTTATGTATAAAATGGATTTAAAACATATTCTCAAAATTTCAGCTTCCTTAACTTAATAATAAGGATGGCGTGAAACTTGCCATGAGTGACTGACATTATTTACAAGAACTGACAAAATTTTTTGTTCTTTTTTTCCGAAACTGTGCATGCCTTTTTTGAAAATGGTTCATAGTTAGACTAAGAATCTTATGAACAAGTGTTATGAATTTATGTCCTTAGAAATAACGCGGATTTTAGAGAGTGTCTTTCTTTAGTATACAGTCGGGCATTAGTGCCGTTACCTTAAATAAATCGATTTTTTATATTTACACTATCTATTTATTGTGGCCGGATGCAATGGAACTCTCTAAACGGGCAAGCCGGAAGTTCAAGTACTACATTTCCGCGCATAGATTTAAAAATCAGAAATTTCGGAACTTCATGGGCTTGACCCTGATGACATCTGTCATATGGGAGTTAAGGTTTCGGCCCGACTATAGTACCTAACCCGTAACCGTACTTTTTCACAAAAAAAAATGTATACGACAAAAGCTAGAGGACAAAGACCGCAAGATTAACTTCTTGAAAGCATCAGTAATGTAACTTCAGAAATCGGTACAAAACTAAAGAAAGAAATAGAAATATGTAATAGGAATCCCCGAACAAAGGCAGGTTGTTCCCAAAGTACTCCATTCTTTTGTTCTAAAAAGATAAGAATCTCATACGTATGTGTTCCCCCAAGTTCCTCCACGAAATTATTATTATTTAAATATACATATTATTTTGTTCCCATTCTACTCCATAGGTATTTTGATTTATTCTCAATGTACCTACTCCGCCCGCAGATTATTTATTTTATATCAATTCTCAAACTGCTCCATCTAAATCAACAAAATCGCTCAAACAATATCGTTCACATTAAAGTTCAAAATAAGGTTCTAAATTAAAGAGAAAAATGTTGAGTTGAAAGTAAGTTTGAATTAAAAATGTGCATGTTAGCTTGTTATAATGGATGTACGAACGAATGTGAGTCGCAACCAAGCCGCTAAGACGGAAATTGGATGTTTCTTTTGATGCTTTTGAACCTGACTGTATACGTCAGCTACACTTTTTATTCTAATTAATGCTTTTTGATATTAAAATCGCGTGGAGTACTTTGAGAACATTTTAATATTACCGTGGAGTAAAATGAAACTTAATTTAAAATAATTTTTTTTTCATGTAGTTTGGGAAAATTTCTTGAAGCTCTTTGGGAATAACCCAAAAGGCAGAACTGACGTATTTAGTTGGTGACTTTCAATAAGTAGGAGTTGACCTACGAGAAACTGATATTGATGATATACATAGGGCATATATATATATAGATCATATATATTCACAGCTGGAGCTTAAAATAATAGCTTAAAGACAGCTTATGAGCCAAAATCGAGACCGCATACACAACAGTCGAGTTCGTTAAATTTGATATCTAGCCGTTCGAATCAACAGTCATAAACTTTACATAAACATAGCGGGAGACTGGTGCCTGAGCTAGGCAAAGCCTGTGTTTCAGGTCAACATGTCTCCACACCAAGAAAAAAATTCGCCAAATTTTAAGTTAATTACACTTCAGCAAATGCAACTGTAATCCCGCATTAATTAAATAAACCTATTAGCCAAAGAATAATGAAAATGAAAGGTCTATTTTTATGTAAGTACCTATGCCTACTATATATCAACAAAACTGCTCAACATTTCTACCTGTAAATCTAATTAAACTGTTGGATATGGTAACCATGCTTGACAAGGTCTATGTTATTAATATTACTCACCTATGCCATTGCCAACTTTAATTTTTAAAACATATAAAACCCTACACACATTTTAGGGTAAATTCCTAAATAAAACAGCTCGTCTGGCATTATTTTACAAGGGGAAGCAAAAAAATAATGTAAACGTGCGAGCAAGAGGGAATCATGCAAACGCGTGTGGTGTGTGAAAGAGACATTTGAAACCCACAAGGGGAGTCGGAGCGCAAACCGGTTCTGCATGTGTGCAGACAGACGGCGCCCTCCCTCCCCTCGGCTGTCGACCCTCGGGTGTCAGGGCCCCACATTGTCGGCGTTTCCCCGAAGCGTTGCAATAATAATACCAACGAACCCTATTAGCAGGGAGGTCTCAATTTATTTCAAAAGTATTGAAATAAAGTGATTAAAAATCACATAAGCGCACTTTTACAAGAGAAAAGTTTGAATATTAAATTCATGAACCATTATCCTTTCGCTTTTATATGTCGTCATGAAGGTTAACATTTAGCACTATGAAACACTGATCTTCCGTTCATTATAACAAACTCCAACTCATTAAATAAAGCCACACGCGCCGCACTCACCCACACTAGTTCGCAATCGTAAAGTAAAAAAATAACATAAAATACCTTTTGGTGTAAAAACCATAAGAACAACGTTCCATCGTTTCAAAATAAAAGGTTAACTGAAACGCAAGCGCCGTCCCATGCGGCAGTTATTAAAATAAAAATAAAAACAAAAAGGTAAGGATTGAGACATTCGCACGGGTGAAAGTAAACACAACACTATTATCGACGAAAACGACATACAAACACACTTTATCGATAGTCCGGTGCCCGTCTCATTGTAACAATAACCTTCTTTCGAGTAGCGAAACACGACTGTGTAGAGCGCGCGAGACCGGCTTGCCGCACCCATTCCCCGCACTACCCCCTTCTTCTCAACACTCTCGCCGCCTGTCGCCAATGGTACGCTCGCATTATGCCATGGCTTCCCATTGGCTCGTTCATTTTACGACCGTTCCACAAACAAAACCGGTTGCTAAGAACGGCACGAAAGGGCGCGAGGGACGAAATTAGCGTTTCTGCGATTATTATTATTTGCTAGCTAAGCTACTATTTCTGTCTCTCTCTTATGTTCTGTTAGCGTTAGTGTCTAGCGTGGCGCGTTCAACTACAAATGACTACAATACGTACGATATGTAGTTGTTATTCTACCTCAACTCAACATTATTTCATCACATTCGTCACCAATTAGGTAGGCAGAATTAAAGAGCATTTATCGAAATATAGGAGATTGATTGGAACCTTTTCTGCTCCTAATAACTAAATTAAAAACTAACTAAATTATAACTAAATTAAAAATAGTAAGGCATTGACTTGCAATACCTTACTATTTTTAATTTAGTTTCAATTTTTATTACCTAGGTACTTTTACTGTATTACAATAATTATTTACATTGTTAGATTCAATAAAATTGATATTATAGTTGGGCTGAAACCTAAACTCCCATATGACAGGTGTCATCAGGGTCAAGCTTGGGATCAAGCCCATGAAGTTCCCATTTTTTTAATGTTTTAATCTATGCGCGGAAATGTAGTACTTGAACTTCCAGCTTGCCCGTTTAGGGAGTTCCATTGCATCCGGCTACAATAAATTGATAGTGTAAATATAAAAAATCGATTTATTTAATAAGGTTTGTTACTGATTTTTAAATGCTGAATATAACAATCAGTGAAAATGTAAAAAATCGCGATACATCATTTAATATATCAATTTATTTAAAGAGGTTTGTTATTAATTTTTAAATGATGAATATAAAAATTATTGCGCTATTAAGATTTAAAAAAATTAACAATAAAACAATACAAAAAAAAAGAAAGAGGGACAAGAATTTACGCAATCGTATCGAATCGTGCGTAACATCAGAGTAGATAATATTATTCACAATGGATTTATCATCCATATTAAGTTATATGTCAAATAAACGATACTAAATAGGTAATCCAAGTTACGAATTTTCCAAAACGGCGAATACATTTTTCAAAATTAATAAAAACTGTTTAGCATTTTAAAACAGTTCTTAAAAAAGTCTTCACATTTTCTTTTGGTCGTGAATTTAGTGACTATGACAGCTACTTTGATGGTTCAGACTTCTCATTATGTATTTTATTTGGAGTTGTTTTTTTTCACAAATAAAAATACTTCTGTGGTTTTTTTTACAAAATAATCGTAGTGATTCGTGTTTAGGTATTAATTTGTAGCTAGTTTATTTTTTAAAAATCTGAAAAAAAAATTAAAAACATCGAAACATTTGAGATACGCTTCATCAATCATCTCAAAGTCTCTATAAAACTTTTACTTTTCATAGCCAGGATTATCGTAAAAAGCGTAACTAGGTACATATATGAACGTCCCAAGCTAAAACACATACAAAGCCGTAGGAACTTTTATTAAAAATATTCCTGCAGTGGAACTTTGAGATGAAACGGATTATACTTACAGTCTGACAAGGATCTTTTGGCCTCTGGATGACATTGACAGGGGGCGTCGGCGGTCAATAAAAGAAAAAGAAGAATATAATTATTGAAATGGGAGAGAGCGAGATGGCAACATTAGTACCAAGTTCGGCCACGAGCCAAATGATTCTTGTCGGACTGTACCTACCTATTATTATGATCGCATTTACGCTTACTATTTAGCGCTACTGGCAATTATGGTCATGTAAATGGTACAATACTGTCATTTGAATTTGACACATCGCCATTGACAGAGCTGTACCATCTGACAGATGTCCTTACTCGTAGGTGCTGACATCTGGTGGAATATTTGAACTCGATAGACCACATTCCATGATCATCAAATGGAAGTATTTCTAAAATCCTTGCCTTAATTTGTGATTAGCATATAAGTAATCACAGAACGGAACGAACGACATAGATAACGTAGGGAACGATTCCATAGTCTATGACGTCAACTAATTTAGTGACGGGAAATCACAGTAACAACTGTCCATATTATCGATATATTTACCAACTGCCTTAGGAGGAACAGTTTTTTTTTTATTTCAGGTAGGTTTTCACGATATGTACTGATTGGTGGGGTGGGTTATATGGCCATGGGCAAATAATAATTTTCGAAACAGCATGTCCGATGTTGATGGGATTTTCGCTGGAGAGTTAAGGAAGTTATAAATTAACACATAAGGTAATTTTTATCTTGGAAACATTTAAGGATAGTTCGTGAAAATTAAAAAACTCTAAAACATTTTTACGTGGGCGAAACCACGGACTAAAGCTAGTGTTATGTGTTATATATATTTTGGAACCCATAGTATAAAAACTACGAAACCGACCTCGTAACATTCTAGAATTTTATCGACTTTTCATCGACTATTCAACATCGATACATTCAAGCACTGGCTATTGCGCGCGCAGCTTTCCCCCCACCGAAAGCGGCAGACTTTTTTGAGACTAGCGTTCATTTCTATTCTCGATCTTATTTTTCTGAGGCTGTGCCAATCACTCTTGTCATTTGTTTCTATCTTGTTTACGAATTTTCTGCTCACATAAAACACTAGGATTTGGCCATTATTATCACTCTATTAGAAAAGGATTCGAAACTCAATGGTATAAACCGTCTGATCAGCCGTTTCCGCTGCGCCAAAAATTAAACAATGTTCAAAACACAGATTTATTTTAGGCTAGATACTGCAAGTTTGTTCGATAGTACGAAAACCGAGCGTACCATTATTTTCTACCTACGATGACGTCACGCCAGTCATTTATGTGATGGGCGCAACATAAACGCGAATGAAGACTGAGTAGCAAACGCGTGATTGTTTGTCGCGTGATTTGTTGTTATTATGGTTGAGCTTTGCGATGACTGACCCTCGCGTCAACTCGTGAACGGGTGTTGCCAGGGGGATCCTGCTTCGATCCTGATTCGAATTTTATTTTTATTTTTTGTTCTTAACCAATTTATTGTGGTTACTTGATCACAAACATAACATGTTTTATTATATTATTTTTTTTTGTTATATTTTATTTTTGACTGTTATGATTAAATAATTAGTTATCGACGTGAAAAAGAGCCTTCTTTGAAGGCCAAGTTTCGATAAAAAAATTTGACTTTGACTTTGCACGCTTGGACATACTGCTTGCGGCATCTAGAGTATATCGCACGTTTCGTGAGCAGCGAGCCTTAGCGTCGGCACTGATTTGTACGCGTGTTTTAAAAAAGATAGTATCATAAGTCCTATTCTTTTTTTATCATTAATAGTTTTTTTTTTCAAATATTTATTGCTTCTGTTAGTTGTTATAAGTATGTAGGTAAAATATTTTTTTGGGCTAGATACCTAAGTACCTATAGAATGAAACTGTAAAAAAAAACTTCAAAGCCTGACCAGAAATATAAAAACCCTGAATCAGAGGCAGCACTTATGCGTTTTATATTGCAACATTATTGAAAGCAGTAGCGGATTTAAAGCTGCCTCCACAGTATGTACACAAAATAGGAGTCGGAGTGGAGGCAGCTTCCATAACAGTACATATCAAATTAACTTAAGATTAAATATTTAATTGTTAAAATAACAGGATTTAGTAGTATAGTTTTTTAAAAATTAATCCGCCACCATTCCAGTCGAGTGTTTGAGGCCAATGAGTTCGAATTAACGCGTCGTTTTGTTACGTAGCTATGATTTTTTAATACGACGCAACGCAACGGAGCAATGGGGCTTCGCCCTAAGTATTTCCAAAAAAATATTACTTTCGAGTGTTTGACGCCAATGAGTTCGAATTAACGCGTCGTTTTGTTACGTAGCTATGATTTCTTTCGTTCGAATTACCAAGTGCATAAATTGTATTGATTTAGTTCGAAACATGGAAGTAATAAGTACTTTGTACAACGTACTTACTACTTACTACTTCCATGGTTCGAAATAATAAGAGATTCTGTAGGGAACTCGTGATAACTTTGAATTATAGATTTGTAGAATTCATAACTAGCATTTTCTAACTTTTGTATAGCGAACATAGCGCATGAATAAAAAAAAAAAGTAGGAAAGGAACCTAATTTCACCTCCGTAATATATTCGTAATACCTTCGTAATATTATATGGATGGCATTATGGGCCTAAATTCGATGTAATAAGACCCACTTTACGAGCAAGTGTGTTGAAAAATAATAAATATAATACATTTAATGTAACTCTCTATTTATTTAATTAATTTAGTAGAAAATAAAATACTGTAAAGAAATATTTTTACAAAAATATTATTGGTATTTCTAATTTTCTCTGAAATTTTTTGCACACCGTAGGTGTGTAAAATTCCATCACCGTGTATGTAAAATTCCACTAGTATTGTAGTGGACTATTGTTACAAGGGATAATGGATTTATGATTTTACTTAGGTCGTGTCAAATCTTCAAAGTATTTTTTTTTCAAAATGAAAAATAGTAGGCACAGTCTGTCTATCAAGTCGTGAAATTAAATGATGGCGCCACTGGTACTACTCATCATCCGATTCCAAATATTCAACAAGTTTCGTTGCCGCTTTCATCACTACAGCTGCTGTCACCACTGCTGCTATACAGGTAACGTCCTCTCTCATAGTTTTTTTTTTTGAGCGTAATGGCAGCAGTTTTTTCATATTCAGATCTGATGATGTTGAAAGCCTCTTCAACAAGTTGCTTCGTCGACCATCCGACTAACTGAACTCTTTGGTTTTCCTAAAAAAAATTAATAAAAATTGTAACAGTAAAACAAATCATTCAAATTCAAAACTGGTAGACTGAGATGTACCATCATAATGTATCAAAAATTTATGGTCATATTATAATATGACCTATTTACAATTTCAGTCAAACCTAAAAGTGTACAATGTAAACAATTCCTTTTTTTCTTTTAAAAATCGTAAATTCAGTATTTTTGTAACTTCAGGTAGATTAAAAACAAACAATAACACGATTACTTACCCATGATAGATGATTTCGCACATAAACATGATCGAAATCTCACAAAATTCGTCCAGCCTTGCACTCCACAAAAAATCGCTCGTAAACTTTAAAAATCAATTCCCGCGTGCGACTCCGATTTACTTTACTCATTATTCAAACTTTTCTGCGTAGTTTGGTCTTAATTTATTGCAGTTTAATAAAAACAATAAAAATACAAATAAAATAAAATTCAATTTCGATGACAGCTTTGACAGCTGATGTACATATTGGTGTTTCCAGACACATCATCAATGTGAGTTACTAGAACATTAATGTCACGACTTTCTAGACAAACACTGAACATCAAAATAGGTATATATGTCTGATAAACACAACATCAATATCAGAATTATCATCATATCATTGGTTCAGGGGGGCCGAGCTCAGAAATGGATGACCAGAGCGGTAAACACAGTATAGGTACTTCAACAATGGGTTCAGATCAAATTAACTGTCAGGACGAGGGTATTTCCAAAATAACATGCACAGCTTATGTCTGTAATAGTCAGGGTACACAACTCCTACCTCAATTTACAGCCCAAAGCATCCAGGGATTCATCGGATATTTACGGATTAAGAAATCATCTAACACTTACTTATTTGTTCCTCGAACATTAATGTAAGGACTTTATAGTAACAGTTATGGCCATGGAATGAATTTCTATTTTATTAAATTTATTTGTAAATTCTGTCCAATCAAGTTTGGCGTGTAATAATATAAGCGAAAATTAATTTTTGCTCTGGCGAAATTGAAAATTAACATCTGGCAACCCTGCTACAACTGCTGCGACTAGAGATGGGCATTTACTCGATAAATTTCCAAGACTCGGAAATTTATCCATTTATACCCATTTTTCCCAGGAATTTTTAATTTATACCGGGTAAAAATTAAAATCAATTAAAATGTTTGTAATTACAATATTTTATAATATATCGTTAAGATTTTTTATGAAATAAAGTGTTTTTGAAAAAAAAACACGATTGCATAAATTTTTTTCGATAGAAAAATATTGCGAAGTTACCTCCAGATCCTAACTAATATTATAAATGCGAAAGTGAGTTTGTTTATTACCTCTTCACGCGTTATCTACTCAACCAATCTTCCTGTTTCACATACACATAGGTATAAATACTGAGAAGGACAGGATACTTTTCATCCCTGGAGAAAGCACTGTTCCCGTGGGAAATTCACGCGGGCGAAACCGCGGGCAAAAGTTAGTCTATAATACAATTAAAGATGTTTTGATTTTTTTGTTAATTCTACTTGAAACGTCCATATACCGAATATGTATCATTATTTTCAAAATATTATTTGAATACATATCATTTTAAATCTGTTGTTTTTGTTTTTTTATTATTTGAACCGAAAACAACTAGTTATTTATCTTCCTTATAATCTAAATATACCTAATATTTTTACTTTAATTATTATTTTATCAGTAAGTAAATAAGGATAATTTATTTTCATTATAATTTCTACCCGGTATAAATAAAAAATATCGGGTATAAATTAATTTTTACCCAGTCTACCCATTCTTTCCCATTTTTACTTTCCCGAAATTTATCCAAGCGCCCATCTCTAGTAGAGATGGGCATTTACCCGATAAATTTCCGAGACTCGGAAATTTATCCATTTATACCCATTTTTTCCCAGGAATTTTTAATTTACACCGGGTAAAAATTAAAATCAATTAAAATGTTTGTAATTGCGATATTTTATAATATATCGTTAAGATTTATTAAGAAATAAAGTGTTTAAGGTAGTTACTATTCAGTTTTTAAATTAAGTACTGCGTAAAAATACTTATAAAGTGTACAATTTACGTTTTGGTTACAAAAAGACCTAACAAGATATATCTTAGTTCTGACTCATTCGCAGCCAACTGGTTTTAGGCAATAAATGTTATGCCGGGGCGACGAACAAGTTTGCCAAATGCCGGAATTCTATTGAACGGCTAGGCGATTATCGAATCGTATGGCCCACCGTACTAGGTCAGATTATTACAAATGTCTGTAATATCAGTAATAATGAAAAACTGAATTTGAAATTAAAATGCAGCAAACTTAATTACTCTCTCAAAAACACGATTGCATAAAACTTTCTCGATAGAAAAATATTGCGAAGTTCAAATCCTAATCCTAACTAATATTATAAATGCGAAAGTGAGTTTGTTTGTTACCTTTTTACGTTTTATCTACTCAGCCAATCTTCCTGTTTCATATAAACATAGGTGGAAGTACTGAGAAGGACATGGGATACTTTTCATCCCGAAAAAAGCACTGTTCCCGTGGGAAATTCACGCGGGCGAACCCGCGGGAAAATGTTTGTCTACTTTTTTGTTAATTCTACTTGAAACATCCATATACTGAATATGCATCATTATTTTCAAAATATTATTTGAATACATATGATTGTAAATCTGTTATTTGCGTTTTTTAAATATTTGAACCGAAAACAACTAGTTATTTATCTTCCTTATAATCAAAACATACCTAATATTTATACTTTTATTATTATTTTAACAGTTTTAAGTAAATAAGGATAATTTACTTTCATTATAATTTCTACCCGGTATAAATAAAAAATATCGGGTATAAATGGGTATAAATTAATTTTTACCCATTCTACCCATTCTTTCCCATTTTTACCTTCCCGAAATTTATCCAAGCGCCCATCTCTAGCTGCGACACGTCGTCGTGGCTGGTGGGGCATACAATGCGTTGATCCGTTGCGACGACGCGACGCAACGCAACGCAACGCAACGGAGCAATGGGGCTTCACCCTAACTGCCTGCTCCTTTGCTCTAATGCTCTCCCTCTCATGTTTTTCTCTCTCGTTCGTCCGTGGATGTGAAGTGGACCATCGGTCAGTGAACCCGCACAGCTGTTCTTGACATATTTAATTACAAAAGTACAAAGGTAATTAGTTTGCAAAAGTTGATTATTTTTTAATAATAATATTCTTTATTTGCATAAAACATAGTTAAAAAGGTCTTACACATCAAAAAGTACACATGTTTTACCACATATATGGCATGCAAATAGGAGATACAATCTTCCGATATTCTTTAATATAATAAAATCTAAAATAATAATGTCAAATGTAATTTCAATTCGTTATAATAAATCTTTAATGTCATACAAGTCTTTTCCAATTAACCATTCTTTTAATTTCTTTTTAAATAAATTTTCTCTTTAATCTTTTATATCATTGGGTATTTCATTATAAATTCTAACACACATATTATATGGACTATTTGAACATTTTCGTGATCTAGAAACATCTTGTAATACAAGCCTGTGCGGATTTCTTTGTACTCTGCCACTCAAGTCATAAGCAGTTTTAAATATGTAAGTGGTTGTGTTTACGTACAAACACACCCACTTCATAAATGTGTAGCGCTGGCAATGGCAACAAATCCATCTTTTTGAATAGAGGTCTACATGAGGTATCGGGGGAAACCCCACATATTGCTCTTATACATTTTTTTTTGCGATCTGAATGCCTTAATGAATTCAGTGCTATTATTTTGTTACGGGTTTTTATAATTCGGTAATTACGGGTAGGTGTTATCTAACTACAAGGACAAGGTAGCAATGTCGTACTTATTTACCTAATAGATTGGGTGACCCGTGGCAAAAATATTCGCTGCCTCATAAATTAAATAAAAAACAATATCAAATCAAAAATGGTTAAAATGAAAACTAATACACCAATGTGTACCACAAAATAATAATGTCAATTCAAATAACCAATCAAAAAGTGGTGTCATAAATGTTCGGTATCATCCGGTATCATAATACCACAGAATATTTTTTTTAAATATGTATAAGTTATCTATGTCTGTGCATAATACCAACTCCGTTCAAAAGTTATTCGACCGAGCATTACTTTAGTAGTTATCATAGTACATTTAATAAAAGGTTTTCGATCAAATGAAATGTCGCAAGAACAAAACAATCGAATTAATAAATAGGTATGTACTTAACTAACTCTAAACTGATACCACAAAGTAGTTAAATATAGTTTTTAGTAATCTGTGCTGATACAGTGACAGATGCAATTTCAACGAAGTAAAAATAACCTACCAAGTGCGAGTCTACTCGCGCTCCGAGGGTTCCATACACGCAAAGCATCACACATTTAAGTTCTATAAAAGACCAACTAGTTTAAAAAACAACCTTAACTTTGCAGATCAATCCCTAAAATTCATACTGCTGCATCGAGCGAAAAATAAGTTGTAACACTTTTTTTTAGACTTCCAACAACATACCAACCTACCTATTTACAATTTTCAGATTTATTCCTGTACAAGTACTGTTACTGCTTGACGCATTTCTATTATCGTACGGTAAGTACTTATACTTGTATTGAAATTACTGTTCAAAATATAAATTGCATGCGTAGAAATGTCTGTGGATTTAGCAAACAGGTAGATAAGTACAAAACTGGTTTGTCTCTAGAGCAACTAAGCGAGGGGTGGTTTCATCGATCGGGGTAGCCAGCCGCGCCTCTCCCGCGCCATCCTGTTACGTAATGTCCGTAAAATTACGTAGGACGTTGACCCAGGGTTAACAGACGACTTTTCAAAGTTTCTCTAAATCGTTCGATTTCGAGTGGAAGTTAATAATATGGAATGGAGTGCATGGATGGAAACAACCTATCCCAAGTTTTTAAAAGGTTTTAGTTATAAAGAATGAATTCAAAAACATTGGAATCCTTTCTACAAGTTTTTGTATGGGATATGGGACCAACTCAATTCGCCCGAAAAAATCACCTGTTATGTAAGATACGAAATACTGACATCACCGAGTAGTGCTGGGTTGCCAAAATCCTGAAACTGAATCCTGAGCGCATTAAGAAGAGCGTGCTCTGCTCGCAACAGATCAATACCATATTCCTCCCCTATCCTGGGAATGCATACCTACCTAATTATACGGTTGCTCACGGAGTTGCGCTCTCTCTCACCACAGTAAGGCTGCAATTGCCGTAAATTGTTAGTGGGTTGGTATGGGTATTATGGGTAGCAGGCCGGCTGTGAAAGACAGGCCTTGTATTGTATTTCTCTTGCCTCTTATTTGCAGTATAAGTTACTTAGTTCAGCAAATTGTTTTTTATATATTATTAATAGGATCAATATCTAGGCTTAGTACATCGAGATATTATGTAGCTCAGTATCTTCGAGCAACAAGGACTTCCGCACGCGGAGTACGTGTTGCTCTATGCTCAGTATAGATTAATCAAGAACATAATCCCGGCAATCCCGCCATCTCCTACATATGATAAGATTAGGAAAAACACTAAAATCCACAGCGAAGCGACGAAGTAGACCATCGAGGCATATGTGTGTGTAGGTACGTTATTACAATATCTCGATGAAGTAGACAAAGAAATTAGTCTAAAATAACTGGAAAGTAGAACTTTTGTCACCAAACTGACAATAGCAACTCAGTGCTGTTCTAGGAAACAAATAAAACTGGTAATCTTCACATGAAATATAAAATCGAGTACAAATTTCTCCCTTCCTGCGCATACAATAGAATTCAAAGAAGCAGATAAGTACTAGTATAGATAAGGTTCAATGTGGTTCAACAGAATCTTAGATCCTATAGTAAAATGATTAATTTTGGTTCGGTTCTCTTGGTTTGGACGGCCAAAACGGTCATAAATAAAATAATACAGTGGTTCCTGTTCCTCTAATATGGACTAACGGGACAAGTGCTGGCAGTCCACCCAGGAGATATTGGCTGATGGTCCACGGGCAGTACGGGTACCGCATGTCTTCGTGTTTCAAGCAAAATCACAAAAAGTAGTAATTTGTATTTTCAAAATTATCATTTGTAGGTACCTACTAATACCACAGAATACATAATAGTACAAGTACTAATACTTGCTTTTAAAGACGGAAATTGCCTTTCGCCCTTTAGAATTTATTTAGGCTAAGACCAAGGAATAGAAACCTCGTATGTATGACACGAGCATTTTTTGTTCTGGTATTCCTCACCAGGACATCAATAGGACTTGATTTAGCTATATGATTTAGAAGATTCCAAAAAGGTAAACCGGTATTCCAACTAAAAGAGAGCGTGTCGAGTCGACAGACAGTAAACAATTCAGTTAGCAGGTAGTAAAATAAAAATGGGTTTGTTCTTTGTTCAGAATATACGTATTTATTCTATGGTTCAGATTGGGTTAGGTTCGTAAGGACTAGATTGCATAACGACTCTATAAGCAAAACGTCTTAGTTGCATAAGGTCTTGGTAAGCACAATGTCTTTTTTGCAGAATGCCCTAGTGAGTAGAATGTCTTAGTTGTTATTACCAGACGCCAGGCCAGAACAGCATGTCAGTTTTTTCGAAGAAACATCCGATTTAACTTTTAAATAAATATACTTTTCAGAGTTAATATCTGACTAGATTTTGGGAAAATTTTATTGACAGATGGACTCCTCTACTGAATGTCAAAGTATGAAATGATGTCAGCTTTTATTTATACTACCTACAGAAATACTTTTATACTACAGAAAATCTAAGGATAATCAAACAGTAAGTATTGTGAATTGTGGCGTAGATTTAAAAAAAGACTTAGGTAGGTACTTATAGGAGAGTGATTATAATAAGACTACGTACCGTAAAAGTCCCAAACAAATTATTCTCTTTTGTAGACAGGTGGCCAACTTAGTACCGTCAGAAATCGCAGCAAAATTCGTATTTTGTAGGAATAGTAATAACAACAATGCCCACAATGAAAGCAGCTTAGGTCCTTTTCACGACCACTGATTAGATTAGGAAGTCCTTGTCTTATTTTGCGCCGAAATTCACAGGACATTCACTTTCTATTCTAATCAGATAAGCCATTTTATGTTTCACCGTTTCTTCATAATCAAAATATGTGCCTACTTATGTACAGTCAACAAAATTATATTAATTTTGACGAAATGATTTAATATATTTTTTTATACTAGCTTTCGCCCGCGTAAAATTCCCACGGGAACAGTGCTTTTTCCCGGGATGAAAGGTACACTATGTCCTTCTCCGTACTTCTAACTATATGTATGTAAAATTTCAGGAAGATTGGTTCAGTAGATAGAGCGTGAAGAGGTAACAAACAAACAAACTCACTTTCGCATTTGTAATATTAGTTAGGATTAAGTATAATCTAGATCACCAGTAATAATACTGAAGAGTCTGTTTTGGCTACATTGACTTTATGAAATAATAAATAGATTTACCCATATTAAGTGATCATAGATACATTTGAGCATTTTGGGCTCCCTTACTATACTTCGATTCGATGCATGTAAAGAAACTGAGGTTTTACGAATTGTACGTACATAGTCAAAACGATGCACTTATTTTAAAGTGAATCTTTCAGCTACTCTTGCTTGACTTCTGGGCCGGAGGCTCCAGCATCTCATGTTATGCGCTTATGCGCGTCTTTAGGGGAACTTTTAGCGAATTTGCCCCGAAAAATTATCACGATTTATATGGATATGTCGCAGTTGGATTGTATAATCCGCCGTATTACAAAACAGCGCCGTTTTGTGATACGGCGATTCAACGATTAGCCGAATTATCACTGCGATACGTTCTTCAATATGGCGGCTCATGTTAAGCCGTATCGTACTACTAAGTATTTAGGATTTAGGGTGAACATACTTACAAAACAAAACTATGTTTAAATGAAAATCTATTTAAATAAGAAAATGCTAACAGATTTCTTTTTACGATATTCTTTAGCAATCAAGAATTATTATTATAGTTATACGCCATCGTTGCTGTTACGTTAGGCAGCGCCACGAGTGTTAAAAAAACGGAACTAAAAACTGACAAAGTGGCGGCTAATGATCCGCTATATTACATTACGGCTAGTCGCGTTGAAGAACGCATGGTGCCGAATTCATTTCGGCGGATTTTCATTCAGCCACTTTCAATCCGGCTGATCGTTGAACCGCTGTATTACAAAATGGCGCTGTTTTGTAAAACGGCTAGCCGTAATGTAATACGGCGGATTATACAATCCGACTGTGACAGATATACCAAATAGAGGAAATAGGTATCATTCACAGACATAATATTACCGTATCATTCATCATTTGGTAATTTTAGCCAAAATTGCAACGGCTATGAAGAAAACGGACTACGGCTATGAAAAGAACGGCTGGAAATGAGCAGAAATAAAAAAAAAGCTTTATTAAAGTTAACTCAATATTGTTGGCTTAGAGTGAAAACCTCGGATGTTTCTTTGGCCAAAGAACACACATCCGAGGTTTTCACTCTAAGCCATCGATATGTGACCAAGCATGCAGCCGGATCGTTGGGTCATTTTAGTTGCCTCATCAGACTAAGGGAAAGTTGAAAATATTTCCTTGGACAGGAAAATTTGGAAGGAGATGGGAGAGACCTTTGCAGCAATGTACTTGGCAAAATATCAGACAGAGCCGTAGCATATTAATTTGTTGACTGTATTCACCGTAGTGCCTACTAATACAATACCTACACGCTGATAATGTTGAATTTAAATCGCCAATGTCTGGGCTACTTAATTAATGTAATGCAACGCAAACAAAGTTACATAATTAGGTAATGTCTGAATAATATTGCTTTCGATTAAAAACTTTTAAAAACTCCAAAAGTAACAAGATAAAATCCGTACAAACACGTTTCAAAGTTAGATACGACAAAAAAATAAATGGATCAACTTTGTGGGAAGTCTTAGAAATTAATTGTTTAAGAGAAAACAAAGACGATTGACGATTAAATGGTTTACCATTGTTTATCAAATCTTTTATTTAATAACATCTTCGAACTTATCTCTATGTTGAGCTTGAGCAGAGGAGATAAAGGATTATTTATTAGTTTTCTTAAATGTGATCGAAGTATCAGATAACATAGTGCAACAGGTAAGGTACGTCAATATGTTATGTACCTGTTAATATATTAACAAGTACGTATTGACGATTATTTGTTGGCTGTTGCCAATGCTATTTATGCAATATTTCACACACAACTCCTACTTCAAGTAACAGCCGAAAGCATCCAGGGATTCCCCAGATATTCTCTTATCATGAAATTGTCTGACGCTAATTCTCGTATGGTCCATATGTCACAAAAAGGATCCAGCCCTAACCTTCCCACGACAAAGGTCGCGCCCCACCACGCATGAACCAGTGCGTTTCAGACGTTACTGACCGGTCCTCCGTGCTAACTAGGAAAATACAAATTTACCATCAAGACTTTTCAACAACGAAGATTTCCAATCTCTCACTGATGGATGACAACACATAGTCACATGAAGTAAGTAACAAAACAATAACACTATACAAATAGCCTCTCTTCCTTTAGACACCAAAATGGCAGGAAAAGATCCCTTAATGGGATAAGTCCGCCGTTGCCATTTCTTCTTTTACGTTAATTGTATTTGTGTTTTATGTAATTTGTGCAATAAAGTTATTACAAACAAACTTCTGTCACTGACTACATCTACAGAGAAAGCAACACAACCGTAAGTCCGCACCGCAGCGCGCCACAAATAAAACTGCCTGGTTATCGTTATCAGTGTTGCCAACAGGAGAACGAGCTGTCCACCAGATTAGACTTCTAAAACCACCAGAAAACCACTAACCAAAAACCACCAAAGTTAAAAAGCCACTAAATTTGTCACTAAATCTTTTTTATTGTTAATACGAAAGAAAATAAGCAGGGATATATGAAAAACGCAGCCAAGAATCCCGAAACTTTTGAGAATACCGAGGTTTCGGCATATTTTTTTTTTTATCCCTCGCAAACAATTGTCAGACAGTGAATAAGACCAATTTGAGAAAGGAGAAAGTTTAGAATATAAAAAGTATTTTGCTGGAAATCCCCGCTTCACCTGACAGAAAACTGCTATAAACATAAACATATTTTACGGGAAATCCCCGTAAAATATGAAAAAAAAGGAAAAATTCTATTCCACTAAACCACCAGCCACTAAACGCAATATTTTCCCCACTAAAAGGGGATCCAAACCACCAGTTTTAGTGGTAAAAAGTCGGCAACACTGATCGTTATAACAATCGCATGTTCGTTTTATAATAAAGAGGAGGGATGACTCATGTAACATTTTTCCGACACCTACCGTTTTAAGAACTGTTTTATCGAAACTATTAACAAAATTAATCACATAGTTAATTTACATGAAATAAGCAGCGGTAGCGGTCACCCATCCCACCAAGCCAGTGGAGATACGGGTGCGTCTCCACCCTAACGCTAAAAAAACCGGCCAAGTGCGTGTCGGACCACGCATAAAGTAGGGTTCCGTAGTCATTTTTGGCATCGCAATGTTTTGCATTTCTTGCAAGAAAAAAGTATATATTTTTATTTTATTTATAATTTCAAAAGTATTCATCACAGGATACCCGAAATAATTTTAAATAAGAGTTTCCGCGCCTGTTTCTTTACGTGAGTGATTTGAAGTTTATAGGTCCAAGACTTTAGAAATTACAGGGGGGGGGGGACACCGTGTAAACGACTTTGGCGGGCTATATCTCGCAAATGGTAAAGCTGATAAAAAAGTGTTGTATGGAAACCCTACCTTATTTTCAAAGTCCTTTTCAACGACACCCCACACAGGGGGTGCACTTAAAAAAAATAATTCACCCCCCCTTTACATGTATACCTTTAAAAAGGGGTAATTTTAATTTTTTGTATTTTAAAAAATGAGATCTATATGTGAAGTATCCTCGAACCAAGTTACATGCAAATCAGTCCATAAACGTAGAAGATATTCTGCTGTGACACACTAGGACGGACGGACGACGGACTGAACGATCTTAAAAGGGTTCCTTGTCGGACTACGGAACCCTAAAAACTATAATAAGGCCTTTTAATTGTTTTCTTTTGTGACATTTACCTATCGCCACGCCAGCAGCCGCAGCTTATTCAACGGGATCTCTTCTTATTGCATAATATACTTTGGCATAATAATTGTTCTGTCGCATACAGTTTATGTCGGCATAAACTATCTCTTATGCTAATTTGTCTTTTCATAAGATTGAATAATTCGCATAATCTATACATATAATAAAACAGTAAAAATATTTTGTCTGTACATTTAATATTTTTGACTGAAATGGATAGAGGGAGACCTAAAAAGAACAATAGAAAGCAAAAAATTTTTTTTGGAATTTCTTGTCTGTCTGTCTGTCTGTCTGTCTGTCTGTCTGTCTGTCTGTATGTATGTACGCGTTTCACGCAAAAACTACTGGACGGATTTGAATGAAACTTTTTTTGTTGTATAGCTATTAAGCCTGGGCAACATATAGGCTATAATTCATTTTGAAAACTGGAACACCTGATGAAGAACCATAACGGAACAGCTAAACTATAAGTAATATGGAAATGGTGCCTTAACAAAAATCGTTCAACCCGATGAGCATTTTCTGCCGACGTATAAAAATTGAAGATCTGGAACATCTGATGAAAAGCTCCAAGAGACCAGCTACACTATAACATATATGGAAATGGCGCCTTAGCAAAAATCGTTCAACCTGATGAGCATTTTCTGCTGACGTATAAAAATTGAAGATCTGGAACATCTGATGAAAAGCTCCAAGAGAGATTTTCATCTAAGCGAAACTCACGCGGGCGAAGCCGCGGGCGACAGCTAGTGTTACTATATAGGCACATGGCGCATAATGTTACTATATAGGCTGCATGAGGCATAGCAATAAATAAGTAGGAGTAACGAAAACATAACGTTATTTTATTATTTATCAACGTTTTTATTTTATTGTCACTTATTTAAATCTGAAAAATAAAAATAATGAATAATCTATACATATAATAAAACAGTAAAAATATTTTGTCTGTACATTTAGTATTTTTGACTGAAATGGATAGAGGGACACTTAAAAAGAATAATAGAAAGCAAAAAACATTTTTTGGAATTTCTTGTCTGTCTGTCTGTCTGTCTGTATGTATGTACGCGTTTCACGCAAAAACTACTGGACGGATTTGAATGAAACTTTTTTTGTTGTATAGCTATTAAGCCTGGGCAACATACAGGCTATAATTTATTTTGAAAACTGGAACACCTGATGAAGAACCATAGCAGAACAGCTAAACTATAAGAAATATGGAAATGGTGCCTTAACAAAAGTCGTTCAACCTGATGAGCATTTTCTGATGACCTATAAAAATTGAAGATCTGGAACATCTGATGAAGAACTGCAAGAGACCAGCTATACTATAACATATATGGAAATGGCGCCTTATTAAAAGTCATTCAACCTGATGAGCATTTTCTGCTGACGTATAAAAATTGAAGATCTGGAACATCTGATGAAAAGCTCCAAGAGAGATTTTTCATCTAAGCGAAACTCACGCGGGCGAAGCCGCGGGCGACAGCTAGTAACTATAATATAATAGGTTACTAGACGTCACGTGGGGCGCGAGGTGCAAGCACCACGCGTGCTGTGCAGAGCAATTTTACTTTTGTAGTTGCAAGTTGCACGAAAAAAATATTTGGAAGTAGGCAAAAAGTTATCTACATAGCAGGGTAGTAAGTTTGGATTAGGTGAAGAGCCCAAAGTCTACACTGGCTGCTCTTTGCTATGAAGACGCGGCTCGCCCTGCGGCGTCGCTTGCACCAGTTGTAGGGGGAAGGCTCGGCCGTCGGCCTCGCCTCTAGACTTTGTATACGCAGCTCGCTCGGCCTTCGGCCTTGCGTGGCGCTTCGACTGGTCACTGGGGGCTTGAAATGAAATGAGTAGGTCATCCATGTATGTGAAAGGCTCGGTCTTCGGCCTCGCCCCGCTCTTTGCTCACGAGACGGAGCTCGGCCTTCGGCCTGGCTTCTCCGCAGGTCTTATTTTCCACTTTGGTATTTTGCCTCCTCACCCCCCTCCATACATTATTACTATTTTCAAGTTTCGAATTCCGTAGAACAAACTAATTATGTTCAATGGTAATAGTGGCCCATGGGTTCCTGTAATAGTGCGGCCTATATGTTTTATATAAAAGTTCATTTATTCGACTAGCTGCGCCTATGGGCTTTGCTTCCGTGGTGTCTACAAATTTCATTAGAGCAATTATATATTTGTGTCTTCTTACTTAATTAAGTATTAGGTATGCGTATTTAATAAGCTTATAAACATAATGCTTATTTAATTGATGCTCCTGAATTGTATGCCTCAGCATTGTTACTAAATTCAATATTAAAATATGCGTAAGTATCATTATGCTAAGCAAAAGTATGCCAAGTTATAATTATGTCAAAAGATTTTGTGCGAATTGATAGAGAACTTACAATGCCACAACAGCACCTATTGGGAAAAATGCTACAATTTTAGGTAAATAGGATACCACATAGCTAGGGATGTTATATGACCTAAACTGACTTAATCGAGCTCGTTAGCCACTTGCGATCCCGCGTTAGGGGGCGGGAGAGGGGGTCAAAGTTCCAAGCACAAAGCCACAAAGTAGTTAAATATAGTTTTAAGTAATCTGTGACCCTGCGCTCGAATAAAAATCTAGTGGCTACATTTTAGATACAAAGCCAAGTTTGGTGTCGTTTTCGGATAAATCGATGACGGCCAATTCATTAGGCATAATATTTTTGTAGACATTTATAAAAAAAAATGACGTAACGCCTAAACTTATGTAGAACCAGTGTTACAAAATTACAAACAAACCCGTATTTTTTAAGATTTTTATATAGAAGATGAATTTAAAAAAAATAGTTCCAAAAAGCTCAATTAATTTAGATTATAAAAACAGAAATATCATTACACCTATTCACTAATATGAATGTAAAAAAAAATGAGTACGCGCGGTCATGATGTTCCGCTACGAACGAGATACGAGCGCGGGCTCTATTGTCCATGTCGACTCAGTGGAGTTTTTTCTTCACAAAATTCTCAGCTTCAATTTCGGTGATGCCATATTGTAACTAGCTTTTGCCTTCGGTTTCGCCTGCATGAGTTTCGTTTTTTTACTTATCTTACCACCTTAGGGGTGGAATTTCTAAAATTCCTTTCATTTACCTGTACGTATAAAGAACCTGTCTACAATATTTAAAATGTCTATTCAGCGGTTGCGGTTTCATCTCTGAGCTGATATACCAGTCATTCAGTTAGTCACCGTCCAATTTGACATATGTACTATACATATAAAACGGGATATAGAATGATATCAAAATTAAAAAAAACAATTAATAAAATTCGCAAAACTAAAAAAAAAAATACGGGTTTGTTTGTAATTTTCTAACACTGTAAGTTTAGGCGTTACGTCAATTTTTTCTATGAATACCTACAAAAATATTATGCCCAATGAATTGGCCATCATCGATTTATTCGAAAACGACACTGAACTTGGCTTTGTATCTCAAATGTAGCCACTAGATTTTATTTCGAGCGCAGGGTGTTTCGCACTTTGACCCTCTCCTCCGCCCCCCTGACGCGGGGTCGCGAGTGGCTAACGAGCTTGATGAACTCAATTTGACCCATATAACATCCCAAACCATGTGGCATTGCATTACCCAAAATTGTATTCGTCTTCATACATTACTGCCCAATAGGAACAATAGCTATTGGCGGTTCAACAAGAACTCAGTCTAATAAGAATCTTCCTGAGCCAACCATGGACATCAAAGTCATTAGATAATCGTTAAGTCTGTGACCGAAATAGATATTTGGATGACAAAACTAGGTTTGCCTACCATAGGTCGCTCTATATTTACTTACTATTTAGTAAAAATACCATAGAAGTAGGTGGGTACCCAACGAGGAAAATGGTTGCCATATGATGGTATAAATAAATCAGTGCAGGCAGATGCTTCGTGTTTAATTCATATAATTCTCTCTCTCTCTCTCAGCCGAAAGACGTCCACTGCTGGACAAAGGCTACACTAGGCTATAGGTAGGTGGTCTGTGGCTATAATTCTACACTCATATAATTCTCAACAATTATTATTTCATAAACGCTAGACTAGGTATACCCCTATAGTGCTAAATTCGTAGCCCAGTACTAGCAGCGAAATATTGGAAAAGGAACAGATATGAATGCCATTTAGGTAACCCTAGCACCACCATCAAGTTCCAGGTCAGCTGTTAAGTATATGGTAATTGTTTCTAGTAAAAAAACATATAGGTACTCGTACCTACATACAGAAGTGTTTCTTTGGTTACCTACCTATCTAGAATAGACAAAGACCAGTGAACGCATTTTTCTAAACATCATCGGCTCAAGTCCCGCATTTTATCACAGTTCAATGACTTGTGGGATTCTAAAGTGACACCTCTAGCGCCATCTGTTATCGGTATGACAAATCAAAAATTAAGATGACTACTCACGTGAAAAGCTTGGCATTCGTTTAACTTGTCAGGTCCCTTTTCGCATTTGTTGCACATGCACGCACAAAATCAACACATTTGTTGACAAACAATCTGTATCGCATGCAAATCGCGTCAACAACCGATCCTTAACAAGGGCCCGGGACGGACTGTCCGACGGAGCGAGCGTCTTTTTATGCGGTCCCTTTCCTGCTTTAGGGCACACGCTCGGGCAGCTCTCACATTGGCTGCGCAGTGAGCCAATCACGGGACCCGCCTTGCATCTTTACCACTGGCTCTCTAGCTAGCGTCACGAAAAGGCGGTGGGCAATATAACAGAGACGATTTCGCTTGCGTTAGCTAGCTAGTACTAGCACTAACTACTCTCGTCATTCGTTCCGTATATACATACACACATTCATTTATGGGGCCACACACCTCTCTGTACAGACACCAATGGGCGGCATCCTCTCTAGTAGAAGTGCGGTAGAAACGGCGCCATTAATTAAATACCATTAGAACATCTAAAAAAAATTAAGGTGTCAAATTTAATTCTGCAACATTAGGTAAACTCCATTTATTCTTACAGTCCTATCATGTAAACGATCTTCACAGTACTTTTTGTTTAATTTTGTTAAAAAAAAATCAAATATTAGTTCAAACCTAAACATTCTAAAGTAAAACATTTATTAACCATGAAAGTAATTTCCTAAAAAGTCTATTTTAATTTATATTGTTGTAAAATCATAAGTGGAAATCGCTAGTCTCTGCCTACCCCCACGGGAAAAAGGCGTGTTAATATGTATGTATGTAAAATCATAAAAAGACATGGTAAGATTGTTTACATGATAGGACTGGTAAGAATAAATGGAGTTTACTTATCTAATGTAAATGAAATTGGACGCTGACTGATTGGCATATCAACGCAGAGACGAAACCGCAAAACTTAGAAATTTGGAGTTTCAAGTTGTAACGCGGCGACGCGTTCATCCTCTTTGGATCCATTTATGCGTGCATTTATGGAGCTCACGCCCCAAAGTGAGCATTAAGAAAGGAATTAAGGAAACTACACCCCTAAAATAATGAACTGGGAAACAAAAACGTGAAAACCCGTTAAGATGAAGTAGTAAGACCAGAAGCGTAAATTATCGCGATAGAGGTAGTACCTACCTATCTTATAGACGGTTTTTAGGTATCAGTCACTAAAATCAGTGGAGACTGTTACTGCCGAAAAGGAATGCCTCTCTCAATGTTCTATAGCAGATGATAAGACTATGTACTGTCAAATCTATCATCGTAGGTACTAGAGTACCGTCAAGTGATATTTGAGCCAATTTTTATTCCATTCCACTTTCTTTAAAACCATCAAAAAGTTCTAATAACACCACAGCATATAAAATAATTTATTAAAAACAAAACAAAATGCTTACTAGCAAAATATATCTACTCGGGTAAGAAGGAGGGTAAACTGGTATCCGTCTTGGTAGCCTTAGAGGCCTCCTCAAAGTTGCACTGGCAACGCATCTTCCTGCGCTCAGCCTTGGTGACAGCCTCGCCAGCTGCGTTGTTCATCTCCCACCAGATAGCGCCGCCCAGCACGTTCCGGAAGTACGGAGGCACTATACCCTCGCGGAGAAGGTTCCTGATCATTTACAAGGCGATGTGAAATCTTTCGTCTTGCTAACATTATATGTAAGCGAATGTTTGGAAGGATGGGTATGTGTTACACTTTCAAGCAAAACTGCTGATTAGATATTGATAAAATAAAGCATACGGGTAGCAAACATACCTAAAATCACACGAGTCTCGGGGTCTGATTGGATCCTCAGAACAACAAATCCGTTGAATCATAGTTGTAAAGTTAGAAGGTATTTATGCATAGGCATATAGGGAGTAAGTGTATGGGTGTCTATTAAAATACAGATTTTTATCACATCGATTATCATGTCCCAGAAAACTATTCCACGTTTGACAATATATTTTTTTCTTAAAACATCGAAAAACTTATTATCGCAGTTTCATAATATCGAACAACATTTCCTAAAAAAAACGTTATAAAATTTCTACTATTCCAAGAAAAACGATATATCAAACTAACATTTCACACATGTCTTAAGATATCGATGTAACCATTTATAATAACATGTTTCAATATGTAACGATGCGCATCATAACTTTTAATCGCAGTAACGTTTCATCGAACGCTGCATTCGCTTGTTGTTGCTTAAAACATGTAGCAAGCATCAGCAAGCATGCAGCAAGTATGAAACAAGCATGCAGCAAGCATGCAGCAGGCATACATCAAGCATGCAGCAGGCATGCAGCAAGCATGCAGCAAGCATGCAGCAAGCATGCAACAAGCATGCAGCAAACATGCAAGCAGGCATACAGCAAGCATGCAGCAGGCATGCAGCAAGCATGCAGCAAGCATGCAGCAAGCATGCAACAAGCATGCAGCAAACATGCAAGCAGGCATACAGCAAGCATGCAGCAGGCATGCAGCAAGCATGCAGCAAGCATGCAGCAAGCATGCAGCAAGCATGCAGCAAGCATGCAGCAAGCATGCAGCAAGCATGCAGCAAGCATGCAGCAAACATGCAAGCAGGCATGCAGCAAGCATGCAAACATGCAGCAAGCATGCAAGCAAGCATGCAAGCATGCAGCAAGCAAGTATTTCTGGGTGGCTCCACCAGAAGACTCGCTCCGTCGGCCCTTCGATTCATTCGGGCACTTAACCTCACTCCGCTCGAGAGGTCGCCGGCTCGCTTCGCTCGCCACCTCCCCCCCTCGCTTCGCTTCGGCCTCGTGCCCTCATTTTCTCAGGACCTCCTTCGCGAGCCTTCTGGTTCCGCGCGAAGGAATAACACTCTAGTATATGACAAAGTTGAGCCACGTGGAGTCGGGGTGCTCTGAGTCGGATTTGTGATCCATTTATAATTAATGGACTAGCTATAAATTTACTGTTGATCAATACAATACTACCAGATTAATTTATCTATATAGGGTAACATAATAATATAATATTAGATGTTTCAAATATATTGCAAACTGAAACTTACGTGGAAATAAAGTTATGGGTAACAAAACTTTGATGTTTCATTATTTCGATGAAATACATAAAATATGAAAAGAAATAACGATAGAGTGTGTTTGTACGTAATGAATAATCGTGTAAATGAAATTTCGATGTAAACAGATTTAAGGATTTGTTACATATTGTATTAAAATATCTGCGAATGGTTTTATGGGACATGAAAATCGTTAAAGTAAATTGCGATAAAGTGATGGGTTCCCAATTATATCGCAGGTTTTTGATGAAATTAGATTTTTGTTAAAAAACCTAGGATTTTCATCAAGATCGGGAAGAAGGCAAAATTGTGTCTTCGTTTCCAGTTTACGCCAAATAGTATTGCTATATTGCTATCTAAGATGACGGTTATGCTATCGTTCTGTCGTCGGTCTGTTCTGTAAAGGTCATTCGACTGTACTCGCTGGTATCAGAGGATTATCTAAATAACTACCAGAAATATAATCAGCATTAAATGGTTTTTGATCCATGACTTACTTGTAAAACTCTTCCTCTTTGAGTTCCTCGGCCCTGCGGCGCCAGTACGCCTTCAGATTTGGGCTCATCTCGTTAGCCGCCTCCACTTCTTTGATCAGACTCACCCGTTCCTCTTCCAGGGTTCGCATTTCATCTACCACGTCTATGACAGAATAAATCAAATAGGTACCTTTTATTTATATAGAACACAGAAGCCTGTCCGACTTTGGTTTTGCTAAATACAGACATGGTCAAAACAACAAAAGTAATCGCCGTTTCGCCATGTCTGTCTGTCAGCGGCTTGAGTTCAGAAAAAAACTGTAATTTGGTACACACACATTAGAAAAATATTTTTCCGGTATCTATTCTATACCTAAAAACTGTTATTTATAAGGAAAAAAAATAGTCTCAATAGTTTCGGAGATATTGAGTTGAATGGTCAATATTTGCCTAAAATTTGAAAATTTAATTTGATCCCTAGGTAACAACTCGATTGTCTGCAGAACTTCTTTTTAATTTTCTAATTTTATTTCTTCTAATAGGGGTAGGTAATAGTTGAAAAAGAATTAAAAAAAACACGCTTTTGGTCTACTTCGTCAGGAGAGTTCAAGGAGAAATGAACAAACCTAGTTAAAACGAATCTAATGAGCCCAGTTCGAGTTGAATCCAGAATATATACCACTAAATACTTATATAACACCTGCACCGGATTAATATAAGTAAACCTCATAATTTATTTATTAGTTTCTTTTAAAAAAATAACTAGTTAAACCTAAAAAAGCGTGTAATGAAATCATTCCACCTTAAAAATTTCATGGCTTTCAGAAGTAGGGCTAAAGGATTAGTACCATCGTCGCCCTCGCCTTTGACAGACAACTCTTCAGCCGCAGGTAGTGGCTTCGTGGTGATGTCGAGGTTCATCCTGGTCGCCACGTCGCCGGCCAGCCGCTCCTTCAGATCCTCGTATGTCCTACCAAAAGTAATTTTGGGAAATAGGGTCAGCGGATAACAGGTAGGTAAGTATCGGGAAAAAAATTCCTAAGTAGGTACCTGTTTTCCCAACGAGTTAGACTGTTGCTAAACGGCAACCTGTATCCCCGTTGAGTCACAGTAATAAGGTAAAGGTTATATTTTTAGGTACCTAACTAACGAAATAACGATATTGCTACTACCGAATGTACCTTAGGCAAAGCTGTCGTTTTTGTAGGTTTCCTCGATAATTTAATGAAAATGTAATGAAATGTAATGTGTTTGACAAAGTACAAGTCCCTAACTACTTAATCCTAGCGTAGATTGATACACTAGCAATACACAGAACACTATAGCACTGTTTTAGGTAACAGTATAATAACCTGTGAGCTATAGCTTGCACGATATCGTTAATTTCCCGCTCGTCTTCGCCGCGAGGGTCTATGATGGGCACGTTCAGGATGGTCGCGCTGTCGGACTCCATAACGTGGCGGTACCGCAGTATTGCACTCACCAACTCCTTCGCGCCCTTCAACTTATTTTTCATCTTTTCATTCCACTGTTGTTCTAAAGTCCTAAAGAAAACAGTTTTTTGGTTACTCTGTCCGCGATATAGATGTCGAACAATTTTATTTTTCTATCGGGAGTCGGGACTGAATCAACAGATCCAGAGTACATTCAAAAGTAACTAGGTATCTACCAAAAGAGTATAAAAACAACATGGTCACAACAGCATCATTACACAACAAGGGGGTGCTACCATGAAAATTTTGGTATCGCAAAATGATGCGCTATCACCAAGTAGGCTGGAACTCACACAGACGTACATAATCCAATATCAATATCACATGAGTAGTTAAAAGGGTACAATATCCTCATTATGTTGCTACAGTGATAATTTTATCGGCTGTTTAAACGATGGTTAGAAATCGGCCGATTACATAAACATTGGTCAAATAGCAGTCCGTGAACTTGGTCCTAAACTAGGTACTCTAAGAGGTGAACATACACAAAAAATAGAAGTTAACCTTAACACGTAAGCCCTTGGTAACCTTGGTGGCAAAACGTTATCAGGCTTCATCGGCTGCGGTTCGAACCTATCATAAGGCCGCATCCAGTGATAGAAACCTTTTCCGGTGTCTTTCTTTAAATCCTTGAATGCTAGGTACGCTGGTTTGTCGGCAAGTTTGGAATCCATTAACCATTTCTGACAATAATTAATAATATTTAATATAGTGATTGCAATAATACAGGGTGAATTCAAAAACATTGGCATCTTATACGGTGACAGACTAAATCCGACCGAATCCATACTATTCGCCCAAAATGCATGTAACAGCTGTCTTTTTTTCGGTCGGATTAAGTAGCCCCCATACAATAAGTAGCTCATATTCATGAGTAGGTACCAGTAGAAAGGATGATTACTTTTACTAGTAGAAACAATGTCAATGATTTAGAATTTACTCTGTATAGAAAATACTCAAGACTGCAAAAATGAAAAAAATCGTTTATTTGAACATGTTCAAATAAACGATTTTTTCATTTTTGCACACTGTACATTTTCAAGCAAGCCTAAAAGCTGAAAACTTTGCACATAATTCGAAGCTCTGGTCCATGCTCTTATCTGTCTAAAGGTACGAAGCAGAAGCGTACTCTTTTAAAGTAAAATATATTAATCCAATTCAATTATACTTAACGTCTTAAGAGATGTCACGTATTCCTAGGATGGATAAATAAATAATACAAACAGAGAATTCATTATTAATATTAGTTAATATCTGACGTACTTATGCCAGATATAAAGATGAAACCTACGCCAGATTTGAAGTAAGACCTTCAACAATACAACTGTTTGCGTAATGAGCGTACAAACATACAGACAGAAATTCTAAAAAAAATTGTTTTGTCTTCTATTGGCCCTATAAAGACCCCTTTTTTCTTTAATATCTTTCATTAATTTATCTCTTAAGTATTACAGACACAGACCAGTTAGAGTTTTTATTATATGTATTAATATTAATTGATGATACCTCAGTTTCGGTAAGGTGTATCGGAGTTAAAATTGAGACTAAGCTTCTGTTACCACCGAATGTATCATAATTACTGACTGAGCACCAAGGCAGCCAGCGACACGTTTGCTTGTACTCGTCCAGCAGACGTCTGTGAACCAGTTCTGAACATCCTAAGTCCCTAGAACATTAACAAAAAATATTAATATATTCTACTTTCTATCATAAAACAATATAATATATGAATAAATGGTGTTTGTTTTTAATATTTCATAAAATGTCTTACCGACGTAGAACAAAGAATTTGATAGCCCTTGCGTTATACATATCATTGCACTTCCCTCGAGACGTCATGGACACCTCTGATTTGTGATCGGGCACATCCAATTTTGAGTAGGAATCTTCATAATCTCCAATTACTTCTACGTTATTTGAAACAAAATCACTATCAATGCTGTCGCTTCTTTGTCTACCAGTGAATGTAATGTTTCCCTCTTCATTAACAACAATTTTGTTGTTGAATGAATCTTTCATTGTTAACCAATGTTGATGAATTTTAGTAACACTACTTTCATCATCTGATTTTATTTTAATTTTACATGAAGTATTTGATTGACAATCAGAACAGGCTTCATGGCGTATGATTAAATTTTCTCCGTCGAACGATGCCGAAGTCGACTCATCTAAACGAATGTCGTAATTATTTTGAGCATCTACAACTACGCTAGTCCCATTTGGCGAATCAACACTTATTTTGTCATTAACTTTGTTAACTGTGACTGTAGCAAAATTGGCATGTTCAATATTATAAATTATCTGAACAGAAATGTATCCATCAGACCGAACATATTGTTCTTCTTCTTCTTCTTCTACTGCTATTTTCCTTGATTGAGAACTCACACCACTGACACTACTTTTCTGTGATTCGGAGACTTTGGATTTTGTATCAGTTTCCTGTGTGACAGATTCATACATTTCAAAATATTCCCGTTCTTCGTCAGTCCACTCTGGGTAAATTTCTTCGTCTTCTATGACATAAGTCGATATGATCCTAGTTTTATCGGGGAATGTTACGATCTGAACTCCATCTTTATTCAATAAAATATTTGTTCCATCCATTCGTCTGGAAAAGACCTCTCTCAAATTGAATTCTGTAGCTGTCCGGATTAATAATTTCTCAATATCTGTAGGTGTCCCGTTTATCCATTTTTGTCTAAGGCCATTAGCTTCAATATATTCAAATTCATTAATAAATAACTCGTATTCAGGCTGTTTCACTTCAGAAGTTTTGTCTTCATCTTGTATTATATTTTTTGATGATTTTGAAGATGTTTTACTAGATTTAGCTTTTAGCTTTTCCTTCTCCTTTCCTTTACCCTTTTTACTCTTGTCAGAGCTAGTTTCACTAGGCAAATCATCGACTTCGGTATGTGTCATTTTCTTTTCACATTTAGTAATCTTAATATATGAGCTATCTGGTCGGAGAACTTCAATAATACCTGACGTTTTAAATACAATGACTTCTCCGTTTTGACTTATACAACGCATATCTTCCTTGAGGTGAGGCATTTTGGTAACATAATACTGCTTAATATGAGATATATTTGGAGTATTAATTTCATATACACTCTCTGTAATAAGGCCATTGGGCCAAGTGACGAAAAATTTATGAAAAAATCGAGCTTCAAATAGTTGATGAGTACTAATAATTTTTTCAGCTGACTTCATTTCTTTCCGACTTCTTTTTGATAGAATAGATGATGATGTTGCAATCGGTAATGATATCGAGTAAGTTTGCTTTCTTACATTAATCAAAACACGATCTTTACTAGTGATTCTAAATGATTCACAGGTGTCAATGATATCAGGAGTTACATTTTCACCTAATGCTCTATGAAACCAAAATTCGTTGCTTCCTTTACCAGGCACAACACTAAGAAGTATGCTCTCCATATTCATTGGTATTATAAGAGTATAGTAACTAGAGACACGACTGCCATCTTTCGAGAAATATGTTGCATCTTTTCCGAACACCTCAACTCTTCTATCGCTTAAATCATAACCCGAGAATGGCTTCCTGGGTGGTGGCGCTGACCGGATATCATATGGCGGTAGTACTGAAAATCTATTTCGGGGTGTGGAGGTTGCCGGCGACTTTGACTTTTTACCGCCTTTGGAACCAACCTCTGTGGATGAAGGCGAAGTTGTCGTTCTTTTAGAAGAAGTAATTTTTGTTTCTGTAGTATCTGGGGTAGCTTCTTCAATTTGAGTAATTTCTTGGTATTTAAGAGAGCCTTCCACAAGCAATTCCATTTCGATTTCAGTATCTTCTATACATGATTTTGCAGCTGTCGGGTCAATCAATTCAATAAATTCCGACTGAGCTTTTGACGCCATTTTGGCATCATAGATTTTTTCTTCTTTTTGAATCCACTCATAATGTTCTTCTAAAACAAAATCAAAAAAATCTTGCAAACAGAGTGGAGTTGGTAAATGACAGCGCCATTCTTCACGTGATATACCGTCATTATCAGAACTATTATAAAACATCAAAATAATGCAATCTGTGACCTCAGAATACTTGTAATCTACGCAATTGTATGTATTAAATGCGTCAAGTATTATTTGAAAAGCGCTTGTACCTGTGAACTCATCAAAAAACTCATAATCGTCAATCATATGTTCAGTTATAACATTTTCATTAGCGATTTCACTAGCTGTTACTAACTCACTTAAATCAGGACAATCAAAAAGAAATTTTATGTGTCGTTCCTCTGAGTCATCATCATCGTCAAATGTATTTGAGACGTTCTCACTTTTGGTCATGGGTGGGAAAGTTGGTGATATTGTGCTCGAAGTCTGCATTAAAGAAGAACGTGTCGGAAGAGGTTCCGCTAGCACACTTCTCTTTAGATAAGCTTTTTTAAAATCTGATATCGTTGAAGAAGGTAAGTGAAGTTTATTCAATGAACTTCTGTTGTTGTACAGTTTACGGCAAGACAAAATATGAATGAGCCTGTTGATTTCGGCATTTTCTAAGTCTGTCCTCTCGAAACAAGACAATAAAACGTTGATGTGGAAGTTTGCTTTTGCCTCCTGCTTTTCTGTAAGTTTTGGTTGATTTGACCACAAATTATTGATCGGCATGCCAAGTAACGTATGCCAAATTATATTGTCCAAATTTATATTTCCCAAATGAAATGTAGTATTTTTGGCAAAATCCCCATAATTAATAACAATAGGGTCTTTATGTTCTTCATATTCTTCGCCATAAGTGGATCGATATACTTTTTTGTCTTTTTCAGTAGTACAAAGTTTAGTGAAAACACTTTCAACTAAGTTTTCAGCCATTTTTTTTTTGTAATCTTCGTCTCCGATTTTTGGAATTTGATTTAATGTCATTGCCGTAGATAATGATGTTATAGTACTCTTTTCCCCCATGTCCTCCATTTGACAAACTGTTCGGAGAACAGTGTCTAATAAAGAATAAACTGTAACAGACTCCAGAGGTAAATCCGTTATTAATTGATCGTAGTATTTAAAATAACGCTCTTCATTCGATGGTTCCTCTTTTGGTATCGTAATTATATCCATATTCTCAAGATAATGTAAATGCTGCCTTGTTAAATCTTGAATATCATACATTAAAAAACACAATTCATCATAAACAATCTCGGGACTACCAGATAAGTTATCAGTATCAGAGTACGGCGGGGAAAACACAACAAAAGCAGTATTTTTGTAATCATCTGCTGATTCTTTATTTATCCGCAACAGCTGTAAGTCTTCCCAGAATTTTAGAGACTGTTCTGCTAACATCTCAGTTTGACTCTGCCCTCTTTTAGTTGGCCTCAGCAAACTGGACGGAATTTTTATTGTTGTCGGATCAATTCTTATCTGGACTATAGCGGTAAGTGGAACTCCAAGTTTTATAAGACATCCGGCTAAACTGGGTTCCATAAATCCAGTTACAGCGATATACAAATTAGGTCCATCAGTGGGATAGTCGTCAACGTAAACTTTATCTCTCCATTCTTCTCCTCTTACCCTCAGCATTGTGTTATATTTCTTTCCTTCGACTGGCTCTGGAGTAAGCTCAACCGGTTCAGACTTTTGATTTTTCTTACCTTTTGGAGGGGGTGGTGGAGGCTCCGCGGGTTCAGGGGGAGCAACGTTAACGGTGCCCCGTACTTCAGCTCTATCGATCATAGTTGCAGATTCTCTTTTCATTCCCACTTTCACTTCTAGTCGTTGTCGTTTTATAAACAGGTATTCCTCTTTCATTTTTAATATAAGGTGTTTTATAATCAAAGCTTGGATCTCTGGCGGAATATCTTTCTTATCTTTGAGGTACGATTGTCCCTCTTCGAAAACACGGAGATTATCATCCTTTACTTTTTTTTCGCCACCTAATTGATTGATCATGAATATTGTTTCTGTTTTACAAATATTTTTTATAACAAATCTCTTCTCCTCCATTGCATAATTTTCAAATTTACATAAATATATGCGATCCTGATCACTGCCGGCTGACTCGATAACTAATACTTTTACCTTAAAGTTATCATCGTCTAAAGGTGAGCTCTCTATGAGAGTTCTCCAATAGTTTTCATCGATGACGGGCGTCTTTTTTGGTCCCATTTTTCTTTGAATCAGTTAGGTATTAGATCTTCTGCCTTGGGTTTATTAATGTCTTCTTATTTTATTTCTATTATATTAATTTAAAAGTGTAGCCAGGGCACTAAGGCCCAATACTTTTTGGAATGCTTTTTAAGCTCTAGCGAGTTTAATAAAAAAAGCACTTCATTTTGAGGTACATATGTATAATACCTTTCAAATATTTAATGTCAGCGTGTCAAAAAAAAATCAAAAGAGGCATAATGTGAATGAATACAGTCACTCCATGGAAGTACTTTGTACAAACTACTTATTACTTCCATGAGTCACTCACAAAAAAACTCTTAAAATTTTATTCCACAGACATAGAATTCCGGAAAATTCATTTTTTTTTGTTAAAACGATGTTTTTTAGTATTTTTGTCTGTCTGTCTGTATGTTTGTACGCGCATTACGCAAAACTACCAGGCCAAGTTCAAACTACTGGTCAAAACTACTGGTTTATTTTTGTTCAATGTTCGCAAGTTCGATGCTGTAAGTTGTCGAGAGTGAACAAAAACTCGTACGATCATTAATGGGGTCTTATTTTGTAGGTTAACACATCAAGATTGATTAGTGCATACATTATTTTGTTCCAAATTCAGCGGTATTCAGTATGAAATGGCAGAAATAGAGTTAAAATTAAAAAAAAAAAACCATTGAAATTTGGATTGATGTTACTCAAAAACTATAAGACCTACAAAAATAAAATTTATATCATGTGGTAGGTAATTTAATGTAGATTAATTTTGTCATTGACAGTTTTCTTCTAGATCTAACATTTTTTTTACAAAACGCAGAAAACCGTGGCGAGGGACATATTTTCAATGAAAAGGGGGAAGGGAGAGGGAGGGGGAATTGGTCTGACACCGGGCAAAATCGTGCTCAGCAGGGTCGAATTAGTCTAAAAACATCCGGTGTCAAACTGTTACATTCCATGCCGTTAAAGTCGTAATTTAAAAAAAATCTTCTAGTCTTTGTTTCTATTCTTTCCTGGCGGCACCAACCAGGTTAATCGCTATTTTTAATAAAAATGGCTGAAAATAAATTAATTTGTATTATAAGTTTGAAGCAGCCACTTGTTCGGTATTTTATATATTTATGCGTTTCATGTCGATATAGCTGCATTTTGTTAAGTCCCGCAAAAAAGGTAATCAAAATCAAATGAAAATAGACACAACTATGTCCGTCAATCCAAGGTTAGTTCCTTTTTTCGCTACAGGGTGATTCCGGGAATTCACTAAATTTCAATTATGCCAGGGTCCTAAAAAACATATGACATTTTCTGAATACAAAAATTATTTCGTAATGGAACTACAGGACATTCTCTCATGGTGCTATTAATTGAAGAAAATATATAATTGTAATTTACAAAGAAAACAGCGAAAACACGCGTCCATCGTCAACACCATTTGCGTAATTTTTGGAGACTCCGTAATATTTATATTAATTCTTAATAAAATAGGAATATATAAGCGTGTTACTATATTTAATATAAATCCCTAATTATCGTACATTAATTTTTTGAAGAAATGGCTATTATATAATTATTTAATATAGTTAAAAAATATATTTTATATTTGTAACCATAAAATCGTCAACACCATTTTACTAAGATCAAAATACATATTTCTTTTAAACCCTGCGGGGGGAGGGGGAACGGAGCGATTAGTCGCGTGCGCAGCCTTGTCCTAGTCTCAAATCGGGAGCATATGAAATTCACGACTGTTGTGTTAAGAAAGAAATAAATATATTTAATTCAGAAATTCAAGTGTAACCAAATTACCATCATTCCCGTTTGGAGTCATAAGGTAATTAAGCTGTGTTACTATCTTTTTTCGTATTTAATTACTTACATTAGGATGTATAGGAACTTCAATCAGAAAATATATTTAGTATAAAAACTTCTTTGTTTCCAGAAATTTCGAGCAAAATAGGCTTAAATATCATCACCATTGGTGTCAACTCCATATATTACATTGAAATGGTAATGATGTTTTGTAAATGGCGATGACGCCGTGTCATTTTAAAATCGACATCCTTCCATGCAGCTTTGTATGTGGGCGTATAAAAGAGACCGTAGAGACCTACCTTGTACCAGCTATTTCTCTTTTTGCCTAAATCGTCAAAGTCGATTAAGGAAATGGGCTTCAAATCAACAGGTGATGAGCTAGCCTCCAGTACTACACTTTTACTTATTCCCGTTTTACCACCTCGTTAACATAGTCTTTGGATTTAACAACCCTCGGTTTTGTTTACCCCGCAAAGTATTAAGACGTGGTTTTATGGCTAGAAGGCAAGCGTACGCTGATAAAAAAGCTGATCTGATAAAAGGAAGGAAGAAAAAATGCAATTTTTAAGCATAGGTGAAAATCTCCTAGAGATCAAAAAATTCAAAGACAGAAATGGCGAGAAGCAGCAAAAAAATACAGACAGAAAAAGAAAGAAGCCAGTAAAATGTCAATATTGCCAATAGAAATTATACATGTAAAAGCGCAAGACAAAGAAGAAAATGAAAATGCGAAATTTAAAACCGATGGGGAAGAAATATTACACTCATCAAATCCTTTGAATCAATGTAACTGTTCTAGAAAAATAACAAGATTTAAATAATGGAACTAAGAAAGAGAATCAAAATGACTAGAATAATTAAAGCACAATAAATAAAATTAAATATTTGAAAAGGAAGATTCAGGAATACGAGAATAGAGCCATGAAGAATTTCCCTACGGAAAATAAAACAGAAACTAAAGAAAAATCAAGATTGAAAACATATAAACATAAAAAACCTACATTTAAACTTGAAAAAGTTATCGATTTTTTTTATTGACGACTAACAGTGTAATTTTGGCCGGAAAGAAACAATACACGACAAAAAATAAAGATTACTAACATATGATATATATGCGTAGACTACTAAGAAAATATGTTTTCTACTTAATATTATTTCTATAAATAAAAAAATAAGTTTATACATCGTATATTATTTTAATTTTATTCCATATACATCATTACCATTTGACTTTTTGTCAATACCATTCAACGCGAAATCATTACCATTGTAAGATTGTCATCACCATACACGCGAAAAAAAAATAAAGTGTTCCATTTCCTAAAATCCTTGTTTGATTTTAAGGCACATTGGTATAATTATATGTCCGGCCCATATGAACATTTATATCACGTCATACACGCTCATCAAGGTATAGGAAAAAAAGTGAAAAAAAATTGACAATCGGAACGAAATTCTCGGATTCACCCTACATCGTGCGCTAAGTTCGTATTAGCTTCTCCCTCCACCGCGCACCGCCTTTGCAAACACGTAGTGATTATATACTCTTTGTTTGCAAACAGCGAATATCGTGGACGAGGACCCTACCTATCATTATTTGAAAATCGTTACGAGTAGGTTTTTGTCGTCATAATTCAATTATTGGATACTTAGGTATGCAATGAAACAGCGATAATCGCGGAATGACATTTATTGAGGTGAAGACGTATTGATACATTGCGGTATGGTACCTATGCTGTGTTTTAGTGTAAATATAGAAATGACCATAGAAATATGGAAATGACCTACTCGTGTCGCTGTCGCCTACGATTAACGAGAAAAGATTTAAAAGTACCTACTATTTGAGTTAGTACGAATCTCGGTCGTATAATATTACAATATGATTTTAATTCCTTGAGGTCCGGGAAGTTAAATTCCTTCCTATAGAGGTCCACGACGGTGTTCTCATCGTCCCAGGGGTTTGATTTCCAGCGCGGAAAAATATTTATATTTTTAACTAGTCAGGTATAGTCCCACTGCTGGGCAAAGGTCTTCCCGTTCTTATTCCACAAGTCTCGGTCGGATTTGTAGGTACTATTTACTAAGTAGGTAGGCATATGTTATGGATCAAGTAAAGTGAATAATTAATAGGACATTAAAAGAAAATGCCCGCACAATTTGATAAATCCCCAATATGAGAGGGCTAACTATTGAAGTAATCGAATTCATCACCTATCGGGCAGAGGTGAGTGATCGTGCCGTGGCAGCAGCCGTTGAAACGTCAGAATCAGAACCGACTTGGCTACAATATTATTAATAACAGGTGACCACGCATTTAAAAACAACAACAAAAGGTAGGTAGGTTAGGTTACAAGGAGCGAAGCAACTAGCCAGCATAAATAAAAACGCACGAGGCGAGCGAGCGAAGAAGCGAGCGCCGAGCCTGCCGCGGCAGCTGTCGCCGAAGGGCCAGAACCGACTTCGGCAAAATAATGATTTTTAATATCAGATCACCATTGCCCCTATTTATCACTTGGTCCATAACATATATAATTAATTAATGAGTTACGCAAAACTTTTAGTGTGCACATATTCCTTCATATACCCCGTTTTTTACTTTCTGTCTTTTGTGTCCATTTGACCCGAGACTGGTAGTTTGGACCGGTGAGCGTTGACCATTACTATTATTTACAAGGCAAAACTATACGAGCTAATTTTATAAAGAATATACAGTCATAGAGTCAAAGGCGAGATTTTTTAATTTTCTTAACTTTCATCTCTATAGGAACTAGTATGCATTGTTATTTTAATTTATTATAACACTATTAATATTATTCCAATTATTATTCTATTTTATTCACACGAGCAATATGGACAACATTGGTGCGTGGAGGTCTGAGTCGCTCTAAGATATAATGATTTTGCAAAATACTTCACAGCATGGATATCAGATATTATTGTATGGAAGTAGTTATACCTAATTTATGCTTCATTATTACATAGGATCATACTTGTATAAAAACAACTTCATTGATACATAATTACTTATGTCAAAATATATACTTACCAACATTATTTCTATTTTGGTCTGGATAGTTTCAATCCCTACTATACCTAATAGTTTATTTTGTATATAACTTGGCTATGCATTTTCAGGCAAATGCTTATCAATAAAATCTTTTATCTTAGCTATTCCCGATCTGTTTATAGAATGACCAAGCCGTTCAAGGATGTGAAAATCTCCGTTCACACCAAGCTCCTGCATTTGCTGGAACGTCTGCTGGCCCCACTTCAAAGGAACCATTTCGTCAATATCACCATGAACTTGTAGGAGAGGTGGCACTGTAAAAGAATTTCAAAATTTACAGACAATGAATAATTTAAATAAAGCTTAGTAGAGGAATTATAGCATTTTCAGTCAAACTATTCAGAAACAGTTCAGATATTGATGATTTTTTATTTTATTTTTGTTTTTAGCGTTTCGTACCTCAAAAAACAAACATGGAACCCTTATAAGACCCTTTGTAGTCTACTACTACGTACTTGTACATTTCCAGATTTTATTTTGAGCATTACATTACAATATGCCTCCCACACTGACGAGCATTTGCCTATAATGTAACATTATACAGATGCAATTTTGAGCACTTAGTCTACTCCGCGTTTCGTCATTTTCGCATAATGTCATATTCTCAAAAAGTCATTTTCGCTGTATGCCAATCGCCTCTAATAATGTTATTATACATACAGATTGTAACATTACAGGTTGCACAGTATACTCAGTTCTCCTACATTGATATCACACACTAACATTACATTACAGGCTAATTTTCGCAGAGTGGCACCTTAACATAAAAAAGTAAATGAGAAATACATTTATACTGACATGTTGCACCTGGAGAGTTTTTTAATTCATCGTATACAAGCGATTTTTCATTAAGAAAGGAACTGAAGACAAAAGCACCAGCTATGTTTCGGTTCCATCTGTATGCTGTATGGAATGTCAAAGAACCTCCCATTGAAAATCCACCTAAAAAAGAGCAGAGTTTCAGCTTCATACACAGGGTGATTTTTTATTGGAAGGAAATAAGTATTTAGCAAGGGTATTTGACTCCCGATCCAACCCTCGAAAAAAAATATGTCTACCCTTAATTTTTTACATACAATACATATTTATCCAATTAAATAATGTCCATTAAGGACACAGAGCGACGCGACTTGTGTCACTAACACGCGCGAATCAGCCAGCAGCGCAAGGGCACCCAACCATTGAAATAATTAATATTTTTTTTAGTTATATGCAAGCACTAACTACCAGTAGGATTAAATATATATGACCACCCTCATTTGATTATACATATACTACCATAAGAAACTACAAAACTTCAGTACCAAATTCTAAAAAAATTAGATTGAGGGGTTTGAATTTTAAATAAAAAATGTAATTAGTTATTCATAAAGCTGCATCTGCAGCACCAAAAATTAAGTGATGTTTTATTTTCTACCTGCTAACTTTTGGGCAATGTTCAGTAACCAAAGTTTAAAAGCAAAGTTTTACATTTTAAATAAATTTGGTCAAGTGTGAGCGGACTCACACTATCACAAGTAGGTTACTATTGAAAAATATTAGTTCTAATCCTAAGAAATATTAATTCAAGAAGATTGGTTTAGTAGATAAAGTGTGAAGAGATAGAAACACAATAAATTAACAAACTCACTTTCGCATTTTATTTGTTGTTATAGGCATATGGCCTATAACAACAAATAAAATGTGAATATAGGCCTATAACAACAAATAAAATGTCATATACTTTTTGTGTGAATTTAAAGTGCCTACCCATAATGAGATATCAAAATCCAAAGTGTTGATGCACAGATTTATAAAATGAACCATAGAGAAAAAAACACCGAATCCCCACCCGCAGATGAATGCGGGGATGTTTCCCACAATATTCTGTGGTTAAGCAGTTTTAGAAAGCCAAATATGGGAGTTTACTTAGTAAAAGATAAGAAAGTATATAAATAGTAATAAAAATTATTGAAAAAATGGTGTAGTACCTACTATTATCCTGTTTGTTGGTATACCTGCATCATTTTCAATTTTAATGAGATGTTTTACTTCACTTTGTATTTTTGCTATAGATTCTACTTTCTCAGGTACATTGGGACTAATATCTGCTCGGTCAAACCAAACATTGCTCATGTTACCACCAGCTGGTGTATATGGCTGAAGAGGTGCTGTTGGATATAACACCTTGATGTGAGGAAAAGAAAAATTTTTTGACATTATATTGACCCATTCCTTCATATCACTTCCAGATGAACCTGAAATAAATGAAAAAAAAATTTTTACCATACGAGGCCCATGCGGCCGGAACGGAATTATGAGCTAAAGAAAGATAGTTTGTAATTGTTACACTCGTACTTGTGCGTGAGCGCGACGTTTAAATAGTTATCCTAATCCTAATTACATAAGTTCCCTGTCAAGTTCAGATGTAAATTTATACTATGCGACTGAGGAAACCTAAGTTGCAACCAGTTAAATTTATCGTAAAATAGGTGGTTTGGCCACAGAATAAATATAAATATGGTTTGGCTTTAAAATAGGTAAAAGTCCAAAGATTTTAATGTAAAAGTGTGGTAAAAGTGAGTACCTGATCCATGGAAAAATATAACAGTGGCTGTGTGTTTTGGTCCGGTATGTTTTGTCAAATGTAAAGCACCTAGTCTTGACATAGCACTATTTTAATTTTTGCTATTAAATCGTCAATGATTATTGATGTTATATTTAATTTATTTAGTGTACAATATTTTCTAAGGGTCGTTCAGGTTATGGTCACAGAAAAAAAAACCCTTTCTCTTCTCAGCTGCTCAGTCCAGCCTGACAGCCAAACTGACAGCCATAAACTGACAGTAGTGACAGCCGTCAAACCGTCAAACCAAAATGACCAGAGAGATTTATTTTTTTTGGTTGATTCCCTCGTTTATGACCAGAGAGAAAAAATCACAACCCATGGAAGTAATATGTACTTACAAACAAGTACGTATACTTACTTGTACTTCCATGCACAGAAATATTTTTTTATGTATGTTTGCTTCCATGCGACAACCGAGAAGTGACCGGCTAGAACTAGCGATGTGCCGCCGAGAATTTTTCGGTTTCCGAAAATTTCCTTCATGGAAAATTTATTATTAAATAAATAGAATATGTAACAAGAACATAATAATAAAGTAATTTTATTACGACATTTTATTTTTAGTCAATAATATATGTGATGTAACCAAGCAACACATTTCATAGAGTTCTTGAGTATACCTAATATAAACTCTTTCATTTCCAACAAAATTTCCGAAACTTTCCAGAAATTTTCGGGAACGTTTTTTCCCATTTTTTTGCGTAAGTCTGTCTGTTACTACTTCACGGCGTTTCAAAGTTTTTATGAAAAACATAAGACTTTTTGCCGCGAATGGAACCGCGGGCAACAGCTAGTACAATTTTTTTTTTTCTTAAAAATTCTCGGGTATGATTATCAAGAAATTTTTTAGAAATTTCTCTGAAATTATTGGACATTTTCTCGGAATATGGAAAATATGCATTTCCCATCATCCGATTTTCTTGAAAATGCTAGTGATTGCCAATATTCTTATTTTAAAGACAGCTGCAAAAAGAAAATTCATTTTTTTGTAATATTTCAGGTGTTTTTCCAATAATTTCCGTTTTAGGGAATATTTCCGAGAAGTTTCCTGACCGTTTCTTAAAATTCTCGCTTTGGAAAGGGACATCTCTCTCAGCCGAAAGACGTCCACTGCTGGACAAAGGCCTCCCCCAAGGATTTCCATAACGACCGGTCCTGCGCTGCCCGCATCCATGCGCATCCCGCGACCTTCACCAGGTCGTCGGTCCACCGAGTGGGAGGCCTGCCAACACTACGTAAGTAAGTAAAGGAAAGGGACATAACTAGCTATAACTCCTCCTGGCCCTGGATTCTACAAATTACAAACATAGATGTCGTGCCTCAGTTGTGTTTCAAAAGCCAAAGAAATCGTAATAAAACGTAGAAGTCTTCGGGCTCTTCACTCATGCATGCGTGATTCACAGCGTGAATTCACGGCGTGAATTTGCCGCGATCTCATCGCGAAAAACGTGTCTCTCCACGTTCATGATTGTTCACAGTCTAGTTCGCGCGGTCGTCTAGGATGGACGCCGAAATATGCACTGCTATGTCAAGATTGTCCTTCTTTATTTTTAATTCTCTTCTCTCAGCCGAAAGATGTCCACTGCTGGACAAAGGCCTCCCCCAATGGGGGGTTTTGCCGTAATCGCCACGCTTGGCAGGCGGGTTGGCGATCGCAGTGTGATGGCATAGTACGCGGAAAGATGCTGCTGCCCATCCTCCGATGTTTTGAATCCCTTAGTCGCCTCTTACGACACCCACGGGAAGAGATGGGTTGGTGCTATTCTAGGGCCATACCACAGGCCGTATTATCCGTAGGCCGCTTTATTTTTAATACAGTCACTTTAATGTTCATTATTTCCTTTATTCGCATCCAAGCGTCATGTACTTTCATTTTATTTTTATGATCTATGTGTCTAGCATCCCATAAGATGGGTTCGCATGGTAGCTTTCAATCAAAAATGGGTTCGGCATGGAAGCATTCAATTAAAATTAGTTCCTGCTCGTTTGAACATGGCGCGAACAACCGCGAAGCCCGCGAACGGCCGTGAAAGCCTTCCACATTCACGGTTCGCGGCGTTCGCGGGAGTTCACGGCACGAATGAAGAGCCCGCTTTACAGAGATCTTGTTACTTTATTTTAATTTCTTTGGCTATTGATCGTGATCGCGATGACATGACACGACATTTACGTTTGTAATTAGTAGAATCGGCCCCCTGTACACGTTACACCATGGAAGTAATAAGTACGTTGTACACACAGAAGTAAATTTTTTTATTTTATGTCTGTTCTATTTTATGGTTGTACAAAATACTTATTAATTTAAATTGATTTACAACAATAATTTAATTTAATTTCAAAATTTTAATTTTATATAAGGAAATTTTTGTAAAAAATTGTAATGATCCTTGTTGGTTGAATAAAGAAAATTATTATTATTATTATTACTTCCAAGCATTTGGTATGATGAAAAAAATATTCTGTAGCTTTGCCACAAGATCATATACATAGAAAAAAAAATCAAAATTTTTTTCTTCTAACTTTATGGTTGAGATAAAAGAGATGTCAGGATTTCATAAACATGTATTTGAAAATTTTATACAGTTATATTTAAAAAATGTATTATTTTTATTGATATATAATTTTTAACACAGGCGTAATTGTGGGTTTAAATAAACTTAACTAGTTATATTTAATAAACCTACATAGTAATCCTAGTATATTACTAAATTGTGTAATTTCAGACTTATGGCTTATTCGCTCAGGGAAAGATTTCCACCTCCTTCTAAGTATTATACAATTTTTGACCCAGGGGCATATCAAAATGATCTTGGATATGAAATTAAACAGAATAAAGCTCCATTTTTAGCAAAATCTCCCCGAACTACTGGTACTGGTAATAAATTATGGACGCATAGTATATACGATTCAGATATTCCGCCACGAATTCATAATATTACATCGTTAATGTCCAAACGTCCTAGATTTCCTTATGAAGCCTTTAGTAAAGAAGATTTGGAAAGAATTCTATGTCAATGTGGAATAGAAAATGAATGTGAATGTGCAGTAGAAGAAGAAGAGCAAAAAGATACATTATGTCAAGCACGTGTACCGAGATGTTTATTTAAAGGACCTTCTCCAAATCAATGATATTAGGTGATAGTGGTTTATCAGCACCTTCGAAAAGGGACCATGGATTTGAAATATCCAAAGATGGTTCTCAAAGGCGTAATTTGGATAAAGTTAGTGATGAGAGCCCCCCTTTTTATGATGCTAGAGTTATTGAATCGACAGAGTATTACCAAGGTTGTAAATGGAGCGCTTGGACTTCCAAACGATTTAAAGGATCTTTTGCTAGTTCTCCAGGACCTGCTGATTATACAATAGATCAGCCACAAACACTTCAAAAAATTTGTGATGACATTAATCGACATCGTAAGCGAAAGACTTCAAAACAATTACGTTTCATAGAAATGATTCAAAATATGAATATAAGGGAGGGTCGGCCAGGACCAGCGTCATACAGTCCCGAGTGGCCTAAATCTATTAATACACAATATTATGGCCCAAAAGCTAATAGATTTCATACATCTAAATATGATATCGGTCCTGGTCCAACTGAATATATACTCAAGAGAATGTTTGATTTACCGGAAATTCCCGAAACCCCCTGTCATGCTAAACTTCCTGAGTCTGCTTGTTTTGGAGTTAAAGCACAAAGATTTAAACCACGCAAAGAAGAGGGTGCAAGTCCGGCTAGCTATAATACTGATTATAAACCATGTCGATTTATGCACTGCCCTACTGCACCATTTGGATCTAGTTCCATAAGATTCAAAGAAAATGTGAAGTCAGACGATGATGAACAAAATGAAACCGATTCTAATGACGAAACCGAAAAAAATGATAGCAAGGAATCATTAAAGGAAAAATGCCCTAATCCCACGTGGGGATTTAAATCCAAAACTATACGTATGAAGCCACTGTGTAAAAAGTTTGACGAACCCAGTCCTGCTGATTTATCACAGTCAAAAATAAAAGTAGAACGTTTACCCTATCTTCAATACACTGCACCTTTTTACTCATCTGAAGGTCGATTTGAGCCTTGGAATGACTGGATGGCGGTATTAGGAAAACTAAAAACACCTGGTCCAGCCTATTATTGTTTAGAAAAACCTAGATGCAATCCAGCCGTTAATCGGGGACCACTAGTACGTGCACCACGTTTTCCTGCCAGTCCATGGTTGACCCCAGCTCCTAATGAATATAATGTAGGAGGCGGTGTCGAATCAGTATTAAATACGCACAACCAAAGGCTCAAAGAAAATATGGAAAAACAGCATAAATTTCACTGGGAACCACCTAAAGACCCAAAGAAGCTTAGTTACGAGGAGCAGGAAATGGAACTATTACAAAAATCTATAATGTTACTAGAAGTAAATGACCCTTCTGATAAACCTGGTACTACCACTTTGACACCAGAAAAGGAAAAAACGAAATTTTTACGTTGCTTTTTATAGGAAGAGACTAGTAAATTCGATATTGCCTCTTGTTGACTCTTTATTCTTCTTTTTAATTTATTACGACTCTTATCCAAATACTTAAATCTTGCTCAAATGTAGGGATCATCTTTTTTAGAGACGATTAGGTGATACGGTGTTACCCAAGGCCGATCCAGCCACTATGTCGTCGGGTAGGATGGGTGAAGTCACATACCGTAGTGGGATGCTTTTACGTTTTGGGTTTATTTTGAAGTTTTTTTTTAAATCTCTTTGGAATGCGTGTAAAGCAAAAAATCGAAAGAAGAATGAATAAATTCTTCCAAGTGGCTAGCTTATTTAATGAGGAAATTGGGTAATATTTGATTCAAAAAATAATTATGGAAATGGAAATGACATCACTCTAGATCACAGGAATATTTTTTTTACGCTAGATGGTATTAATTTTTTGGAGTAAGTATAGCAATGGCTAACAATGTGCAGTGGCGTAGCGTGCCTTGTTGGGGCCCCGTATAAAAAATTTTTTGGAGGCCCTTATATGGAGGTAAAGATTTTTCACAAAAGAAAAAAAATATTGTGAGAAGAAATATTTATTTATCACATAATTTACCCATTTTACAAATAAAAATCGAATTTTAAATATTCACTCTCCTTGCCTTTTTTTCGGCAAACTGATTTATTAAATCATTTATGGCTGATGATGATTTTAGTTTTTCAAGTTTCTGCTTTTGAACGCACGCTTAAGGCGGGAAAAAAAGGTAAAGCAATTCCTTTTTTTCCCGCCTTAAGCGTGCGTTCAAAAGCAGAAACTTTAGAAAAACTAAAATCATCATCAGCCATCAATTCAAATAGAATTTTGTCATTTGTAAAATAAAATAAATTAGAAAGTTTTTATTCTTTTTCCTTACACACTTTGGGGGCCCCCGTGGCCCGGGGGCCCCGTATAATTGATACGGCAAATACGGCGGTAGCTACGCCCCTGATGTGCAATGTGCAACAACAAATTTTAGCCTAATCCGTTCCGTCGTTTTTGCGTGATTGCGTAACAATCATCCAAACAATAAGTGTTGTAAAAATAAATTATTATTTTGTCATAAGTTTATATACCTTATTCAATTTATTTTTGTTTCCTAATATTTTCTAATAGCACATATCGAGCATTTTATGTGAAATTTTAATTCATATTTATAATTCTAGCTCAGATTGAATTCATAATTCATTTATTTTTTATTTTTTGTCAGACATGAGTACAAAAGGGTCTTAAAATTATAAAATACAGTCATACAGTTCTGCATGCTGCGCCATTTGGCATACAAAAATCAAAGATAAATTAGATTAAGAGGTAAGTTACAAATAGATCATGCATGTCAATTTTTTTATTTTTTTTTTAACCTATATTGTCCCACTGCTGGGCATGTCAATTAAAATAATAAAAATGTAAATTAAAACCAAAAGATAAATTGAATTAAAATGTAAATTACAAATTAATCATGCATGTCAAATAAAATAAATAATTAAAATATAAAAAATTGTCAATTAGAATATTAAAAAGATTCAATCTACTCAACAAACTTAAATATAAATAACAACATGTAGAAGGTTAAATCAAAATTGGTCAGACAGGTATTCCTCTACGGAATAATACGACTTGTTTACCAAAAATTCAAATAGTAGGCGTTTAAAGTCACTTATTTCGTTGCAAGTTCTAATTTGTGGCTGGATACTGGAAGGTTTTTCATAATGCATCCTTATTTTGCTTCTGTAATCCCTCCCTCATTATAGAACTGAAATCAGGGTAGCATTTAAGGTCGCACATACCTTTTATACTTTTTTGGGTTCTGAGTAGAGGAAGCATTTTTATTGCGAATTTTCAAATATTATACCACGGGCTGTAATGTTGCCAATGAAAAAACTAGACGCGGGTGAAAATGATAAGTGACTTTTTCGCTCCCCTCTCCCTCCCTCGCAGTCCTCATAAGCAAGCCTACTCCGCCATCTTGTGATTGTGACGTTTTCGTTGACACAAACCATATTATACCCACACACAGACATATAATAATAGTAAATTTCTTCGAGCAACAAGGACTTCCGCGCACGGCCCGGCCGTGTTGCTCTATGAGTAAATTTATATACCTATATATAAGGTGGACTCAAATTAACTACAAATAATTTCAGGGCTGGCTCCAGGGGGCTAAATAAACGTATTGGAGATACAATTTTAAAAATCGATACCTACGCTAGTTTTCTTTTTTGTTTTTTCTAACAAAAAAAATATTATTAAATGATGACATTTAGTATCATACTGTAGTTAAATGTGTAGACTTCATACCTCTTTAAGCTCCTCCCACCAATTAATAGTTGAATGAAATTGATTTGCTGTATTCCTCTTTATTTATGAAAAGTGCGTGAAAGACAGAGATGTCAAGCGATTTATTATACGTAAATGACAGCGACCGACCGGTGGGCGGGGCGGCTTTTGTTTGTGTGTGTCATTTTAATTGTCATTTTACGCAAAGCTGTGTACAGGATGTTATAATGTTACGGTTTTCAAAAAACATAAACGTTAATTTTTCTCGAAAACTAGCGTGTAGAAAATTGAAAAAACCACTGATATACTTTCTAAATAATATCAGTAATTAGCCCTGAAAATATTTGTAGTTAATTTGTGTCCACCTTATATATATAAGGTGGACACAAAGGTAGTTAATTTGTGTCCACCTTATATATATATAAATTAAAAAATTATATATTATAAATATAAGATTATACCGAAGATTACCATACCCGAATCCAAATCGTTCGTAGCTCTGAATAGCGGAATGGTTTACGGCAACTTTTTGTGAATTCTTGCTTGTAAACCCTCCCAGGAGCCCTATTTATGAAAGTGTGACTCACCAAAAAAGCGTGAGCCGAATGATTTTTCATTCGATATCAATTATTCCGTATTTTTTAATGAGAGATTTTTCTGACAGCTAATTAAGAAAATAAAACAGGATAAAAAACAGATGGAGCTTTATTGAAAGACGAGTTGTAATTTTTTCTCTCTGGTAATATATATATAATGGCTGTACCATGGAAGTAATATAAGTACTTTGTTGTCACAGACATATAATAATAAAGAGTAGTTTTCATAAAATTGCCGTTTTTGACGAAAAGTAAAAAAATGTTTGGATAAGGTTTATATGTTATTGTATTCGATTTGTTATGTCAAAATGAGTACCTTACACTGAAAGGGAACTTAAAATTGCCAGTTTTTCAGCGAGGTAAGGACAGGTTAATTAGATACAGGCATTCACTCGAACACATCTCATTCACCTGTACGGTAGTGGCAGGTTATTAGAAACGGGTTAATGAGAAAATGGCCGTTTTTTTGTCGGAAAAAGCAAATGTTTAATTCAGCGCGGTTATACCTACTCCACCCCAAAGCAGACCTCGTAACCTATATAACCAGGTGAAAACTTAATTAGAAATATTTAATAAGTGTTGAAGTTATTAAAGGCAGGAAAAACAGAACTTACGGTTACACAAATACACGCGGCGACAACAGGTTATTTTTTTGATTACAACGAATACACTCGCACAAGCCTCGCCACTCCTGTCGCTAGCGGACGACTTGGGTGACCGGGCGGCAGTGGTACGAACTCCCGCGCGGAATTAGTGTTGCCACCAATCGAAAATATTTAAGATGACAGGTGATGTAGAAAATATTTTTACAAAAATAGTTTATTTTTTGCTTTTGTATTTTATTGATTTAGAAGGCCCAAGATTCCAGATATTATAGCTTAAACTTTCATTATTGAAGTGTCTTATTGCTGTTTGCTTATCTCTTCTGTATAATATTTTCATGTTATAAAACTCCATGTACTCGTCCTTTGGACACGCAGGTTAATTAGAAAATGCAATTACAAATTAAAATTTAGGTCCTAGACTTCCTTTAAAAATAAGGTCAGATCATTTGCCTTGGTGCTATTAATGTACTTATGACTATCACTGAGTGTTACGTTGCCATAAACCGATAAACAAAATAATCACAAGTAAAAAATAACTGGCAGGTGAAATCGGCAAATTTTTGAAAACTACCCTAAAATTTATTTCTGTGTTTGTTGTACAAAGTACTTACTACTTCCATGGGCTGTACCTATATTGTGCGCTCATGGAAGTAATAAACGTACCGTTGTACAAAGTATTTACTTCTTCTTCTTATTCTCTCAGCCGAAAGACGTCCACTGCTGGACAAAGGCCTCCCCCAAGGATTTCCACAACGACCGGTCCTGCGCTGCCCACTGCCCAAGTACTTACTACTTCCATGAAACTCACATAACAGTTTGACAGTTGCACAAATCACAATAATGATACTTTTTAGATGTTTTTTATTAGGTTTTATTTTTTAAATACCAATCCCGTCTTATATTAAAAAAAATTTACTTCTGTGAATCCCGTGCATTTTTGCTCGTAATCCATGATATTCTATATTGAACAAAATCAACCGAACCGATACGACATTGGAACCTTCAAAAAACGAGCCTACGTCTTTTTAAAAGGCCGGCAACACTCCTGCGATACCCCTGGTGTTGTGGTTGTCCATGGGCAGCGGTGATTACTTACCATCAGGTGACCCGCTTGCTCGTTTGCCGCCCTATGTTATAAAAAAAAAAAAAAAAAATTAAATACCAAAGAGCATATAATCACTACGTTAAATCACAGAAATATATTTTTTTTTAAATATAAGTTTTATATTTTATATATTTTTATATATTTTATTTTTATTTTTTTTTATATATATCTTACTATTATTATATGTCTGTGCGTTAAATACGAAATTCTACCATGAACATGCACTAATAGAAAAAGTTAGACTTTTTTTTAAATCGTTTTAGTACGTAAAATAGGTATATTCTGTAAACTATAAGTCCTATCAACATACAACCAATGGCAATATTATAGAGAATTTAATGAAAAAAATAATAACCTACCGTAAAACGGGGTGTATAGAAATTGCGGGTTGAATAGAAAAAAAATCGGGAAAGTTTTTAAGGACAAATTTTGGTGTGATTTTTGGTAGGAAGATTTGGTAGAATTTAAATTTTAGATATCAATAATGTTTCTTTGCACTGGCAACATTTTTTAAATGTCAAACTTGACAACATCCTTAAAAATTTCCACTTCAAAGTCTGGTATCTGCGAACGTGCCTAATTTGCCCACCGCAACTCCTGATTTCATGTGAGAAAAAATGGTGAATAGTGCTGTTTGAGGTGTTTATCACATAACCTGTGTTATAAATTATCTACATTGTTTAAAGGAAAGTCAGAATCTAGTTTAGGCTAGATAAAATTGTTAAAATCATAGGTTCATGTATTTTTTTTGTTTAAAAGGGGTTATTAGAATCTATTGTCGTCTAAATAGAACTATAGAATGGGTATAATAGAAACCTAGTAAGGAATAATAGAAACGCTTAATGTGTGACTAGAAAAGAATGAGGGGTCAATAGAAATGAATAAATAGGGTTGTCAAAAACTGCTAAAACTTAAATTGTTCTAAGTACCTATATAGGTACTTTTAGTTTCAGCATCTGTAGGTATCTAGTACATATATAGGGTTTTTCAACAAGAACTTTGTTTTCTAAAACAAAATAAAACAAAGAATTTAGATGAAGATGATTCAAATTTTTATTGTAATATGAAGATAAGGTTTGGTAATTATGAATGAAAAAATGATATCTGGCAAATTTCCACCACGAGCACGCTGACATATATATATATATTAATATTCAGAAAATTTTCTTTTTTTTATTTTGATTCATATTACTTTTCAATAAAAAATACGTACAAACTTTTAGTATCTTGTTTGATTTACCTATTAAATAGAGTTTATATAAAAAAATCTTTCACTTACACACTAAACGTGGCCTTTGGGGCTTATAAGTCTAAGGCTATAGACAAAGCCTGGGCGCTGTCTATCCCGAAAGATGAGATAAAGAGGTGATTGTATGTATGAACTCATATATGTAAAACAAAATAGAAATCCTTTATTATACAAATATATCTATTATGTGTAAAAAATACAAATACATATATTATTATTAGTTATGATTTAATAATGTTTATGCATAAATTATTTCAATCACAACTTTTGATTATCATTGACAAACTAAAACAATTTTGAAACACACAACCTTACATTTTTGCATGTTGGATAAAAAAAATTGGCAGCCCTAACAGTTCTCCTATTCACCCCTTTACGCGTTTCTATTGACACCAGCTGCTGGGTGAATAGAAATTGATAATATTTTCTTAATTTACTAAAAAACCCTTATTTATAATTTAAAAATATTGTTATGGCGCTTTCTAAGTGGGTACCGGACATAACATAAAATAAAAAAAGTTAATAAAAAATAAGTTATTAACAACTTATTCTTGGGATAAAGTTGAAATCCATTGCTATTCACCCCATTTTACGGTATATAATTTAACCTGCGAGCATATCAATGTGCATGCTGTGTTCGCTCCTAGAAGGCTGACAACTTGGTTGATTGTAAATATATTCTTATGAACATGTGTTGCATACAAAAAAAAAAAAAATTCTGTGGTTGCATAGCCAGCGGCGTACCTAATAAATAAAAAAATTAAATAAAAGAAATAAGTAATTATATTAGTAAAGAAATTTCTATAGAAATAAGTAGAACCTTTGTACTTAGTTTTCCTATGTTTTATGTTTCCTTTGTATGTTTTTGTTGTGAACAAAAATTAATAAATAAATAAATAAAAAAAAATTAGAACAACAGATCTTTGACAGTTTATGCGTAGGTTTTACCACAGAACATATAAAAGAGGTTAGAATGGCTATAATGCGCCGTTTCTATGAGAACCAGTGTCGCCTAATCCGCCCCACCTTTCACCGTTTCGCACATTCTTGCAATTTCCAATCTAGCCAATCATAGCGCCAATTTCAAACTGAACCAATCATACGCAAGCACGCAATCGATGTACAAATTAGTGTGATTGTGTTTGTAAACTACGCTAGTGCTTGACTAAACTTTAAATGACTTAATTATCGATATTGAATTTTGTTATTAAACAATAACATAAGTCAAACAACAATACTGTTACATACAAAAGTGATATAGTAAAATAGTAAATAAAACAAAGTACATTTCTTACAATCTTATATTTATTGACCTTGGAACAAGATATATTTATTAATTTCATTTCTAAAATATTTTTTGCACACCGTACAAAAAAATATTTTTATTGAAGTTAGGTTACGAACGAATGTCAAAGTTGTCAAAATGACAATTGCCCAGGAACATATCAATAGCAAAGCAAGCAAGCTAATCGCATCGTAATGCAGAAATAAATAAAATCGCATTACAAAGTTGGTCTATGATTACAAACTACCTAGTTCTCTAATTTCTCTGTTCAGTTTGTGTTACAAACCATTTACAAACGTTATCTTGCTTTATTTACAAAGAATAATATTAGTTAATTTCGCTTTTTGATCTAGGTTTAAAAAATACTAAGATTTCTACAAGGTGATAAACTTCCTAATTATAAACAGATTAAGATAATGTTCCTCGTGTATGTACTAAAATAGAAAAAGTAGATAATATTATCATATACATCATGTCTGATCTGATTGTTGTATATAAATCACAACATGATAATCTTGCTCATAATTTGATAATGCTTGCTTGATAATGAGTACCGATCATGTGATTTAAACATAATTGGTGTAAAACATGTTTTTGTCCTGTAATGTTGTTACAATTTTAATTTTATTTAATGGTGTGCTAGTTTACGCCAATGAAGATTCGGTTGAAGGATGTAATAATTCTAGTTCAGCGAGAATAGAATACAAGTACAATACAGATGTAGTTAGTACTGAGCATATAATAACATTTAATGGATATTTTATGAAGTCAACCAGAGAGAAGTATGTTGCTGCAGCACTGCATAATGTTGGGGTAAGTTTTGTGATATTACTAAAGATTAAAATCAAAATGTTACAAACACATGGTGTAGTAACATTGAGGTAAAGGGAAAAACATAACATCTTCAAAGTCAAAGTCAAATATTTTTATTCATGTAGGCTTAAAAATAGCACTTATAAATCGTCACTTTCTTGTTTTTTAGTTAGTTGACGTCAAAAAAATTACTTAAAGCTAAGTTTACCACCGCCTCCAAAGCGCAAGTGGAGAAGAGGCGGCGCAACAAACTCCACTGCTGCATTTTCTCCAAAGACGTCACTTTACAACATATGTCTTACAATTAAATAACTGTATATGTGGACGAATATACATTGAATATATATATATATATATATTAAATGTCAAATTTATAAATTAATAAAAATTATAAATTAATAAAATGTCATTGTAAAAGTAAAAGTACACAATGTACCTAGAGAGTAATATGACAGTCTTAGGAGGTCACTGTACCAGGCTCGGGCCACGCATTTTTGTCATTTACATAATCATCCGTCGTATAATATGCCTTCTTACAAAGTGTCTCCTTAATATAATGTTTAAATTTCTTGTCAGGCATATCAAGGACAGATTTTGGTATTTTATTATAATAGCGTATACAGTTTCCCACAAATGATTTCCTAACCCTAGCCAGTCTGTGCCCTGGAACGTACAAGTTATGTTTGTTTCGCAGGGATATATCTGTGACATCACAAACTTTTTTGAAAGACGAAATATTTTTCCTAACATGCATAATGTTATCAAAAATATATTGGGATGGTAAGGTTAAAATATCTATATCTTTGAAGAAATCTCTGAGTGAATCTCTTTTTCTTAATCTGTAAATAAAACGAATAGCTCTTTTTTGAAGTATAAAAATTGTTTGTATGTCGGCAGCTGCTCCCCAAAGTAATAGGCCATACGACATTAGGCTATGGAAATAACTAAAATAAACCAACCTAGCAGTTGCCACATCCGTCAGTTGTCTGATTCGTCTTACAGCATAAGCCGCGGAGCTCAGTTTTTTAGACAAATTAGAAATGTGAGCACCCCATTGTAATTTAGAATCTAATGTTATTCCTAAAAATGTGGTACTTTCAATGAACTCTAACTTATTACTATTTATATTGATATCAACATGGGCCTGCCTAACATTAGGAAGCGTAAATTTAATGCAATGGGTCTTACTTGCATTAAGCATCAGGTTATTAGCAGAAAACCAGTCTGATATGGCAGACAAAGTGCTGTTCACAGCATCCACATTTTCGCTATGGCGGTCAGTCTTAAAAATTAAAGACGTGTCATCAGCAAACAACACTATACCAGCCTGCTTCTCAACCATATAAGGCAGGTCGTTGACATAGACTAAAAAAAGGAAAGGTCCTAAAATTGAACCTTGAGGTACGCCAATCATAACTTTTGATCCTTTAGATTTTACGTTATTTAGGTCTACAGTCTGCAGCCTATCACTTAAATAAGATTTTATTAGTTCTATTGATTTAGTGTCAAAACCGTACTGAGAGAGCTTGAGCAAGAGAGTCTCATGGTCAACACAGTCAAACGCCTTAGATAAATCACAAAACGCTCCAATTGCATCCTGTGAATCTTCCCATGCATTGAAGATATGAGTAACCAAAGCCACTCCCGCATCAGTTGTACATTTACCACTAGTAAATCCAAATTGTTGGCCGTGAAATAGATTGTGGATATTAAAGTACTGTTGCATTTGACTAAGCATAATCTTTTCAAATACTTTACTCAAGACTGGCAAAATAGATATAGGCCTATAGTTGCCAGGCTCTGATTTTTCACCTTTTTTAAACAGTGGAATTAATTTGCTAAGTTTCATTAAATTTGGAAAAATGCCTTGGTCAACACATTCATTAAATATATAAGCTAAGTCGACAGCTATGATATTTATTATATGGAAAATTATGCTAACAGACATACCCCAGTGATCCTCAGACTTCTTAATGTTTAGTTCTTTAAAAGTTTTAATTATATCACTAGGGTCAATATGCGAGAATTTAAATTTAGAGGTGCAAGTGGTGACATTACTTTTAAGTAGGGATTCGGCATTTTGAGGGCATGAATTTATGCTAGAGGTTAATTCTAAAGGTATGTTTGTAAAGTAATTTTCAAAAACATTTACTATTTCTTGTGTAGAAGTAATTTTTTTGTCATTATGTTTAATTTCCTTAATATTTTCTTTCAATTTAAATTTGCCTGTCTCTTTATTTATAATGCTCCAGGTTTCTTTCATCTTATTAGGAGCGTTACTGATCTTCCTTTTAATACAATTAGCCTTAGCCTGTCTGCAAGCTCTTTTAAAAGTTTTTGAATAATTTCTAACATAATCAACAAAAGTACTATCAAATCTATATTGTTTCTGGGCATACAAGTCAAATAATTTTTGTCTACTTATATATATACCTGTAGTAGCCCATTCGTTAAATTGTAATTTATTATTAAACTTACGTTGCTTCAATGTAAATGTTTTGGAAAAAGCATCAGAAACAGTACTAAATAAGTTGTTATAATGGGCATTTGGATCACTACCAGTGTATGTCACCGAGCACATTTTATTTTCCAACGTATTTTTGAATTTAATAATTTTTTGAGCAGTGATTGGTCTACACATGATTTTTCCTCACTCAAGCTAGGTGTTATATTAAATGTAACTAATTGGCCGCAATGGTCTGATGGTAATTTTCTGAAAACTGATTTATTTTGTGGGTCCTGTTCACTAAAGACATTATCAATACATGTAGCAGATGTGGCAGTGGTGCGAGTAGGCTCTAAAAATACATTATCTAGATTGTAGCTCTTGAAAAGATTTTGAAACTGGGTGCTTACAGTAGAATGAACTAATAAATCAACATTAAAGTCACCACAAACAATTAACTTTTTGTTACTATTTGAAGCTACACTAAGAACTTCATCCATTACTGCTAAGAAATCTTTGAAAACACTACTGGGTGGACTGTATACACAGATAATGATATGGCCATCAAGCTCGGCACAGGATACCTCAACACACCGCTCAAGAGAGAGTCTTACTATGTCATGACGCTCCTTGCTGCGTAGACCATTTTTGATATATATTGCAGATCCGCCTCTACTCGTAGACCCTCTCTTATAGCAGCTAACAGTATTATAATTGTTTGGACTGACCACTGTCTCACCCTCTTGCTTTACAAACACACTATAGATTGTTGAATAGGAGCATCAGCACAAAAAATAAGTTGTCTAACCCCTCATTCTCTCCAAGGTGTACATTAGTGTACAACATGACTGTATTATGCTGCTGGTTAAGTTTGTTCCCTTATGTATGGTAACATTATGGAGGCTGCCTGGCATAGATTGTGTTAACAAAACACATTCACAAACTTGACCGGGCAGTAGCATATTAATGTATTGTTCTAAACCTTGGCACAAGCTCCATCTATTAACTTTTTACCCCTCATTCACGAGGGGTAAGAAGTTAATAGATGGTGCTCCGTTTCTATTATGGAGAAGGATAGGATATTGTTATCTTCTTAACTTGATGACCCACAACATCTCATTGATTCTGATAATGTGATTAATTTCAATTTAGGGTTATATTAATGTTGTTCTTAAATACCTGACTCAAATATCTCATCTGTATTTGCAAAGTTGATTGATGTTGCTTTTGAAATATTTAGGGATGTGAAATATGTATGTTTATGGCAATAGATTGTTTAACTAATTAACGATTTTTGAGTGAAATGTTTGTGATTCTGTGATGGTTCTTAAATAAGAAATAAAAAATATTCAATAATGAAAATGATCAGTTTGTGCATGATGTACTCAGGTTACAAATTGGACCATACTGCAACGAAATAACCCAGCCAAGGAGTTTCCCAGTGACTTTGATGTTATAATACTAGAAGATGGGGTAAGGCGCGCATTAGATGCCTTGCGTGACCACCCTGCTGTGCGCAGGGTGACCATACAGCGACAGGTGCAGAGGACAATCAAATACATTAAAGATGTAAGTATGTATATTCTCTCTCTCATGTGAGCTTGTTACTGGTTGCATCCTCAGCATAAACTTTGATCTCAGGTTCTGCTGTCCTACTTTTTCTTCTCCACTTCCCACAATCTTCAGCATCCTTAGTTGTAAGACCTTTGCCATGCATATTCTCCTTGACAACAGCAAGCATGTATATTATTGAGAACTTACAAGATGAATGGTAATCATTTCAGTTTCAGCAAGTTTGGTGCAGTAGATAAAGCTAAGTAAAGAAGTAACAAACAAATAAATAAACTCATTTTAACTATTGGCGCGACTAGCCAGTAAAATCGACTTGAATGCCGTGACGGCAAATGGCATGACAATGTTTAACATCTGCTGTGCGTCCAGCGAACATGGTTAAATTTACAACTTTGTTGACTTTATTGAATATCAGTGCTGAAATCTGCATTCAAAATAAATTTTTCAGGATGATTGCGGTTCCTCCTCCTGCTTATACAGCGGCTGGCGCAATCATCGTGCGCGCAATATTCGTTCGTTCAGGCAGCCACGTGAGGTAATTACATTATCATAGAATCAACTATATTATTGCAACAAGAGCTGACGATCTACAAATGGCTAAAGGCGTTTCTTGAATAATAACTAAAAACCAGCTGTTAATCCAGCTGTTGGTTATACAAATGTATAAAATAAAAATAAAACTCATGAATAAGTCAACTTTCACTGATGTCCATATACACACATCCACACAAATAAATAAAATTGAAGTGAAACTACATATGTATAATAAAAGAGTAAAAAAAGTGTGTGCCATAAAGTGTGTGCATTAAATTTATAGCGATTCACAATTAAGGGCCATTTAGACTGTACAAGTTTCTTGCCTGTTGAATACGATTAAATTGAAGCAACAATTTACTTGCATTGTCTAAACAACACGTAACATTCTTGAACTGGTATGCAAGTTTGGATTCAAAACTTTTCTTGGTGTAAACAATACATGCCAGAAAATGTAATTCAATTCTTGCATGAAAAATTTGACAACGCAAATACGTGCAATTCTTGAAGCAAGTCGCTAAAAAATTGCATGTGCCCATACAAATCAGTGTTTTAAAAATGGAATGCAATAATTGCTTAAACAATTGTATACGTGTAAACGGAACACATTTTCAACCCAAGTTGTTTGTTTGTACAGGCTATTTATTGGTTGGATTTGAATGAAACTTTTTGTCTTGCATAGCTATTAGGCATGGGCAACATATAGGTATAGTTTATTTTGAAAACAGGAAGACCTGATGTAGAACAATAGTGGACCAGCTTAACTATAAGAAATATGGAAGGCTAAAGGCTATTTAGACACATCCCATAGCATTGAAGCCACGGGATAAAGCTAGTACGTGTATAAAAAAAAGAAACAAAAAATGCAATAATGGGGTAAGTACAGAAAATTCAAGCATTTGTGACCTTCGATCAAGTCATATACATCTGTATCAGAAGGCCAATGCTCTTCCATACCCATATTTTACTACAGTACGCAAAATCTTAAATCTATTTTTAGTTACATATTGAAATATAATGCAGTTTAGACCACATCAAAAAGCACCATTAAATATTATTTTTTCTTTGGATGGAACAGTTATAAAGAGTGTTGACACCTTTACGCTGCTGGGCCTTAAAATTGACGTAAATTTAACTTGGAAACCTCATATCCAAAAAACAAAAAACAAACTTTCTAGTTTTCTGTACGCATTATAAGAGTTAAAATGGTGTACTGATTTTAAAACAGCTTTAATTGCGTACTACGCTTATGCTCACTCAAGGCTGCAGTATGGCATAATCCTGTGGGGAAACAGCACCGATGTGGAGCAGCCGTTTATTTTACAAAAACAAATGCATACGAGTTTTATTAAATACTAGCTGTCGCCCGCGGCTTCGCCCGCGTGAGTTTCGCTTAGATAAAAAATCTCTCTTGGAGCTTTTCATCAGATGTTCCAGATCTTCAATTTTTATACGTGAGAAGAAAATGCTCATCAGGTTGAACGACTTTTACTAAGGCGCTATTTCCATATATGTTATAGTGTAGCTGGTCTCTTGAAGTTATTTATCAGATGTTCCAGATCTTCGATTTTTATACGTCAGCAGAAAATGCTCATCAGGTTGAACGATTTTTGTTAAGGCACCATTTCCATATTACTTATAGTTTAGCTGTTCTGTTATGGTTCTTCATCAGGTGTTCCAGTTTTCAAAATGAATTATAGCCTATATGTTGCCCAGGCTTAATAGCTATACAACGAAAAAAGTTTCATTCAAATCCGTCCAGTAGTTTTTGCGTGAAACGCGTACATACATACAGACAGACAGACAGACAGACAGACAGACAGACAGACAGACAGACAGACAGACAGACAGACAGACAGACAAGAAATTCCAAAAAATTTTTTTTGCTTTCTATTGTTCTTTTTAAGTGTCCCTCTATCCATTTTAGTCAAAAATACTAAATGTACAGACAAAATATTTTTACTGTTTTATTATATGTATAGATGAAAGACTGGACAGAAACCTGCAGACCCTATTTTATAGGTATTAACCGGTATTTGTATAATAGAAAGTTTGTTAAAATTAACTCACACCTTTTCAAAACTATAGAAGAGTGTGGAAGTAAATTAATACACGGAATAAAAATAAATTAAATCCATAAAAATATTTAACAAAATCCCCGAGGAATCAAGCGGAAAAAAATTTAAGGACGTTTGTCAAAAAGCTCAAAGAATACCTAATTGAAAAATGTTTTTATTGTTAAAAAAATTTTTTAGAATAATTTGTTAGATTGTTTTAATTTAGATTAAGTACTACGTTTCTTTGACATTCCTGACTATTTTCTAATATTAATTTTATTTGACGTTTTTATTTATTAAGTATTTGGAATTTAATTATTCAATTAGTTTTTAAGAATTGAATTGTAAAGCCCTACCAGGGTCCCATGATGTACCTGCTATAATTTATTATGTGACCTGTTTGTAATACCATGGATACAATAAAGTGAATTGAATTGAATAATTATATTTTCAGAATGGCGGCTACACGTCGAGGAAGTTACTAAGGACAGTGCCTCGTCAGATCACTTCAGTGCTCAAGGCAGATGTTCTATGGTCCCTAGGCGTAACAGGTAATAAATTATCTCCACACTACTGTTGCAAACATACGGGGACAAAGGCATACTCGGAAATCGCGTCTCTCCTAAGATACCTCAAGTGGTAAGTGGTAGTTGTGGATTTGTTTACTTAAAACTGCTTAAATCGCTTATCACTAGATCTACCTACCACATGGATAGGAATAGGATAGATATTGTGTTTATTAGTATACTTCCTAGTACAGTACAATAATAATAATAAACGAAGCATTAATAAGTGCTAATCACCGTTGCACTGTCAGTTCATTATAAGTAACCATACCTAAAACAAATACACTAATTTGATAGTTCGAGTCGACACACTAAAGAAGACGGGTATACGCCGACAGTATGAAAATGACGAATAATTTATTTCCTTCAACATAGTTATAGTTACAGAGTAAACTGAACCTTAACTTTATTTAGTTAACACATAGATATATTGCAGGAAGCTTACAATCTAGGTACTAGTGACTTCCTCACGAGGTTAGCCTGTATTCTAAGCCCGTATTAAAGAAGTCTAGTTAACCTATGGCCCATTTTATTTTATGTTTTTATTATATTTTAACATTTTAGGAAGACTTACAGCATAAAAAGTTATAACTGTGTAAATAAGAAATAGAAAGCTAATTACAAATCTTCACAGGTAGAAAAAAGTAAGAAATAGAAAAACTGAAGCAAACAAAGTATCACAATAGCCAGAAGTTTGTAACAAAATTAATAATATAACAAGTTTGAAGAAATACTAAACGAAAATAGAAAAAAGTTATTAATTTTTAGTTAATATTGTAGCAGAAAAAGTACTTCAAGTAATAAAATAATTTTACAAAAATAATTATTACTTAGATCACGTCTTACCTTTTTAATACTTGTTGTAAATAAATCAAAGAAATATGAATCGCATAGAATCCTTAATAATATTATAAATGCGAAAGTGAGTTTGTTACCTCTTCACGCTTTATCTACTGAACCAATCTCCTTGAAATTTCGCATACACATAGTTCGAAGTACCTGAGAAGGACATAAGGTACCTGTCATCCCGGGATAAAGCACTGTTCCCTTGGGAAATTCACGCGTGCGAATCCGCGGGCAAAAGCTAGTATGAAATCAATTTGCCTCACGCCATACGATTGGTTTCTCCGGTAATCCTAACTAATATTATAAATTCGAAAGTGAGTTTGTTCGTTTATTTATTTGTTTGTTTGTTACCCCTTAACGCTTTATCTACTAAACCAATCTTCCTGAAATGCATACATATAGTTAAAAGTACTGAGAAGGTTTACCTATCATCCCGAGAAAAACGCAATTCCCGTGGGAATTTCACGCGGGCGAAAGCTAGTTAGCTATAACTTGTTGGAAGGCGAAGGCATCAGAGTGGCGGTGTTCGACACTGGTCTGGCGCGCCACCACCCGCACTTCGGGCGGGTGCGCGAGCGCACGGACTGGACCGGCGAGAACACGCTGGACGACGCGCTCGGCCACGGAACCTTCGTCGCCGGCGTCATCGCCTCCAGGGCCGACTGTCTCGGGTTCGCTCCCGATGCCGATCTACATATATTCAGAGTTTTCACTGACAATCAGGTGATCTTTCTTTCTTTATCGAGTGTGTTATTACTAGAGACCGGATTATATGCATTTGCATATTCGCATATTTTAGCCATTCTCAACGGAAATAGCATATTTTACCTCAGATCTAGTTATGATGCATATTATCGATACATTTACAATATTTTTCACTGACCCTGCGTTCCGAAATGCGACCAAATTTAATAACAGTCACAAAATATAAAAATATTCTAAATGATTGTAGACACAATATTACCACTGAAAATTTAGAAATATATTTTATTGCTTTCGTTTACAAAAAAATTGAATAATTTTAATGTCATATAATGTTACTGTACCTATTATCACCTATCAAAAAATAATTTACTGATTTTGAAATAAAAAAGAAAATAATTAGGTACTCACTTTTCTCTTTTTTTTTGGGGATCTCTAGAATTTATCATTTAATTTCGCATATTCTGCCAATTTTCGTGCATATTTCAAGCATTTTTCATGCATATTTGCAAGCATATAACAATTTTTTTTATGTTGCATATCCGGTCTCTAGTTATTACTAACACTGGTGTCAGATTTTATCCAAGTCGCCTCATGATTTTTACGACTACCGCCATTAAGTGGCAGTAGCCGTATACACACTAGTAAACTAAATAGTCAACCAATGTGCAGGTTTCCTCACGATGTTTTCTTTCACGGTCGGTCGGTCTACAAACTCATGTGACACAGGTAGGATTTGAACCCGGGTCCTACCCGACCTCAGGCGGGTGTCATTACCACTCGGCCACCACCGCTTCAGGTGATGAAATGGAAATATAGACGCAGTTTTTGTAAACACGAATATATCTCATCATCATCTGCCTTACATTTTCCTATCATCTGGGTTCGGCGCAAACACTCCTTTTTCTCCACAATTTTCTGTCCTTAGCCATAGTTATATCAACTCCCAATACCTTCATATCTTTCATATCCTTTCTAACACAATTCATCAATCTCTTTAGGCCTTCCTCTTTTCCTAAATACGAATATATCTATGCTACTATAATAAAGCAAAAGTTTGTTTGGATGCGAAAAGTCTTTCTGTGTGTGATAGCTACTGGCTAATTCTATGGAAGCGAAGTCATCAGGCACAGCTAGTAGTACATATAAAAACTGCATTAAGTAGATTTAACTAAAATCTTGTCTGGAGTTCAAACGCAACGCCGAATTTTTGGACTTTTCGCTGATAATCTATACTTCTATACTAATATTATAAATGCGAAAGTTTGGATGTGAGTTTGTGAGTTTGTGAATTTGTGAGTTTGTGAGGATGTTTGTTACTCAATCACGCAAAATCTACTGGACGGATTTCGATGAAATTTGGTACAGAGGTAGATAATGACCTGGAATGGCACATAGGCTACTTTTTATCCCGGGAAAAAGCACTGTTCCCGTGGGAAATTCACGCGGGCGAAGCCGCGGGCAAAAGCTAGTAAGAAATATATTTACACGCTTGTCGATTCAGGTTAAAATCTCTATTTTTGACAGCCGCACTAACAGCCTTCGTGGTTGCGCGTCCCGGAAATATAATTAAAAAAGCAATTCAAGCTGTTGTACACGAGGGTTTACGAACTCTACTTCATTGACCATGCACCACACTCAATATAAAAATAAAAACTAGAATAAGCTCTTCCTAAGATTGAGTGGATAATAATGTAGCCCTTGAAACAATCGTACATGTAGGATGTTGTCTGCAAACATTAAAAACAAGACAACAACAAGAATACTTTATTTGCACACAAGTAATTACATATTATAGATAGGTACATTAAGTAACTTAAAACTAAAAGAAAGCGAGGAAGATGCGCAAAAGGCGGCCTTTAGAACAAAAGACTACTTTGTAAACTATAAGTAATAATATAAGAGTACTTTGGGAACAACCCGGCCATATCGCTGTAATCAATTTAAAAACTTTAATTTTCGAGCAGGTTTCGTACACGTCGTGGTTCCTGGATGCGTTCAACTACGCGATCATGCGCAAGATCGACATCCTCAACCTCAGCATCGGCGGGCCGGACTTCATGGACCACCCCTTCGTCGACAAGGTGTGGGAGCTCAGCGCAAATAAGGTCAGAATTTTTTTTTTTTACTTTTTTATATATAAAAGATAGGTTAGCTCTTGACCACAATCTTACGGATTTGTTTTCTTTTCCCGCTGGTTTGCCGACAGTGTATTTTAGCGCATTTAGGGAATATGCACGTGACTTCGAAATTAGACGATTTTTTTCAGGAAATCTTTTTTGTTAACAAAACATACCTATTACAGCTATTTTTTAATATTATCATAATTTAATAATGTAATTATCAAAAGTGTTTTTTTAATTCCCTGGCAAATTTCCAAAACGCACGCTATTGGGTGGAACAAAACGTGACGTCAATTGTCACACGTTCCATAGTTACCGTGAACCAATCACATCTAAACATGACGTCAGCTTGCACACGAACAAGCTCGCTAAAATGGCCGCGTTAATGGCCCTAAAAAGACGTTTCAATATATTTTTTAGCTGGTATATATTTGAGATGTGTTATATTTATTTTTGGTAATCGTATCGGAGGCCAAGATCCACTTTGGGGTCACTGAGGCAGCGGAGTAAGTAAGTAATATAATAATTTGTACATAAAAAAAAAAATAAAGAAAACCATACATATTCCCCTTTGAATAGGTAATAATGGTGTCTGCGATCGGCAACGACGGTCCCTTGTACGGCACCCTCAACAACCCAGCGGATCAGATGGACGTGATCGGCGTCGGCGGGATAGGGTTCGATGACCGCATCGCCAAGTTCTCCTCCAGGGGGATGACTACTTGGGAACTGCCGCATGTAAGTCGATATATAGTAAAAGCAATAATAAAAATGGTTAAATAATGTTCTCAAACTGTATTAATTAATGGCAAGTAGTACACACCAGTAGGCCTTTACCCAGCAGTGGACGTCTTTTGGCTGAGAGAGAGAGAGAGTACACACCAACGTATAGCACGCTACAGTGGTCGGACGACGACTGAAGTCATAGGTCATGGTATAGAGTCCCATAAGTATTCCGAGTCGCGCACACACACCAACTTCATGGCTAACAATAGGATTTTATAATCAGCTTGTTAGATTTTACAATTTTTTTTTAAATTGTAAATACTATTTTTAAAAATAGTCGGAAAAAAGTTCACTGTTGAATTAAATGCCTTTGCCGATGGGAATATTTGACCATCATTTCATTCATTCATCATTTTTTTCTAGCTATTTACGTCCCACTTCTGCAAAAGCCTCCCCTAATTCCGTTCACTCATCTCTGTACTTTGTCTTATTCCTTCCAGTTCTTATCGAATCCCTTTAAATCATCAGGCCATCTCGTTCTTGATCTCCCTCTCTTCCTATAACTATCTCTTTCTCTCTTTAGTCGTATTCTTCATGACTGAGGCATGATGGTCGTTGTCATTAGGTATGGAATGAAACACACACAATGACTATCTTGGCAATTTTAATGGACTGGTTTGCCATTGCCTTCTCCATTCAACACGCTAGCTGATAATCATCAACCAGATTGCAGGTTTCCTCACGATGTTTTCCTTCACCGGAAGCAATTTGTGGTCGATGGAAACTACCATGGCCAGATTGGTGTAGAAACTCATGTAGCACGGGCAGGATTCGAACCTAGAACCTTTGTAGCCACAGGCGGGCGCCTTACCACTCTGCCACCACCGCTTCTCTTCCTATAACTATATCTAAATATAAATAAATATCGACCAGATTCTGATTGCAGTAAATGAAAATAATAAGATCTTGCAGGGTTACGGTCGTATGAAGCCGGACATCGTGACATACGGCAGCGGCGTGCAGGGCTCCAGTGTGTCCGGCGGCTGCCGGTCCCTTAGTGGTATGGCAAAATATTAGTTTTTTCTTTTTGTTTTAAATTCCTATTAGAAATCAGATATTTATTGAAACTTTGCCTTCAAAGAAGGCTCTTTTTTCACATCGAAAACTAATTATATAATCATAGTATATTATGTGTCAAAGCTACAAACTACTAGCATTTCGGAACGGCCACTGCTGAGAAGAAATGCCGAAAGAAACTCATGAAACAGTCTAGAAGAGTCATTTTAGCTTAACGACTGTCAAATGTTAGCAGCCAAATGTGTATGCTGCAACTAACTAATATACCATAGAACTGTACGACGTACATAAAATCTTCCAAGAAATTGATGCTAGTTGTACGCTGAAATGCCAATTGTGCCTATTATCGAGTGCGCAATTTGGATTTGCAAAAATATGCCATTATGTATCGTAAAGTGGTGTAGAAGCCACACAAATGACACAGATATGAAAAACAGTGTAATTACCTTTCTTCTTCTTGTCGAGTCGCAATAGCTATCAAATTAGTTTAGACCAGTATTTGGCTAATTACCTTTTATCAGTAAGTACCTCTATATAAACATTTCATTAAGACCTATTTGACGACTAGGGTACGCCACCACGGAGTTGATGCGCGGGGGGGTTGCTATAGCACCTTATTTGGCGAGAATTGGACGATGACACCTTGATACGACCTATCGCGTACAAGTATTGTCGATGTGAGTGTATGGGTTGACGTAGTAGTTACGGGTCATTTGTTTGCGTAAACGTACCGAAATATAAGCAATCATTTTTAGGAGAGTTATTTTTTATGGTATGCCGTAACATTTCTATCGTTTTATAGCTGGTAGTAATCGGGCAAGATTGTAGTCAAGAGCAAACCCACCTTTTATAAAAAAATATATTTTTGTAGATATTTTCAGTTGAGTATCGTAAGGGTGGGCGCCCGCCCACTCCTAGGAGTCCTTATCCAAATAAAGTGCGTTTCGTCAAATAGTTCCTCTGGCCGAGGAGTCCCGCGGCTCCGCCCGCGTGAATTTTCCACGGGAACAGTGCTTTTTCCTGGGGTAAAAGATACCCTATGTCCTTCTCCGTACTTCTAACTATGTGTATGCAAAATTTCAGGAAGATTGGATCAGTAGATGGAGCGTGAAGAGGTAACAAACAAACAAGCAAACAAATAAACAAACAAACTCACTTTCGCATTTATAATATTAGTTAGGATTAGGATAGTTAGGATTACTTGGATTAACCAATAGGTACTTTTCATAGCCAGGATTGTCGTAAAAGATGACTATGTGGACGTCCTAAGCCAAAACTCGTAAAAAGCAACTGTAACAGTATAATATTATTAGTTTTACTGTCAATGTGCAGAGCAACTACGCTCTGCTGCCAGAAAATGTGCGCAGAGCGAATCCGGACAAACGAAGCGGCGGGAAGAATTCTGTACCGGAACTTCACCGGGAAAAAACCACCGGTAAAAAATAAGTACCGGGAAGAAATCTCCACGCGGCACCACGTTTGCCCGACTAAAACCTAAATAACTTAACGCAGTCTGCTACCACCGTAGCTTATGAAGGGAGCTACAGGGCCCTATATGATAACCTAACCTATAAATTAATTACACTTAAAAAACACTTACCAAGCTAAATCTTCTTTCTCTTCGGATCCAAACTTGAGTATCTTCGGGAAGGGGGAATTCCTAATCACCCTACCTAACCCTTGAGATCTCAATTCCCCAGGACAAATAAATAGATTTCTTCCCGTAGTTTCACTCGGGAACAGCCAGATGTGAACCGCCAGCCACGTTTCACCTCTCACAAGAAAAAGTCACCATGACGGGTACACAAACACAAAGTTCAATAGTTATTTAACAAACAGGAAATTCACAAACACAACTCAAGCTAATTAGCAATCAAAGAACGCGGAACCTCTCGCGTATTAAAAATCAAACCGATATCGCATAGGGCAATTGCGACCGTCCGCGAGCCATTCGCGCTAGCAATGTGAAAACCCCGAACGCCCTCTGGCGGCAGCAATGCGAAACGCCCGCGTTTAGTTTTACCCAATATATTACAAACATCCCCCCGTCCCGGTCTGAGAAGCAGACCGCTAGCTTACTCTACGGGAAGGCGGGCGAGAGAGGTCACACCTCTCCTTAAAATCGAACCGTCGACCAACACCTCAGCCACACGCGGAGTGCCATCTCCGCCAAGAATCAAACGTAATATGCGAGCTCGTCGCCAAAGCAATGAGGGCAAATTTGCCTCTTTTAACAATACTAAATCACCCTCCCTGGGAGGCTCAGTCCTGTCTGTCCACTTCACTCTTTGCTGCAGCAAATGCAAATATTCAAGCGACCAGCGACGCCAAAAGTCCTGGCTCATTTGCTGCAACATTTGAAAACGCGACAACCGATATACGCGTTCATCCTTCCACGGGTATTCGGGCAGGGCATTCAAAGGCCCTCCCACCAAAAAATGACCAGGGGTGAGAGCTTCCAAGTCATTTGGATCTGGAGATAGCGGACAGAGAGGACGAGAGTTGAGGACCGCCTCAACTTTACAAAACACTGTGGCCAGCTCTTCAAAAGTTAGAGCCGTTTCTCCGATAATGCGGCGGAGGTGGGTCTTTGCGGATTTCACAGCCGCTTCAAAAATCCCTCCCCAATGGGGGCAACTTGGGGGACTAAACTTCCAGGTTATTCCCCTTTGGGCAGCAATTTGACTTAAACTAGTACAATTTTTATCAATAAACACAGAAACATCCTTAAGATAATTTTACAGTTCCTTTATAGTTTGTGCCATTGTCAGACCTAATAAGGGAAGGTAGACCTCGACGCGAAACAAAGCGATCCAACGCGGCGACGAAGGCCTCCGTAGTCAGAGCCGATACCACCTCCAAATGGACAGCCTTGGTGGCCAAACAAACAAATACACACAAATAGCCCTTCACAATACGGGCATTACGAAAGGGAGAAGCCTTGATCGAAAAGGGACCGGCAAAATCGGTTCCAACGCCGTCAAACGGCCTCGAAGGTCGAATTCGATCAACGGGCAAATCACCCATCTGTGGTTGCATCGTGGATGCCTTCAACCTATAACATGCAATACATCGAAACAGAACACTACGGATTGCTCTTCGGGCAGACAATATCCAAAATTCGCGTTGCAAAATAGCCAACAAAGCATTGCACCCAGCATGGGCGTTACGAATGTGTCGATCAGACACCAAAAGCTGCACCAAGGGTCCGCCCTTGGGCAACAACAGAGGATGGCGAGTCTCATATGGAAGATCCGCCTTCCGGAGCCTGCCTCCAACCCGAAGAAGCCCATCCGAGTCGATGTACGGGTTCAAACGAGCGACCGCGCCCTTCAACTTAGCGCGTCCGTCGCGCAAAATACGAAGCTCTGACTCAAACCGTCCGGTCTGCACGACACGGACCCAATGCAACAATGCGCTCCGGCGCTCTTCTGCACCTGCAATCGGCTCCAACCGCTTTGCCTGTGGGTTTCTACAATTATGTATGAAACGCTTAATCCAACTGGTAACACCCAGAAGCTTATCCAAGCTGCTATACCGAGCAAGTAGCCAATCCGGCTCCGACGTCGTCTCAGCGACTACAGCATGTACACGGAGCCCGGTCAAACTCAAAGAAGTAACATCTGTCTGACAGACAGGCCAAGAAGTTTCTGATCCCATCAGCCACTCTGGACCCCACCAGAGCGGGTGTGACACCAATTCTGGTGCCGTACAACCTCGGGAAGCACAGTCCGCTGGGTTAAGCTCTCCCGGCACATGTCTCCATGTTATATCAATTCCGATATTCTGGATTTGGGAAACCCGATTTCCCACAAAAACCTCCAAGGTATGTGGGGCCGCGCGCAACCATGCAAGCGCGACCTGGCTATCCGACCAGGCGAAGATGTCTCGTATCTCGACCGTGGCCGCCAGCTCACTGGCAACGTGATGCAACAATTTAGAGAGAAGGTGAGCTCCACTCAACTCAAGCTTGGGAATAGTCAGCCTAGTCCTGATGGGGGCGACCTTGCTCTTCCCTAACAAAAGCGAGACATTGACCCGGCCATCGGCGTCAACTGTCCGCATATAGACTGACGCGGCGTAGCCTCGCTCCGACGCGTCACAAAAGCCATGCAGGCTGGCTCGATATTTCCCGGGGGCAATATTCGACGAGGCAAGGCAATCCGATTGACTTCCTTAATCGATGAAAACAACTCGAGCCAATCATCCAATGGAGGACAAACAGCGGTTCGTCCCACGAGACGCCCAAAGTCCAAAGTCTCTGAAGAAGACACTTTGCAGAGAATATCACTGGACTGATCCAACCGCTTGGATCAAACATACGGGCTATTACGGACAACACCGTTCTCTTAGTCCAGACTTTTGGTATTTCCAAGTCCACTTGGAATGTGAAAATATCGGTTAGCGGCTGGTACTGCATGCCCAGCACCGCTATCCTGTTGGGATCATCCACATCCTCAAACAGGTGAGGGTTCTGTTGGTGATCCTCCGGGATCCCTTCTAGAACTTTAGGCTCATTAGACAACCACTTACGTAGCTCGTAGCCACCTGTCTTCAATATTTCAATCAATTCATCCCGCAGTAGGAGGGCCTCCTCAATACTTTGGGCTCCGGTGCACACGTCATCAACATACAAGTCACGTGACAGCACGGAAGCCCCACGGGGAAAGCGGATCCGTTCCCGCTCTGCCAATTCAAGCAATGATCTGATGGCGATATAGGGACTAGATTTCAAACCATACGTGTTTGTGTTGAGTTCATACACCGTCACAGGATCCTCAGGGCGCTCACGCCAGAGTATCAACTGGAATCGCCTGTCCTCAGGATGTATGACTGTCTGGCGGAACATCATCCGGATGTCCGCGCCAAAAACCACTTGATGTCTTCTAAAGTTCAAGATGATGTCAATTATGTCCCTATGCAATTTGGGACCTGAATGCAAACATAGATTCAACGAAACTCCGTTCGAAGTGGGTGCGGACCCATCAAAGACAGTCCGCAACTTGCCCGTTGAGGCCTTCACCACCGCGTGGTGGGGCAAAAAATAATGCTCAGTTGAGCTCCAATCAACTCGAGCCGGAGACATGTGACCCAAATCCTCGTACTCGCGCATAAATTCAATATATTTATCGCGAAGTACGTGGTCACGCTGCATACGTCGCTCCATGGACAGCAGTCGTTTCTCCGCAAGCGCCCTACTTTGCCCTAGGCTAGGACGAGAGGCAACAAAAGGTAACCTAGTTACAAACCGACCGGAGGGCAACCTCTCCGTGGTTGATCGAAAAAGGGCTTCGCACTCAGCGTGTTCCGGATCCATCCTGGAACTCATAGGTGGCTCCTCCACCTCCCAAAACCTTTGCATGGTCTTGGCCAAGGACGCAGATGCGACAACCGGTGGCTCCTCCGCGGTGCCATTATCAAACACAGGGCCCATCAGGGCGAAACCAAAAATCGTAGACACTGCCATCAGTGAAGACGAACCCAGAGCCTTCTGTGTACCCAACAAAATCCAACCCAATACGTCCGAGCCCAGGAGCAAGTCCACTGGGCCGGGGTGAAAGACAAAGGGGTCGGCCAAATCCAGACCCGAAACCAAAGACAACACACCCGGCGGTATGTCTGTCGAGGGGTGCCAACCCGCAATGGTATCCATTACCATAGCCGAAGTCGTGATCCTCATTGTGGAGGACTTCAGCGAAGAAAAGGTGACAAGTGTCTGGCCCGTCAGACACTTCACTTGTATGCCACCAACTCCAAGAAGTGGCACAGGCGAGTCTTCCACGACTAAACCTAACTGGTGTGCCACTCGAGTGGTAACCAAACTGCTTTGAGCCCCTGAGTCCAACAGAGCTCTCAAATTAATGGCTTCCCCCCTACGACCCCATACGCGGACCACCGCGGTAGGGAGCAGAACCGTCCGCGGCTCTGTCCCAGCAAGGGAGCAAGCTAGTTACGGGCTCCCCACTCTCTCCAAACCAGGGGCGCGCCACTGACCCGGATAATATGGCGGGCGAGTGCACATCCCCATCTGAGGGGGGGCAGAACCCGCGGCCCGGCCATACATATGGTACGGCGGGTGGTACTCCAGCCGTGGGTACTCGTGCAGCGGCGGAGAAAACCGCTGCGGCTGCATGTGTTGGGCATTGGTAACCCGCGTGGAGGGGGGTGTCCCCACTCTCACGTCCGATCTAGGGCCCCCGCCCATGGGGGCCCTATCCGGGGCCTGGCCAGCTACATACTGGCCATGACCTTGGGGCGCGTGGTCCCGGTCCGCCAAGACCCGCGCCGGTACGCGACCCCCTCCCGAGGGGGTGCGACGAGCGAAGCCGCGTCCTCCGTCCGATGGTGGAGGGCTTCGCGCAGGAGCGCCCCCGCCCATAGGGGACCCCTGCCTCAACAACCGGGGGCCATCCCCGTTCCGGTTCATGCAGAGCATCACGTGGTGCAGCCCACGGCATGCACTGCATGGTATGGCTCTGGGACAGTCACGTGCATAGTGACTGCCCAAACAGTAAAAGCAAAGTTCATGCCGCCTTGCCATGCGGCGCCGATCTTGTACTGGCAGTCCCTGCCAGTCCCTGCATTGCAGCAGGCTGTGGCCCATCCGACCACATTGCAGGCAGTCCGCGTCCCTCGCGACTGCTGCCGTGTGTGCAACCCGCGCACCAGCTCCACGCGGTGGCGGTTGCCGTCCCTGTTGGGGCCTCCCTCGCCATGAGGGTTCCAAGGGCCTACGTTCAGGCGCTCTGGATGGCGCTGAGTCCGTCATGGTATTCTCAGCGGCCCGTGCCTCAAACTCCAAAAACTTCACCAAGTCAGTGAATGTTGGTAGGGTGGTGCTATCCCGCTCCGCATTTTCGCGCTCAAATCGCGAGCGGATGTCATTGGGTAATTTGCCCAATACAATGTGCACCAGCAAAAAGGACCATTGGTCCACCGGCAGCCCCAGTGTGCGGAGCGCGTTACAGGCCACTGTAACGGGCGTGAGCAACTGCAGGCGCAACTGTGCCCTGTTGGCCACCTTGGGCAGGGCCATCAACTGTGCGGCGTGCGCATCCGCTAACAAACGTAAGTTTTGGTAGCGGGAGTTCAATAACTCCCAAGCCGTATCGTACTGGTCGTCCTCCACCCGGAGGTGCTGGATGAGCGACCGCGCTTCATCCTCAAGAGTGGAGAGGAGGTAGGCCATCTTCTGGGCCTTCGACAAATCCTGTCGTGCTACGACCAGGGACTCAAACATATTTTTATATGCCACCCACTCCTCCATCCTACCCCCAAAGTGGGACAGCTGAAGGGTGGGGAGCCGACCAGTAACCGCTGGTCCTTCCTGTCTAACAGGTGTGCGAGGGGCTGGTCCGCCAGCCTGTCTCGCCCTTATTGCGGTCACCGCCTCCGCGATATCATCGTGCAGACTCAGGATCTGGTCCATGTCCGCCATGTGACCTGCGTAGGCCTCCGGGGTAAGATCGGCTTCGGTAAGCGCCGCCATGGCCGCTTCCGCGCTAATCAATCGTGAGTGGAGGTGATCCGCTCTTAGCAGTATGGCGCCCTCCCTGTCCTTCCGGGACAGGAGTCCTCCGGCCGTCACAAACCATCTCAATTCGTTGGCGAGTGTCGCCCTAGCATTGGAGGCCTTCGCCATCGCGTCAAGTCACAAACAAAAAATAACAAAAGGTAAATAAAAAACAACAAAATCAAGCAACTACACGAAGAACCGCGGTAGGTATGAGAATGGCACAAACCCGGAACGCACGGTACAAACCGCAAACAAATACAAAAAAGGTTACAAATATTCTTATACAAACAAACTAAGAAAAATCTAATAATTTTTACAAACAATTAATTATTTTTTACAAACGAACAAATAGAGGGTAGATAAACTACGCTCTGCTACCAGAAAAATGTGCAGAGCAACTACGCTCTGCTGCCAGAAAATGTGCGCAGAGCGAATCCGGACAAACGAAGCGGCGGGAAGAATTCTGTACCGGAACTTCACCGGGAAAAAACCACCGGTAAAAAATAAGTACCGGGAAGAAATCTCCACGCGGCACCACGTTTGCCCGACTAAAACCTAAATAACTTAACGCAGTCTGCTACCACCGTAGCTTATGAAGGGAGCTACAGGGCCCTATATGATAACCTAACCTATAAATTAATTACACTTAAAAAACACTTACCAAGCTAAATCTTCTTTCTCTTCGGATCCAAACTTGAGTATCTTCGGGAAGGGGGAATTCCTAATCACCCTACCTAACCCTTGAGATCTCAATTCCCCAGGACAAATAAATAGATTTCTTCCCGTAGTTTCACTCGGGAACAGCCAGATGTGAACCGCCAGCCACGTTTCACCTCTCACAAGAAAAAGTCACCATGACGGGTACACAAACACAAAGTTCAATAGTTATTTAACAAACAGGAAATTCACAAACACAACTCAAGCTAATTAGCAATCAAAGAACGCGGAACCTCTCGCGTATTAAAAAATCAAACCGATATCGCATAGGGCAATTGCGACCGTCCGCGAGCCATTCGCGCTAGCAATGTGAAAACCCCGAACGCCCTCTGGCGGCAGCAATGCGAAACGCCCGCGTTTAGTTTTACCCAATATATTACAAACAGTCAACATGACAGCAAAGGAACTATCGACGCACTCTACTAATAAATGTCTGAATGTAGGTACATCAGTGGCGTCGCCGGTGGTGGCTGGCGCCATAGCATTGCTAGCTAGCGGCGTGCCCCGGCACCACCTGAGTCCTGCGTCGGTCAAACAGGCGCTGTGCATCACCGCGAGAAGGCTCAACGGCCCCAACATGTTCGAGCAGGGCCATGGGAAACTGGACCTTATTAGCGCTTATCAGGTTTATATATTACTCACTTTTGCCCGCGTGAATTTCCAACGGGTACTGTGCTTTTTCCCGGGATGAAAGGTACCCTATCACCTATAAGGCCGCCTTTTGCGCATCTTGCTTTCTTTTTTTTATGTTATAAGTTACTTTATGTATGGAAATGTGATCTTGTGTGCTAATAAAGTATTCTTGTCTTGTCTTGTCTATGCGTTTCAGGAAGATTGGTTCAATAGGTAAAGTGTGAAGAGGTAATAAAGAAATAAACAAACTCACTCACGCATTTATAATATTAGTTAAGATGTGTATAGATATTTTTTTGTACTGCACTGTACAAAATGTCTGTGAACAGCTGTTACTCGCTTATCTCAATGTCTGGGGCGAGTAGCGTTTACTCGGTGGTTTACTGTAAAACGGGTCCACCTTTTTTTGCTCAAACGTAATAAAATGCATAGAACGCCTGACAAAATTTCCAGTTGTTCGCTAAAGCGGGAAATCCATGAGCCATCGTAAGTAGATAGAAAATAGATGGCTGGTTGCGTGACATGGGCCTCGCTTCCGTGAGAATTTTTCGAAAAAATTAAGTAGGTACTAATATTCCAGGAGGGGGAGGTCTTTGCCCAGCAGTGAGAAACAACACCTACAGGCTAGTTACAAAAAAAATCAAATTTTACTATAACCGAATTTTACTATTTCATAAAAATCCGTCCAGCAAACTTTTCGTGCAAATCCATATTCTAGCAGTGTTTTCGTAGTACTTTTAGTAATAAGTAGAATATCAGTATATGTAATAGGGTTTACATTAAAACGTGTTCGTGGCAGTTCCTCCGCGAGTACACTCCGCAAGCGAGCCTGAGCCCTCCATACATCGACCTCACGGAGTGCCAGTACATGTGGCCGTACTGCACGCAGCCGCTGTACTACAGCGCACAGCCCACCATCACCAACGTCACCGTCATCAACGGACTCGGCGTGGCCGGGGAAGTGGTCAGTATCATTGTTATACATACAGAACCCGTCTGGATCCCTTACGGGGCTCCGCCAGTACACTCCTCAAGCGAGCCTGAGCCCTCCATACATCGACCTCACGGAGTGCCAGTACATGTGGCCGTACTGCACGCAGCCGCTGTACTACAGCGCACAGCCCACCATCACCAACGTCACCGTCATCAACGGACTCGGCGTGGCCGGGGAAGTGGTCAGTATCATTGTTATACATACAGAACCCGTCTGGATCCCTTACGGGGCTCCGCCAGTACACTCCTCAAGCGAGCCTGAGCCCTCCATACATCGACCTCACGGAGTGCCAGTACATGTGGCCGTACTGCACGCAGCCGCTGTACTACAGCGCACAGCCCACCATCACCCCCGTCACCGTCATCAACGGCCTCGGCGTGGCCGGGGAAGTGGTCAGTATCATTGTTATACTTACAGATTCCATCTGGATCCCTTACGGGGCTCCGCCAGTACACTCCGCAAGCGAGCCTGAGCCCTCCATACATCGACCTCACGGAGTGCCAGTACATGTGGCCGTACTGCACGCAGCCGCTGTACTACAGCGCACAGCCCACCATCACCAACGTCACCGTCATCAACGGACTCGGCGTGGCCGGGGAAGTGGTCAGTATCATTGTTATACATACAGAACCCGTCTGGATCCCTTACGAGCTCCGCCAGTACACTCCTCAAGCGAGCCTGAGCCCTCCATACATCGACCTCACGGAGTGCCAGTACATGTGGCCGTACTGCACGCAGCCGCTGTACTACAGCGCACAGCCCACCATCACCAACGTCACCGTCATCAACGGCCTCGGCGTGGCCGGGGAAGTGGTCAGTATCATTGTTATACTTACAGATTCCATCTGGATCCCTTACGGGGCTCCGCCAGTACACTCCGCAAGCGAGCCTGAGCCCTCCATACATCGACCTCACGGAGTGCCAGTACATGTGGCCGTACTGCACGCAGCCGCTGTACTACAGCGCACAGCCCACCATCACCAACGTCACCGTCATCAACGGACTCGGCGTGGCCGGGGAAGTGGTCAGTATCATTGTTATACATACAGAACCCGTCTGGATCCCTTACGGGGCTCCGCCAGTACACTCCTCAAGCGAGCCTGAGCCCTCCATACATCGACCTCACGGAGTGCCAGTACATGTGGCCGTACTGCACGCAGCCGCTGTACTACAGCGCACAGCCCACCATCACCAACGTCACCGTCATCAACGGCCTCGGCGTGGCCGGGGAAGTGGTCAGTATCATTGTTATACTTACAGATTCCATCTGGATCCCTTACGGGGCTCCGCCAGTACACTCCGCAAGCGAGCCTGAGCCCTCCATACATCGACCTCACGGAGTGCCAGTACATGTGGCCGTACTGCACGCAGCCGCTGTACTACAGCGCACAGCCCACCATCACCAACGTCACCGTCATCAACGGCCTCGGCGTGGCCGGGGAAGTGGTCAGTATCATTGTTATACTTACAGATTCCATCTGGATCCCTTACGGCTCCGCCAGTACACTCCCGCAAGCGAGCCTGAGCCCTCCATACATCGACCTCACGGAGTGCCAGTACATGTGGCCGTACTGCACGCAGCCGCTGTACTACAGCGCACAGCCCACCATCACCAACGTCACCGTCATCAACGGACTCGGCGTGGCCGGGGAAGTGGTCAGTATCATTGTTATACATACAGAACCCGTCTGGATCCCTTACGGGGCTCCGCCAGTACACTCCTCAAGCGAGCCTGAGCCCTCCATACATCGACCTCACGGAGTGCCAGTACATGTGGCCGTACTGCACGCAGCCGCTGTACTACAGCGCACAGCCCACCATCACCAACGTCACCGTCATCAACGGCCTCGGCGTGGCCGGGGAAGTGGTCAGTATCATTGTTATACTTACAGATTCCATCTGGATCCCTTACGGGGCTCCGCCAGTACACTCCGCAAGCGAGCCTGAGCCCTCCATACATCGACCTCACGGAGTGCCAGTACATGTGGCCGTACTGCACGCAGCCGCTGTACTACAGCGCACAGCCCACCATCACCAACGTCACCGTCATCAACGACCTCGGCGTGGCCGGGGAAGTGGTCAGTATCATTGTTATACTTACAGATTCCATCTGGATCCCTTACGAGCTCCGCCAGTACACTCCGCAAGCGAGCCTGAGCCCTCCATACATCGACCTCACGGAGTGCCAGTACATGTGGCCGTACTGCACGCAGCCGCTGTACTACAGCGCACAGCCCACCATCACCAACGTCACCGTCATCAACGGACTCGGCGTGGCCGGGGAAGTGGTCAGTATCATTGTTATACATACAGAACCCGTCTGGATCCCTTACGGGGCTCCGCCAGTACACTCCTCAAGCGAGCCTGAGCCCTCCATACATCGACCTCACGGAGTGCCAGTACATGTGGCCGTACTGCACGCAGCCGCTGTACTACAGCGCACAGCCCACCATCACCAACGTCACCGTCATCAACGGCCTCGGCGTGGCCGGGGAAGTGGTCAGTATCATTGTTATACTTACAGATTCCATCTGGATCCCTTACGGCTCCGCCAGTACACTCCGCAAGCGAGCCTGAGCCCTCCATACATCGACCTCACGGAGTGCCAGTACATGTGGCCGTACTGCACGCAGCCGCTGTACTACAGCGCACAGCCCACCATCACCAACGTCACCGTCATCAACGGCCTCGGCGTGGCCGGGGAAGTGGTCAGTATCATTGTTATACTTACAGATTCCATCTGGATCCCTTACGGGGCTCCGCCAGTACACTCCGCAAGCGAGCCTGAGCCCTCCATACATCGACCTCACGGAGTGCCAGTACATGTGGCCGTACTGCACGCAGCCGCTGTACTACAGCGCACAGCCCACCATCACCAACGTCACCGTCATCAACGGACTCGGCGTGGCCGGGGAAGTGGTCAGTATCATTGTTATACATACAGAACCCGTCTGGATCCCTTACGGGGCTCCGCCAGTACACTCCTCAAGCGAGCCTGAGCCCTCCATACATCGACCTCACGGAGTGCCAGTACATGTGGCCGTACTGCACGCAGCCGCTGTACTACAGCGCACAGCCCACCATCACCAACGTCACCGTCATCAACGGCCTCGGCGTGGCCGGGGAAGTGGTCAGTATCATTGTTATACTTACAGATTCCATCTGGATCCCTTACGGGCTCCGCCAGTACACTCCGCAAGCGAGCCTGAGCCCTCCATACATCGACCTCACGGAGTGCCAGTACATGTGGCCGTACTGCACGCAGCCGCTGTACTACAGCGCACAGCCCACCATCACCAACGTCACCGTCATCAACGGACTCGGCGTGGCCGGGGAAGTGGTCAGTATCATTGTTATACATACAGAACCCGTCTGGATCCCTTACGGGGCTCCGCCAGTACACTCCTCAAGCGAGCCTGAGCCCTCCATACATCGACCTCACGGAGTGCCAGTACATGTGGCCGTACTGCACGCAGCCGCTGTACTACAGCGCACAGCCCACCATCACCAACGTCACCGCCATCAACGGCCTCGGCGTGGCCGGGGAAGTGGTCAGTATCATTGTTATACTTACAGATTCCATCTGGATCCCTTACGGGGCTCCGCCAGTACACTCCGCAAGCGAGCCTGGGCCCTCCATACATCGACCTCACGGAGTGCCAGTACATGTGGCCGTACTGCACGCAGCCGCTGTACTACAGCGCACAGCCCACCATCACCAACGTCACCGCCATCAACGGCCTCGGCGTGGCCGGGGAAGTGGTCAGTATTTTTTTTTCAAATATTTAAGTACATATTTTTCCTTCTTTTTTTCAAATGTTTACAGTTACACTTGGGTCTTAAAATGTCCACCTTCGCATTTTTTTTATTTAGAGTTCGTTTTAGTTATCTGATATCACTTGACGACTAAATATAAGAACAGCAGCCGTACACTATAGTAAACTAAAAAATATTTTCACTTACCATTGGCAAGAATTGGGCGTACTACTCATGGTTATGTTTATTCAGAACCTTGACCTTTACAGGTATTTACAGGTCTGTCTTTACAGGTTTCACATGAATTTTCTGCTTTATTCAACCATCTACGACATCATCTATGTCAGGATTGGTAGAATAAAAATGTGAGTAATAAATCATTCGCAAAAAAACGATACATATAACATGATTTATTTTTGTAATCATTGTATGTGATCAGAAAGAGGTGAGCTGGCATCCGCACCTGCCGCACGGGGGTCTGCTGGCGGTGTCCAGCGAGCACAGCCCGATCCTGTGGCCCTGGTCCGGCTGGCTGGCGCTCAGCTTCGCCGTTCGCGAGGCCGGCGCAGACTTCGATGGAGTCATCGAGGTTAATATCTGTGTGCCTGTCAAGAAACTGCATTGTTATTTTCATTGGTACAGAAAAAAAGCTCGAAATATATACTTAAATAAAATTGATTGAATTTCTTATTTTGAATAAAATTCATAAAAAAATCATTCATGAGGGGTGAAAAGGGCATGAGGTCACCGTCGGGTCAGAGGTAAACTCGCCAAACTGTCATTTTGGCGATTTTGACTTTTTTTGTGTCAAAGTGTTTTTTTATTTTTTATACACACTGTGGCGAAATATCATAAGTGTAGGATGAATACTTTCGGAGTTATTTCAATTTGATCTAGTTGCTATCTGCATAAATTTAGAATATTACAAAAGTAAACTTGCATAAGTAAATATAGGTCGTCGATAGACATTTGGAGTCGTCGATAGACATTTGCCGAAGTAAGACGCTTTAGATTGCTCTATAATATTTAGTATCAAACTACCTTCATTATGAATAAGTGCGATAAGTGCAACAAAAGTATAACCAAACGATGCCCAGGTCTAGAATGCAGTCGATGTGACAAAATCGTGCACTGTAACACTCAGTGTTCGGGTCTCTCCAACAAGCAGCTTGCAGCAGTGCGTGCAGCGGAGAACCTGGAGTGGTCCTGCCTCGAGTGTCATGAGAACTCACCCCGTCGTCGTTCAATAATCGTACCTAACGACGAAGACGATATGGATGACGATTCGCCTATTGCTGGGTCTATAATAGACCATAAGAAGCTGGCTAAGGACATTTCCAAGGAAGTTGAAAAGACTGTTAGAAACGAGCTAAAGGACATCCATGGTGCAATTCAATATTGTAGTGACAGAGTAGATGAGTTTTTTGGTAGTATGGAAGCAATGAAACAAACTATACTTGATCTCCAAACTAAACAAAAAGATTTGACAAATAAGAATACTCACCTAGAAACCAAAGTAGCTGCACTTGAGCAACGTATTCAGAATATAGAACAACAAAAATTATCCACATCTATTGAGATTATAAACGTACCCCTGCATGAAAAAGAAACCGCTCAAGTGATAGCAGAAAACGTAGCGAAAAAGCTGCAGAGGCCGCTAGGTGACATCAAAAAGGCTACTAGAATGCCAGGTAGGAAGGACAGCCCCGGGCCTATTCAGGTAGAACTTAACGAAGATGGGTCCCAACAGGACTGGCTAGCAGCAGCAAGGAAGACCAAGATTGTGGCAGCAGAAGTATCTGACGCCATCTCCGGAGACGCTGGCAAGACCCCTGTATTCATACGTGAAGCGCTGACACCCTATAATAAAAACCTATTGTGGCAAGCCAAACAGGAGCTTAGAGCCGCTTACACTTGCCGCTAGAGGGCGCCCTTCAACTATACACTGTTTATTTCGGTCCGCTTAGTTTTATTATTTAAAAATAGAAATCCTTGATATTGCACTTTAAAAGTTGATTTAATTGAAAGTTATACAAGTGAAGTTTGTTGTTTTCCTGGAAGAAGAACGTTCCTGTTTCGTCCTGGTCGGCTGCATCCCTAAAATTGGTGCCCTTCTGCTACGGGATTGTGTCGTATATATTCAGTGTTCCTGCTATCTATTTTTCCCCTCTGTGCCCCTATGAAGTGTATTGTGTGACTAATTAGTGCAATTACTAAAGTTCTGGGATAATTTATCCCTTCGCATATTTCTTTGTTTATGATCGATTTTGCAACATCATTTAATTCAAACTTTTTTCGTCACAACGCCATCTATTGTCCTTGCTCCACACTAATTACCTCCCCTGCGTGTGCGCTTAATTCTCTTCATCTTGCGCTTTTGTGTGCTAACTGGATCCGAATTAGTTGTGCCTCACCCCAAGAGATGTCGCTGCCACAAAAAACAGACAACAACACGTCGGTTTGTGGTGCTTGCAGAGATCAGATAACATCTGATACATACTATTACTTAAAATGTCGCTCCTGCAATGTCGTTTATCACTGCGACTGCCTGAACATAAAAAAGGAGTGTTTCTCAGCACTTACCGAAGACTTCATTTCTTGCTGGAGATGTCCTCCCTGTTCCAATATTACAAGACGTGCTGGGTCTAATTTGAATACTCCTGTACGCAGCACACAGGTACCACTTAACGACACTTCAATGGACATCATGGATGTGTCCTTCGCCAACCGGGACTCCCCTGCCAGGAGCAGCCTGAGGCCAGAAAATACAGTTGACCTCGGCTCATTCTCTCGTGAACTGTTCGACAAGCTGCAAGTTTGGCAAATTGAAATGAAGAAAGATGTGGATGGAATTCGTGCGGAATTAAAAGCGTCCTTGTCAGAGATTAGGAGTGAAATTATACATCTCAGGGCTGAGCAAAGTAAAATTAATACTAATGTGTCCTCACTAACTCAGGATGTAACTACTCTCAAGACCTCCGTAGAGTTCTGTTGTGCTGAACATGAGGACCTCAAGAAACGCTTAGCTGATGTCTCTAACTGCAGCAGTGACGTCAGCCCCATTATTACCAGCCTAGAGCAAAAGGTCGATTCGCTCGAGCTGCAGGCACGTCAGTGCAACTTGGAGATCTGCAATGTGCCTGAAAGACGTAATGAAATGTTACCTGCAATCATCGATGCCATGAGTTCTGCGCTGAAGATTCCAATACCCCCTACCAGCATCGTGTCTGTGCATAGAGTCCCCCACGCTCAGGGAGATAGCAAAAGGCCTAAAAATATAATAGTCAAATTTACCACTCGCATTTTACGAAATAACGTTCTTAGTGCCTACAGGAGGGCAAAGGGCCTGAAGTCAGATCAGGTAGGAGTGCCTGGCTCCCCAGTAAAAATATACTTAAACGAACACCTTACGTTAAAAAAGAAGCACTTATTTCGTCAGTGTCGCGAAGCCGCCAAGAAGAACAACTTTAGGTATGTTTGGGTCTCCTCTATCCTTGTACGTGAACGAGATGATTCCCCAGCTTTTGTCATCAGGTCGGAAAAAGACCTGGAAAAGATCGTTTCCGCTGATAGGTGATGGAGCCCTCCTGTCAGTACTCAGGAGTGCACTACATATTCCTATTTGTTTTGAATGTTTTATGGTAACTGTTTACTTGTTTGTGTTTGGTACTTTTTTACATAAGCTTCATCGCTCAATTATATTATGTATAGTTAATAGTATTCTGATTCGGATATATTGTCTCTTTATTTTGAATTGTGTTTTAATAACTGTTTTTTGTTGTTTTGTCTGTACTTTTCTGCGTATACCTAACCTCTCAACCGTACTACACAATATTCCTAAATCACTTTTTAAAATGTCATTGGAGTCTTACCTATTTTGTATGTGCATCTATATCGCGTACATAACATACATAACTTGTCATTGGTTGTGCATTTTTAGCAATAACAAACTTTTCCTACTTAATTCCTATAACACTTTGTTTACAAACACACTTGACACAATACGTCACTGTCAACACGAACATAGATTACTCATCTTTGTTTATGGATAGTAAGCTGTCTATTTATTACCAAAATTGCGGCGGCATTAGAACGAAACTCCAGACACTTTATATGAATATTCTTTCTTCTACCTACGATGTTATTGTACTTACCGAGACTTGGTTAACACCTGAAATCCATAATAATGTGTTCATAGATGAGAGATATGTTGTTTTCAGGCGGGACCGGGATAGAAAAGCGACAAATAAGGATGACGGCGGAGGGGTTTTGGTGGCGATTTTGAGGGGTTTATGTCCTGTTGAACTAGATTTATCTCATATACCCTGTGATGTTGTACAGCCCTCCTGCATAGAGCAGGTTTTTGTAGAAATTCCCGGCAGTGAGCCGAACACAAGGCATATTATTAGCGCTGCTTATATACCACCATGGGCGAGAGTTGGAGCCTACGAAGGCCATTTCGACTACCTTCTTGAAACCTTTACCAGTGTTAGCAATATAGACAAAATTTTCATAATTGGAGATTACAACTTACCTGAGCTGGTCTGGACTCACTCCAATCACACTACACCGGAAGGCGGCCTCACTCATGATAGTACTTCCTCTGGTGGGATTCAATTGAATAGATGCATGTCGGCCCTTGAATGTGCTCAGTACAACCACCTGCTCAACGCAAATGGTCGAATTTTGGATTTGGTAGTAAGTAATGTGCGTTGTCTGATTCAGGCTCAGCCTAACTCATTGGTTGGACCCAATACGAACCACCCTCCTTTTGTAACTTATGTAGCTGCGTCAGTGCCTGAACGTGCCTTGTTGAAAAATCCTAGCCCGAAATATAACTTCTATAAAGCTGACTATGATGCAATAAATAGGGAAATTTCTAATATCAGTTGGGATGGCGAAATAAGCGGTCTTACCATAGCTGAATCCGTAGACTTTTTTTACAATCGTGTTAATGGTATTATAAAGAAGTACACTCCTTTGTCCTACCCTAAGTCAAATAAGTTCCCAATTTGGTTTACACCCTCGCTTATTAAATTATTTAAAAAGAAACAGAGGGCCTGGGTCAAGTGGAAGAAATACCTAAATGACTCTGACTACGAACATTTTTCTTATTATAGAAGCATTTTCAAGGACAGATGTGAAAAACGCTACTGTGAATATATGCGATGCGTCGAAAACAATATAACTACCGATATAAAGCACTTTTGGTCCTACATGGCTAACCGTAAAGGTAAGTCTAATATACCTTCAACTATGAAATATAAAGATAATACATCGGCTAAGCCAGAGGTAATTTGTAACTTGTTTTCTGACTATTTTAAATCCGTCTTTGAGCCGCCATCCCCTGGCCTAGATAATTGGCAACCGCCATCTGATGCCGGATTAAATAACAATAATGTATTACTATCCAATTTATTTCTGAGCCAGGAGAAAATACTTCATGAGCTCAATAATATTAATACATCTAAAGGTGCGGGACCGGATGGTATCCCGCCGTACTTCTTAAAACATACAGCTTGCAGCCTAAGTAGGCCTCTTTACATCATCTACAATAGATGTCTAGCTGAGGGCTTCTTTCCTGACTTATGGAAATGTGCCTATATCACACCCGTGCACAAAAAAGGCGACAAAAAGAATGTTGAGCAGTATCGCCCCATCTCCATTCTTTCAGCGTTAGCAAAACTCTTTGAACGTCTTGTTCATAACGAAATATACCCGGTCCTACACAGCATTATAATTAAAGAACAGCATGGTTTTGTAAAATCTCGCTCCACCACATCAAACCTGGTTGTATTCACCAGTGATCTATTTACAAATCTTGATAATCGAGTACAAGTTGACGTTGTTTACACCGATTATGAGAACGCATTTGATAAGGTGGACCATGAAATATTGCTAAATAAACTTGCGTATAATGGCATCCGTGGTGATTTGCTTCGCTGGTTTCAGTCATATATAAAAAATAGAACCCAGACTGTTGTTGTTAATGGCTTTCAGTCTGATGTTGTGCGCGTCACTTCTGGCGTTCCTCAGGGTTCCATACTGGGACCCCTTCTTTTTGTTCTATTCATTAATGATATTAAATCTTGCTTTGAAAATTCGAAATTTCTAATGTATGCGGATGATCTGAAGGTTTATAAAGCTATTAAATCTGTAAATGACAGTAAAGCTCTTCAACACGACCTAGACAGGCTCTCAGATTATTGTACAGTGAATAAGCTCCATCTTAGCCTACCCAAATGCCACTTTATCCGATTCACCAAAAATATTAGACAATTTACTTATGACTATAGTCTATGTAACGCCCCACTTACTAAAGTAACATCTGTAACAGACCTGGGAATCGTTCTTGATGATAAACTTACTCTAGTTGCCCACGTCCAGAATATCACCAATAAAGCATTTAAATTATTTGGATTTGTCCTCAGATCTTCCGCTGATTTTAACACTCCACATACCTTTACTTATATAAAACCTTAGTTAGACCACAGCTTGAGTATGCTGTCCCAGTATGGAATCCTTTTTATAACAAATATGTTCTTGCTATTGAGAAAGTCCAACGTAAGTTTTTGCGAACCATGCACTACAAATGTCATCGTCGTTATCTATCGTACCAGCACCTTCTTGATAAATATGATTTACTTACTCTGGACTCTAGACGTAAATTTCTGGAAGCTATATTTCTTTTCAAAATAATGCACAACCAAATAGACTCCACTGAACTTGTTGACAAAATCTCTTACATTGTTCCCAGATCTAGCGCCAAGCGCAAAATACGCCCTCAACCGCTATTTGCAACAAATATTTGCCATACTAATTCGGGCCGGCGTTCTCCAATGCGTCGTATGGTTGAGACTCAAAACAAAATGTTTGAAAGTATTGATATATTTGCCTGTTCAGTTTATAAGTATAAGAGACTTCTTCGTCAGTTATTGTCTGATCATAATGACTCGCACTCCTTTTCATAACTTATATATACATATATATATATATTTTCTTTTCTCTTCTTCCTGTGATTTGTTTGTATAACTTCTTCTACTTATATTAGTTTACCATCCTATTTTGTATAATTTATAACACATGTATAACATTATTCTCTTATTTGTTCTAAGCAAAATAAACTTCTTTATTTTTTATTTAACTTTCCACCCACTAGCAGCAACTTGTTATCACTATGTATTTAAACAAGCTGTGAATAGCGTGGTTGGTTACAAAATTACTATTACTTTAGATTTAAGTCCTTTTTTTTTCAAACTTTTTATTTTGTAACTGTTTGTTGTTCCTTAATAAATAAATAAATAAAATAGAGAGAAGTATAAATATGTATGGTGTGGGAGAGGAGTGGTAATGGTGCGCAAAGAAGACCAAAGTAAGGTTATAATCATAAGGTCAATCGACCAAATTACAAAACTCAAGTGCTAGACTTATTAAATTCCACTAGTAATCTATTTCTGTCTATTCATAGTTGTTTTTTATTGTTAGCCCGCCCTATTTTGTGTTATGTCAACTTCATTAGAAAGCGTTAACGAATTAACAGACATCATAGATATTAACGATTTTCTTAAAAAAATTCCACAACACTGCCTTGCATAGTGTGGGACTTGTGTGCGGAATCTCTGTATATACAAGAATAGAAAAATTGAAGAATAAAATTACTAAATCATGCATAGATCACATTTACGCACGATCCCGCACCCAAGAACTGCACACGGCAACGTTGGCGACAGTACTGGCTGACCATAGAATGATCGCGTTAGCTTGCGTCGGTAATGCAAATATACAGGCTGCTCCAAATAAGAAATTTATTTATGACAACAAAAAATTAAATTCATTACTCAGAAACATTAACTGGGAAGAAACTAATAATATGATATGTCCAGACATGATTTATTCATATATAAAAGAAAATATAAATGATTGCTATAGACAAGCTCGCATTGAAATTAAACGAACTAAAATAACTCGTACTGACAATAATTGGATAAATAAAAAAATAATCAACAAATGTAAATATAGGGACCAAATCTTTAGCCAATGGATTAAAGACACAGACAACATGATTATGAAACAGAAATATAATAAAATCAGGAATCAGACTAACAAACTTATACAATATGCTAAAAATTCATTTATAAAAAAAGAGATTTATAGTAACAAAGATAACCCTAAAAACCTATGGATGATCCTAAATAAAATTACAGGCAGATTAAGTTCAACTATAGATACGGTAATTCTGAACGCACTAGAAGGCAGTTCTAACTCTCCCTACACCATAGCAAATTCTTTCGCAGATACATTTAGTAACGCGGTTAAAAAAATATCTACTCAATGCACGATCCCTCTACTAGATAAATCATTATATAAAAACCCTGTTAACTTGAGTCTTCATTTTAAAAAGGCCAATAGCGCAAACATAGAAAAAACTATTAATAAGTTAAACTCCAGGAAAGCTCCTGGTATAGATGGAATCCGTGCGATAGACATAGTAAGTGTTGATAAAAACATACAAACATAAAAAAGGCAGTCACAGGGTATTAGAAAACTTTAGACCCATCTCAATTTTATCAGCCATAAATAAAATAATTGAAAGATATATTAGTCGACAAATTTTGAATTTTTACCGTAATAACGAAATACTTACTAATAAACAATTTGGATTTCAACCTAAGAAAAGCACCACTATTTTACTAAATAATTTCACAGATTCTATCTGCCACCACCTAAATAATAAAAAGCACGTACTTGTTGTCTTTATTGATTATAGTAAAGCATTCGACACACTTCGACATGAATTACTAATCGAAAAACTAGATGACGCAGGTATACGTGGTCCTTTAAACAAGTGGTGTAAGGACTATTTAAATGACCGTTCGTTCCATGTTAAAGTCAAGGATTCTCTTAGTGCAAAGGTAAACATCACAGAAGGTACGGCCCAAGGCTCAGTAATCGGCCCCCTGCACTACTTAACATACGTCAATGATTTGCCAAACCTAATGGTAGAATGTGAAATTTACCAATTCGCAGATGACACATGTTTACTTGTAGCGGATGATAGCCCTGATAAAGCCCTACAGAGACTACAGCAAGACTTTACTAACCTCATCAAGTGGTCCCACGATGCTGGACTGATTCTTAATGCAGATAAAACTAAATTACTGTACTTTAGTTCCAGCCATAACAGAAAAATAGTAGACTTAAAACTTCTAGCACATGAACATAGCTGCCTACATATTAATCAAATAAACTGTAAATGTAAACATATTGAAGTAGTAAACTCCCAGACTTATTTAGGTTTGAGATTTGATAGTAGGATGAACTGGGATATACATATTAATCATGTTTGTGACAAGCTGCGTGCGCTCTTAGCTAAGCTTGTTATAATTAAAAATAAAGTCCCGTATTCAATTCGGCTATTATTATATAACACCCTAGGCGAGTCGATTATCTCTTATGGCATCAGCAGTTACGGACGCACATTTAAAACTTACCTCGATAAAATTTATAATATACAACTAAGAATATTAAAAACAATTGTACCATATAAAATAAAAGAACGTTATAGAGAAAACTATCATGACCTATTTGAGTATTGCAATGTTATTCCAATTCATTTAAAATTTAAATTTAATGTACTACTGGAGAACTATTTTAATAAAGACTTACAAATCGTGTTACGCCACAGAATAAATACACGTAGCCAAAATAACCCCAAATTATTAATACCTAAAACCACAAATTTTTATGGAAAGCGTACACTAAAATATATGATACCTAAAATTATTAACGAACTTCCAATTACACTAAAAACAAATATTAACGAGAAAAATATCAAAAATAAATTAAAACAACATTTCTTAAATTTACCTACTCAATAAACAGAATAAAATCTATACACTTTACGTAATATTATACAAACAATTAAAAATATAAAAAAAGCGCGAACATATCTGACTTATTTGAATCATGCTGTATACTGCATGCGACCGAGTAGATTCCAATCCGGTTCTCACTCAAAGCAAAGTATACGGCCTGCTGTCGTCATGCGACCGAATGATGCATGCACTATTTATAAACTACCTACTACTTACTTCTTTTAAAAATTGTGTAGTACTTGGCTTTAATTGATTATTTTATATTATATTAAGTATATTATCGAGATGGCGATTCCAATGTTCAGAAAAACCAAAACTGGTTTATGAAACATTGTACACTGTTCACTTATATTGTAAATTGTTATATGAAATAAAATAAATAAATAAAATAAAAAAATATAGGTCAGTTTCCACATTTGAAAATATAGCCTTTTATAATAAAATCAATGTATTAAACTAGCGTAAGTGGTATATTGATTGTTTTACTTTGGTTTACAATGTGATATATAAACAATAAATTCACAATGCCCAACTAGCCTAAGTGGTAGATTGAATACTTTACTGTGGTTTACAATATGAAAAAAACTCTAATTTAACAATGCTCAACTGACCTAAGTGGCAGATTGAATGCTTTACTTTGGTTTACAATATGATTTAAAACTAATTTGTTAAGATCAACTAGTCTGTGGCAGATTGAATACATCACTAATTGCCCAAATAGTACTATGTCACAAATAAAAATACACTTAATTAGAGTAAAAGTATCAGACTGTATGAAACAATTAAATTTAATTTCATGAAAAGTGCAAGCGCAAATTTTCAAACTTCAAATATTTTAACAATAAAGATTTGACCATAATTTACAACTAAGTTTTATATTTTTACAATTTCTATACCATAGACAAATTGACTAAATTGACCCCATCCTCCGCAACGAGCAAGCCGGTTTTCGCCCTGGAAGATCTTGCGTGGACCAGATCAACACTCTGCGTATTATTCTGGAACAGGCATCAGAATTCCAAAGAGAAATTTACACTCTCTTTGTAGACTTTGAAAAGGCCTTTGACACGCTTCGGTGGTCGGCCATCTGGACAAGGCTTCAATCAATCGGCGTCCCTGGCAAGATAATTCAAGTTATTAAGGCAGCCTACGAAAATTACTCGTGTAGGGTTCGCTGCGATGGCCTGTTATCCGAGGAGATAAGGGTGTTTTCAGGTGTAAAGCAGGGGTGCCTCCTCTCACCGCTTTTATTCCTCGTAGTACTGGATGGCGTCATGTCGCGTGCCAATACACTTCGGCCAAGAGGTATAGAATGGGGTCCAACTGACCATCTTCAAGACCTGGACTACGCGGATGATCTGTGCTTGCTAAGTCATCGACGTGTAGACATGCAAAGTAAGCTGTATGATCTGCAGAGGGAGGCTGCAGGTGTTGGGCTGAAAATAAATGTCCACAAGACTCGAGACATGCGGACGGGTGGACGTGACAATACCCCACTTTATGTCAACGGCGAAGAGGTGCAGAGAGTTCCCGAATTTACCTACCTTGGGAGTATTGTGTCGGATGCGGGAGGAACAGATCTTGATGTCGCCGCCAGAATTAATAAAGCGAAAGGTGCCTTTGCGAGTCTGCGTCCCGTATGGCAGGCAAAATACCTCTCCAATAGAGTGAAACTAAAAATCTTTAATTCAAACGTGAAGTCGGTACTGCTATACGGATGTGAGACATGGAAGGTGCTAAAAGATCTGACACATCAGCTCCAGGTTTTTGTTAATCGCTGCCTGCGATACATATTGAGAATCTTCTGGCCGGAGGTTATTTCTAACGAGGATTTGTGGAGTCTGTGCCACGAAGACCCCATAGACATCCAAATCAAGCGTCGCAAATGGCAATGGATTGGCCACACACTCCGCCGTCCCTACGATCATATTCCACGACGGGCCTTGGATTGGAACCCGCAAGGCAAACGCAAGCGGGGCCGTCCCAAACAGACATGGCGCCGTACTGTCCTGGCGGAAGCAAAATCATTGGGTCTTACCTGGAGTGAAATAAAAAGTGCCGCGTCGGACAGATCGCGATGGAAAAACTTTGTGTCTGCCCTTTGCCCCGACGGGGGGATGTAGGAAAAGAAGAAGAAGACTTTGGTTTACAATATGATTTAAAACTAATTTGTTAAGATCAACTAGTCTAAGTGGCAGATTGAATACATCACTAATTGCCCAAATAGTACTATGTCAAAAATAAAAATACACTTAATTAGAGTAAAACTATTAGACTGTATGAAACAATTAAATTTAATTTCATGAAAAGTGCAAGCGCAAATTTTCAAACTTCAAATATTTTAACAATAAAGATTTGACCATAATTTACTACTAAGTTTTATATTTTTACAATTTCTATACCATAGACAAATTGACTAAATTCTTTGTGTTATTTTTGGTGCCGCTTCCCGCGTTGTAGGCGCCCTCTTTCATCGTATGCTCAAAAATGTTGGTGGCCTTATGATATACCAGACAATATAGCATTCAGAAGCCATTAAAAGAATATAAAATCCATACCTTAGCGGTTCGCATGATAAAGCAGGAAACGAACCTAGAGTGAGAGATCCCTGTCCGCGACATGTCGTCCGATGGTGGAATGGTGCAGATGGAATTAATTCATGCGATTCCTGTGCGCACTCTCCGAAGTGCAGCCTCTAGAATACACACATACTTGCCACTAGTCGCCGATGACTGAGGCTCTGAAGTCGTCCTGCTGTAAGCGACTCATCATCCACAAGCCTTCTGATACGTCCTTCGATAGCTCCCAGGGCTTCGAGCTGATAGCGGGCGGATCCATTTCACAGATGGGAGAAATACTCCGTACAGGAGTGGACTTGAGATGTGTAAAGGCTCAACAGTTGGTCCGGAGTAAAATACCGTTGGAACTTGAAAAGGATGCCTAGCTTTTGAAGCAGTCTTAGCCTTGGTCTCAATATAACTACCGAAGTTAAGATTGAATGAGAAGTTGATACCAAGAAGTTCGAGGTGATCGGTGACAGGAACAGGCACACCACGGACAGTGAGAGAAAAGTTGAACGGGGTCATTTTAGCGGAAAACAGACACGCCTGCGTCTTAGAGCCATTGAATCTCACAAGATTTGCATCACCCAATCGGAGACAGCCTGCAGAGTGAGATTGGTACAGTCCACCATTGCCTGCCTGAGTTCGTCTATTTCCGGTTTTTTTGCCTTTGCACTACTTTGCCCTACTATTCAATAATACCGGGTTTTAGCAGATCATTGATGTGTAGCAGAAAAAGCGTTGCGGAAAGTACAGACCCCTGAGGTACCCGGGCATTAATTGCCAATAAGGTCAGACGAGCAGCCGTCAACAACTACTCGAATAGACCGTTCCCTCAAGAAATCGGAAATCCAAGCACAAAGGTTGGCGGGGATACCATAGGCGGGAAGCTTTGCAATAAGATGCCAAACTCTGTCGAATGCATTCGAAATGTCAAGTGAGACAGCAAGTGCTTCGCTATATTTTTCGAGGGCCTTACCTCAGAGATGCGTAGCGTACACAAGAAGGTCTCTTGTAGATCGGCACTGGTGAAATCCGAATTGCCAGTCACAGAGGAGATAATTGTCTTCAAGGTACGCCAGCAAGCACTTGTTAATAACACGCTCCATTACCTTGCAGAGAATGGTGGTGATTGCGATTGTGCGGTAGTTTGTAGGATCGGCACGTCTACCCTTCTTGGGTAAAGGTTGTATGTTGGCAAGATTCTACGCTTTTGGCACAATACCAGTCTGAAATGATAGATGATATAGGCGTGTCAGAACAGGAGATAATTCGCAGCGCTTTATACACGTCTATGTTGTGTAGAGTTTTAAGAACGTCTTTTTGGTGAATGTGGAGCTCAGGCATTTTACAACCACAAAAAGGTAACTGGGGAGTGTTTGGTTACTCGCATCTAGATAGGAGTTTTCAGCAAATAGAGAAGTAAGTAAATAAGCTTTCTCTAAAGTCGTGTGTGCCAATGTTCTATCTGGTTTCTGCAGAAGAGGAAGTGAGGAGCGGCAAAAGTTAGCTTCAACGCACTTGGCTAGGGATCAAAATGCTTTACTGCCAGATGGGTACGAAGCGAGTTTTGTGCCCACTCGGCCTATGTGGTCAAAGCGAGCCTTTTTAAGTACTTTTCTAAAGGCCGCAGAGTTAAAGGCTTTCTTCTTCTTTTGCGTATCCGGAGCTTTACAACTACGAGCGTAAGCCCAAGCCTGGTATGCTGACTATTTAATAGCCTCAGCTTTCGAACAGTCAGCATTAAAACAAGGCTTAGCTTTGATGCCAGAGGGTCGATCCGAGAATGGGATATAACTACTCCATTGCCAGACCGATAATCTCAGCAACAGCGCTTTCACAGCTCGACGGATAGTCAGAGGCAAAGCAGACCTGCAGCCAAGAGTAAGTTGCTAGGAAGGCTGAAACAGACTCTTCATTTCGATCTGGTTCGATCGTCAGCAGAAGGTCCAAACAATTGGCTACCTACGTGGTTCTCAACGTCGGGTATCTACCAGAGTCGCCTGGTCAACCAGAAATTATGCTCGTAGTTGCAGATCCCTACAGCTTATCATAATTTCTATAACAATCTGCCATGCACTGAATTTGCAAGAGACTGTCTTCCAGAGCCAGACATACCTAAGTAAATGAAGGAAGTGAAGATAATTTTGACTGTATTTCACTTAATTTTTAAGGAAAATAACGATTTATTCATTAAAAATATTGCAACAAACAAAACTTATTTTATTTGTTAGCTTAGCTGTCAAATCTTTAGCCTAAATGCCTACTCACAGTAAAAATTTTATAACTAAACCTAAAAGATTGATTCAAATATACAAGAAAACGTTAAAAAGGTCATTTTTTTCCCATAGCCAATTGATGTAACTGCCACATTGACTAATATACCACAAGTGAATTAATTTATTTAATTCGTACTCGTTATGGTAAACATGCCAAACTGCTTTTATTTAATAAATAATAATAATTTTACCTTTTGGACCATTAACCAGTAAAGATACATTATTAAGATTTCTGAAAATAACAAATTTGAAAACATATCTTTAAAACCTGACTTACAATATATTTTTTTAACTTCATTGCCCTCTCCTCAAAAAATTCAATATTTTCAGTTTGGCGTATTTACCAGTGACCCGACGACATCATCTCGAGTCGAAATGCCAAAATCATATTTTTTTAGATTAATACCTGGCTACTTTCAACGCCCTATCTTTGGCCTTATTGAGGTCTCCCTAGGTACAGGAGGAAGCCCCTACGGGCTTGTTGAAGATGAGCCATAGATTGGACAGCTTCACAATCACATAAGCTATCAGTCGAGTACCCACCTGACTCGGTTATCATGGGACCTCGTAACACCAGTCCGGATTCTGTTTACAGTCCTCCAGACTGCCCAGGGGAGATCACCACCCGTGGGGGCTTACTTATACTTACCCCATAAGATACTATTCCCGTATTTATCTATTAACGCATACGAAGAGCAGCTCACGCAACGCAGAATTGCATAATCTATTACATAGATTTAGTCTAAATTTCTTTATTTCTAAATATAAGATTAATCGGACATAGGGATTGTTGATATAACTATAATTTGTGTTTGCGCAAAATGATTGCTAATAGTTAGTATGTACTGCAGGGTCACGTGAACGTCACCATTGAGAGCCACACGGACTTCGGCGACAGAACTATGATGAACGTCACGCTCATGCTCCCCATTCGGTAAGAAAGCTTGTTCTAAATAATTATTTGATACCTCACTCGATTAGATTGATTCAATTGTTTTTTGACCTGCTATTAATCGCGCATATAATCCGCCATGTTATTTGAATGACGATGTCACTCGGAAGAACGCAAGGAATTTAAAGACACCTCACACATATCTGACTAACAAATTCATGAACTCTGAAAACATAACACTCGTTTGTCAGTTCTGTAAAAATAGAACAAAAATATTAGTTTGATTAAAAGTAACGTGAGACGGATAGTCACGTGTGTTGTTAGCCGGGACCGCGGACTAGTTTCGACTTCATACGGAAGTCATTTTCACGGCGAGTTACTAGTCGGCGGTCCCGGCTAACAACACACGAGAGTATCCGTATTAAAAGGGTCCAAGACTCGACGTGCTACCGTGAACCCGGCTGCAAGTTAAGGTCCGTATTAAAATCATAATAAAAATTGGTTGTTTTTTGTCAGCGCTCGCGTGATCCCGGTCCCGGTGCGGTCCCGGCGCCTCCTGTGGGACCAGTTCCACAGCCTGCGGTACCCGGGCGGGTACTTCCCGCGGGACGACCTGCGTGCTAAGCACGACCCGCTGGACTGGCACGCGGACCACGTTCACACCAACTTCCGCGATATGTACCGCCGCCTTAGGGAGCACGGGTTCTACCTTGAAGTCATGGGTCAGTTGGCTTGCTTGTGTATTGTCGGCTCCAAACTATCAGGCTTTTTTAACTATTATTGGGCGCAACTTCCGCGATATCTACCGCCGCCTTAGGGAGCACGGGTTCTACCTTGAAGTCATGGGTCGTTGGCTTGCTTGTGTATTGTTGGCTCTGAACTATCAGGTTTGTTTTAACCATTATTGGGCGCAACTTCCGCGACATGTACCGCCGCCTTAGGGAGCACGGTTTCTACCTTGGAGTCATGGGTTGGCTTGTTTGTGTATTGCCGGCTACGAACTATCTAGACTATTTCTAAAAACGCTTTCTGTCATGTATACAAGATTTGATACAGACATACGGCCGCCATTGCTGGGCGAGTTAAAAACAAAAATTTTGAACCAAACAATATAAGGTTTTTTCAGGCTAATTTGGAATGTTATTCCTTCTAACAGAAAAATATTTAAAATTCCTAAATCTGAATTTATATTTTTTGTTTTATTGTTAAAAAAATATCATCTGACCCCCTATCACTGACAGGGGGACAGATGACACCGTCAAGGAGTGCATAAAGCTATAACTGTCCCCTCCCCTCGTTGCTAACAGGGCGACAGATTAAATTTCAGATCTGTCCCCCTAAAGCAGACCTTTAATTCTACAAATTACAAACGTAGATGTCGTGCCTCAGTTGTATCTCAAAGGCCAAAGAAATCGTAATAAAACATAGAAGTTTTACAGAGATCTTGCCACTATTTCAATTTTTTTGGCTCTTGCATGACATCTATGTTGATAACTAGTAGAATAGCCCCCGATGACAGATCGGAATAATTCGTCTTCAGGTACTCCGTTAACTTGCATCGACACCTCCTTGTACGGGGCTTTGCTGCTGGTGGATCCGGAAGATGAGTACTTCCCCGAAGAAATGTCCGCGTTGAAGAAGGCGGTGGACGCGGGCCTTTCTCTCGTGGTGTTCGCCGACTGGTACAACGCGTCATTGCTGAGGCACGTCAAGTTTTACGACGAGAACACCAGGCAATGGTGGGTCATCAACCTTTTAGCTTTAATAGCCCGGTCAAGATAGCCATAAAAATAAAATTGTAAAGACATTTTTTATAGAGAACTAGCTTTTGCCCCAGAATTTCCCACGGGAACTGTGCTTTTTTCCGGGATGAAAAGTACCTTATGTCCTTCTCAGTACTTCTAACTATGTGTATGCGACATTTCAGGAAGATTGGTTCAGTAGATAACGCGTAAAGAGGTAACAAACAAACTCACTTTCGCATTTATAATATTAGTTAGGATAAAATGAACTACAATCGTGTCTCAACCATTATTGCTGTAAAACTTACATACCGTTTACCTAAAAAATGCATAAAACCATCCATAAAATATTAACGAGTATACATGGATACCCTACATATATGAAAGTGTGCCTAGCTGGTACTTGTTCCTCGTCTAACTAGATGTCGCTACCAGTCTCAATCTCACGCATATCTCACGTATTTTGTCGTAAAAATTAGAACCAACAGAGCTTGATCAAACCGCGTCAAAGCATACCGCGTTTTACCACACAAATTCACTAGATGGCGCAATTCTTAGAAATAATAAGGTTTTGCGCATTTATTATTTTATTTATTCCATTTCATAAGAAAACAATATTCAAAAATTACAAATAAATACTTATATTTAAAAAAATATTGAGGAGATAGATTTTTTAGATTACAATTTATTTAAGTATATATTGTAATTGAGGTATTGTTTCGCATGATATTTTAAGTGTAAATCTATATTGGAACTTGTATTTCGTGTTAAAGTTTACAACACGGTGAGCTACAGCATTAAGAACTGTAAAAACCGCAGTGAACGTAATAAATTAATCACATTTCCCACGTAAGTACACGTCTTTTTGTGTTCAGATCTCTACCACACACTTGCATAATTATTATAAATAAATAAATATATACGGACAAATCACACAGATTGAGTTAGCCCCAAAGTAAGTTCGAGACTTGTGTTATGGGATACTAACTCAACGATACTATATTTTATAGCAAATACATATATAGATAAACATCCAAGACCCGGGTCAATCTGAAAAAGATAATTTTCCATCTTGACTCGACCGGGGATCGAACCCGGGACCTCCGGTGTGGCAGTCCGGCGTGATGACCGTTGGGCCACGGAGGTCGTCGAAATTATATTTAGTTTACGAGTCCATGCAACAGTTACAGTAGGTAGGTACTTTCTACCTAAAAATCAAAAATTTTAAACAAATTATCATTTTTTAAGTACTTCGAAAGTTGTGTTGCCAATTGTAACAAAAAAATTCCCTACTCGAGTTATATTTATTGTTTAAACCCTTATCAGTGAGTAAATATCTGTAGTATCAACTATTTTTTATACTCGTAGAGTACTTTTATTGCCTATTTATAAAAATAACTAGTGGTTCGCCGCGAACTTAGACATCGCGATTATTATTTTAAAATTATGCGTATATTTCAAAAACGACTGAATCGATTTTGTTGCGCAACGAAATTAAAAATTCTATAGATAGTTGCTACACGTATTCTTGATATCATCGAAATTAATTTAACTGTTCTAGAGTTATCGAAGAACAAACATACATACAAACAAACAATGTGTTTTCGCCCCAACTTAAATTATAGCTTATAGCTATTTTATTAAATATTTATCATATTAATTTTTAAATTTGCCATTTTACATTTTTTTTACTTGTGCGTAATTTCCATCGAAAAGGGGAAAACGTATAATGCTGGCAACACTCATTGCCAGAATGAGAAACAGCACCGATCAAATATTTTTGAAATATATAAACAGCTATAGGTACCTACCTAAAGGCCCCGCCATGCGCCAGGCCAGGAGATCGTAGAAACTTTGTAAACAAAGAATAGTGGTACGCAACCTGTGTACGCAACATTTGGGTCAAATCAAATATATTATTTCTGTAATATTTTTATTTAATGACAAATAATATGAGCCAATTTAGGAATAAAATTCATATAATGTAGAACAGTAATTACAATCAAACAATAAAATATTAAAAACAACTTTAAGATTGCTAAATTTAAGAGAATACCATTGTTTATATTTATTTTAGAATGAAAAACATATGCCACCATTTTTATTACATACTAACTTTCGCCCGCGGCTTCGCCCGCGTGAATTTCCCACGGGAACCATGCCTTTGGTGAAAGGTACCCTATGTCCTTCTCCGTACTTCTAACTATGTGTATGCGAAATTTCAGGAAGATTGTTCAGTAGATGAAGCGTGAAAAAGTAACAAACAAACAAACAAACCAACAAACAAACAAACTCACTTTCGCATTTATAATATTAGTTAGGAAGTTAGGATAATAAAATATTATAGCATGAAATGAGAATAAAATAATGGGGTTTTATTTTAATTTTTTGATATGAAAATAATAAATGATGACGGATCTATTTCTAAATGGTGCGCCAAATGTTTATATTCAGCTTTTTATCGCTGACGTATAATCCGACTAATTTAAATTGCCCGTTGGTTTCATACCACTCGCTTTCAATTGAAGTATAATATATTTCACTTGGTCGGTCCAAAATTTTCGGCATTACTTTGTTTCTTGGTAAAAAACAAATTTTTGGTTTGGTAAGTTTAACACTACGAAATCACTCCTATAGATTGTCAGAAGCCAGACGACAGATGTTTTACATCAAAAACAAGCAAGCATTACTTACCTAAAACGATTGTATGAAAATGATGTCGTAATTTATTCGTTATTCAAATGACGGATAATATCACGGATAATTTATTCGAGGCCAATTTATCCGCGGATGATTTATTCGTATATAAATTATCCGCGAATGAATTTCCACGGATAAAATTTTATTCGTATGATAATTCGAGTAAAAATATCCGAATAAAAAATTGTCTATTTCTTTTCTGCGCATACTCATAGTTAGAAGTACGGAGAAAGACATAAAGCGTACCTTTCATACCGAGTAAAAGCACTGTTCCCGTGTAAAATTCATGCGGGCGAAGGCGCGGGCAAAAGCTATATGAAATCCTCTTCGCATATTCATTAAAATTAATTTTATATCATTTGTCAGTATTATTAGGTACCCTATATTTCTAATTCACACTTGTCATTTATTCTATACTCGTATTATAGTTGTCTTATTTATTTTGCACAATATTTTCACAACATACAAAAGTAGGAGGTAGTAGCGAGAGTACTACAACAAAACATCAAATAAATGAATGCATGCTCATGCGAGCAACTCGCGCGCTGTTGCCGTACCGTGCCGTCCCGTGCTCGGCGACCGCCGGCAGGGCGGCGCGGCGGCGCGTTGGCCGCGCCGCACAGTGAATTGTTTGCCCAATTTAGCCGCGAAAAAGTCAACCCAATACTGCGGTCAATGACATCTCAATTATGATTCCTGATAGTCCACCGATTAAAAAAATGCATTTACTAATCACCTAACTTCTATCACCACCGAGTAATGAGCGCTCAAAGTGGGTATATAAACAAAACTGCATTAAACATGTCATCAATTTGGATTCGACGCATCTTACGGGAACATTTATTATTTATATTTATGAGTGTCCAAAAATTTTGATAAAATTGAAAGACAGTTTTGAAGGTGTGTACTTATTGATACTATTTTTATTTATTCCGTTAACTAGTTATAATTTTGTTTATGAGAGTTGAAAAATTGTGTTTTCTTTTTTTACGAAATAAGTCAATTTTCTTATATATTTTAGACAATCTAATTATGAGTATACCAAAGTGTCATTACAATTTCTATCACAAATGAAAGCTTATGTTATATACTTTAATTTTTTTATGTCAGTACATTTCACACGACTGTGCATCATATTTTTTTAATTTTTTTATATAGGAGGTATTTTTTGGCCCGAACGGAATTCTTTGAATTACATGAAATCTACAGCCAAAATAATCGCAATAAAGCTATTTTATGCTTTATTATTCATAAATAGGATCTCAAATCTTGCAAGAGTACATATTTGCATAGTATTGAACCGAAAATTGAGAAAAAATTTAAATTTTGTTGATCACACAAAGACAGTAAATATTATTTATACTAAAATACTTGATGCCTTCAACATTACTTAATTGGTCACTTCTTGTCTTGATCATGTGAGAGAAAAATGATATAAGTGAAATCAATGGTATTTTTTCTAAGATTTATGTTGAAGTAGAAGGAGTGGCTGGAGGGCGAATTTATTAACTTCACTGCTTTAGGTTGTGAGGATTCTGCAGACAAATCTGAAATTACTAAGACTCCTGGCAGACCAGAAAAACTTTACATCACGAAAGAGATGTCATAGGATCGTGCATTCTCCCAATTTGCCAGTTTTCTGACGAAGCTCAGGAGTGTAGGAATAAAGATTATCGGCGTTTTAGGATTTCGAATACATGTAAAAGATTTAAGGTTCAAACCAATAGGGATCTTCTGAACATGCTCTTGCTTTCCTCTGATCCAGTAATCGATGTATCACGAAGCCCCTTGCAAAAATATCAGAACTATTTTATCCAAAATCACAACTTTTCAACCCAGTATCACTCCCAGCTACATAAATTAAGCAACAGATGACAGCAGAGCAGGATTGCTATCACGACCCAGATTCATGAGTCTGTACCGAATCAGATGAAGATGAATAAATTGTGTACTACTTTCAGTTTCTTTTGAGCTAAAGTATTTAATGACGTAAATTTAATTAAAAAATTTTTTGAACACAATCTGTTTCATTGTTTAAACTTTATACCTGTCTGCTTTACTTATTTATAGTAATTATGGTGATTAGTGAATGATTCCCTCACTGTTATTCAACTATCATTTCAATTACATGGGTATTTAAGTACCAATGTTTTTTTTTACTCATTCCCAACATTAAAATACGTCAATAGCTAACTATAAAGGCTAAATATAATGTAATTAACTAATAAGAGCTGTTTAATACGCCAAAATAATTTTTCACGGCTAGGTTGTTCTACGCGATTCACTGTGCGCCGCGGTACACATGACGTGCACGATCTAGCAACGTCGCCTCGCAGCCTAGGTGTATCGATAAAATGATCGATACTTTTATACCAGTTCACCATAATAGCGATAAAAATATTGGTATTTACCAAAAAAAATTATTTCTGTGGTATTTACTTCAGTTATCGATTCCGTTATCGATATTTTCGTCAAAATATCGGTATTTTGAAAATATCGATATCCAGTCCCTGGCTACTCCAAATAAAATGTGTGTCCCGTTTTTGTAAAGGTTAAAATAAATCCGCTGCAGCGCTGGAGCAATAATTAAAGTGTCCAGAAATAAGCAGCGCTACAGCGCTTCAAGGCTATTGTTTACTTGCGACCAAGATTATAACAAACACCACAGAGTGGACATCTGTTTCGCGTTTTGAACTTACCAAATCTTTTGAATAAAACTTGGTAGGTACAAAACAAATTGATGTTTGTTTCTTTATTGCATACTAGTTTATGCCCGCGACTTCGTTCGCGTGTAATTAGAACGCAGTATACTAATTACAAATTATACTTTTAGTTTTGATAGGTACAAAAATAAACGCCATATAATTTTTCAGTGAGTAATATTTATTTAATTCCTTCAAACAATATAAGTTTAATTAATTTTTGCCGCTTAGAAGATAAACGATTATTATTCTGATGCCACGTTTTTGTTTCTTGGCTAAAACAAACATAATACAATGTTAGTACATAAATAATATTTTATCAAAATGGTATCACTTTTATAAGGTAGGCTAGGTATAACAAGAAATTACAGGTCATTCTACCTACACTTGTTCTATCTGAATTCTTAGTCTATGACAAATGACGCGTCATGGGCATCATGGCGTCCGCTAATAATATTTAGCACAAATTAAGTTAAAAAATGATTATCTAGTAACTCACCGAAGGAAAGTTACTCCATCCCACTTCCATGTATTGCTCGTATTATTGGTACGGTATCGTAATAAACGCGGGCGTATTTCGAAGAAAATTCACGATTTTTTGATCACGAGCAAGCAAGACTTAACACTCAAAGAGCTAGCGTAGCGACCGTCTGAGCGAGCGAAGAGCCGCCGGCTGGCGTATGTTTACGTGCCGATGTATTGCGGCGTCTCCTCTAGTACGTAGTATAATATCTCGATGACCTACCTACATATAAATAAGTAATTTTATAGTCGTTGCGTGCATGTAGACGTCGATTATTATTCATATAGGTAGAGATGGTGGTGCCATCTATTGCCATAGGTAGGTACCTACTGTAGTTGTAGAGATGGGGTGCCATCTATTGCCTCTGAATATTAACTAACTCGTATGGTATTTGAACTACGACTGCAGCGACACACGGAATTTTCATGAAAACCGAGATGATGTACTTCTCAGTGGCGCCATCTAAGTATAATACAAATTTGGTGAGGTACAGATTCAATGTACGTGAATATCCATCTATAGGTACTAATATTTTATCGATGATAAAACTCATTTTTTCAAACTTTAACCATGTTTTTTTGTGTGAACGGACTATCGTTGAGGACTTGATAATTATTTTTTCAGCTTTATGGGAGTTATTGTAGGCATCAATGTCTAATTGGACTGTGGTATAAGGACCACCTTGAGTTTTGTATTTCTTAAATATGTATATAAATAACCTATTTTCTATTTGGGTTTTTTTCAAAATTGCCAATAGTGAGTGTAAAGTACATTTATTTATAATTGTCTTATCATGTAAACAATCTATTATGTCTTTTTATGATTTTACAACAATAGAAATTAAAATGAACCAATATTTGATTTATTTTCAACAAAATAAAAAAAAAAAGTATTGTGAAGATTGTTTACATAGGAAAATTATGGATAAATGGACCATAGAACATTATCTCAAAGATACCTATATATATCCACATATTTTAGGAAAGTTGTTAATTTGCGAAGTTGTATTTCACAGGTGGATACCAGAAACGGGAGGTGCCAACGTTCCAGCGTTGAATGACTTGTTGAGCATGTATCAGGTTGGTATTTATTTATCAGTTTATTTTGTAGAGTTCCGTACCTCAAAAAGGCAAAAAATCGAAACCTTATAGGATCACTTTGTTGTCCGTCCGTCTGTCTCTCAAACCCTTTTTTTTCACAGGGTCGCTTATAGGTATCAATTTGAAATTCATATCAAATACTCAGGTTTATGGTCTCTTTCAGCTGTAAATTATAAAAATTATTATACGTAAACTGTAATGTAGTTGAAAACCAGATAAAAAGTGAACTTACTATTTACAAACTTATTATTTCCTCGAGACGACCTCCGTCCTCTTACTAAGAGCGACTCCGCATCGGTCCGGACTTTTACACCGGAGGTTCCGGGTTCAATCCCCGGTCGGGTCAAGATGGAAAATGATCTTTTGCAGATTTCCAGATCAGATCTTGGATGTTTATCTTTGTTGTGAAATATAGTATCGCTGAGTTATTATCTATTTACTTAATCATTTTGGGTTATGTGACATTTGAACCGCTCTTTATCAAAACTAGTTGCTTTTGAAAGATTAGGCTTATAAAGCAGTGGGGGAATTTTAGATTGATCACAAACATAACATGTTTTATTATATTATTATAATTTTTTCTTATATTTTATTTTATTTTTGACTGTACACAATTTAGTGTATGTATAAAGTTAATGAATAGCCCCTCTGGCATGCTAGGCGACCAAGACTGTTTCATGAGTTTCTTTCGGCATTTCTTCTCAGCAGTGGTCGTTCCGAAATGCCAGTAGTTTGTAGCTTTGAAACATTATTAAATAATTAGTTATCGACGTGAAAAAGAGCCTTCTTTGAAGGCCAATAAATAATTTTGACTTTGACTGTGACTTTAGATTATCAGCTTTCAGGACGTAACATCTATCACTTCGCCTCTCTCTCTCTCTCTCAGCCGAAAGACGTACACTGCTGGACAATCACTTCGCCTACGTAAATATATGGACAAATCACACAATTGAGTTAGCCCCAAGTAAGTTAGATTCTTGTGTTATGGGATACTATCTCAATTATGCTAAATTTTATAACAAATACATATATAGATAAATAAATCATAGATTTTTTTAAGGTCTTTTCCTAGTTTTTAAATTTAGATTTAAATTATGTTATTGTAAATGACTGTTTGTTGCCTAAATAAAGATAAATAAAACATCAGACCTAATCCAATCTGAAAGAGATCATTTTCCAAATTAACCTTACCGGGGATCGAACCCAGGACCTCCGGTGTGACAGTCCAGCATGATGACCGTTGGGCAACGGAGGTCGACATTCGTGTCATTACCACGGTTTCTGCTCGTTTATTCCCGTTTACGTCGGGCAAAAACCTTTTTACACGACTGATAAAAAAGGAGTGTTATGTTTCAGGGTTCATGTTCAAAACTCATTCTTCTATCGAGCATTGAACATGTGTAACAAAGTTCTGAAAATGATAATGTATATATTTTTAACACAAAACCTAAAAATTTAAGGAATTCCCAACCCTAATCATATTTTTATTTCACTTGTCTGGTGCAAAATTTTTCATGTGTCTTTTTGTTATGTGCATATATTAATTATTAGTACTGCTATTAATTGTAGTTTAATACCTTTTTCTTATATTCTTACCTATCAGCGAGAACAATGTAATTGGCTATCTAGCAATCATATATGTATAATAATATTTATAGATATTCCAAAGCTGTAATGTTCTCCAAATAAAATAAAATAAAATAAATAAATGTATGTATGTATGGTTCTTTATTCCACCTGAATGGCTTAACAGATTTTGATGTGAGAGGTATTTTTAGATTCCTTGCATTCCCCCGAGTAACATAGTTTATTAGGCTATGTAAACTCCGTTTTTTTCTACTTGTCCTGTTATGTAAACACTCTTACCATGTATTTTTATGATTTTACAAAAATATAAATTAAAATAGACTTTGGTTAACGCGTGTTAGTTACTAGGCACATTGCAGAAAAGTAAGGTAATTATCATTACAGAACACCTTCGAAATATATTCGTAATACCTTCGTAATATATGGCATTATGGGCCTAAATTCGATGTAATAAGACGCTTTTTACTAGCAAGTGTATTGAAAAGATGGAGTTTCAGTGAGTTGCCGTTGTTTTCCCGGACATAAATCCATATCTGGTCATTCCCTGTTGTGTAGGTGGCGTTAGGCGATCGCGTGTTCGAGGGATCGTTCAAGTTGGGCGGGCACCCGATGTACTACGCCAGCGGCACGCACATCCACAGCTTCCCTGAACACGGAGTTCTCATCACGGCTCGTCTCAGCGACCAAGGGCACCAGGTTTGTTATATTTTTTTTTATTAAGTATGGGTTTGCTCTTGACCACAATCTTGCCCGAGGACAGATGAGGTCTACGGTGTAGCGAGCTTACCCAGAAGCAGCCTATTTACTCTGGTTTTGAAGAGAGTCAGGTTGAACGTGTTGTTATTTATTCATTTGTTTATCCTTGCTTATCATTTGCTTCCATGCTGGTCTGGGAGCGAAGAAAAAACATAGAATGTACCAGCTGCTTCTCTTCCCGCGCAGATTGTAAAAGTCAATCGAGGCAAAGGGCTTTAAACTGGGGATTCTTCCACTCAGGCGATGGGCTAGCAACCTGTCACTATACCTGAATCTCCATTCCATTAGAGAGCCCACTATTCAGCTAAGCGTGCTCTTCGAGTCTCACGACTCTTGGCTCTGTCTACCCCGTAAGGGATAAAGACGTGATTCTATGTATGTATGTATGTAAGTACCGGTCCGGACCGGTCGTTGTGGAAATCCTTAGGGGAGGCCTTTGTCCAGCAGTGGACGTCTTTTGGCTGAGAAAGAGAGATGTATGTATGTATGTTGTTTATTTAATTCTTACATCTTCTTAGTCGGATCCACAAGACTGAGGATCGTGACCACCAGTAGCTAAAGCTCTCGTGGCTAAGGCCTTCCAGGTTCTGTGCCTGTTTCAAACCAGAAGGAGTTTCTTGTGCACCTCTTACATTCACATATCATAACAGATAAAACTAATGCTACACTATCGCATTTACAATGTTTACGCATAAGCTATCATTGTAAATTCACCCAATGGACATGAAAAAAATGTCTACTTGCTCGTGGATTCAAAATGTAATAATAACTCGTGTCCTGAGCATTTTCGCTAGCAATTTGGTTCTAGTAGTTTGGTTATGTTACATTCTATACAAGACTCGCCGATATCTGATCGGAACCATCATAATTATTATAAGCCATTTTTAAACAAATCGCCCGCATGCCGAGGGAGCTATGGGCCGAAGCTTTAACTTCATGGGCTCCACCCAAAGAAAACCGGCTTTCTGGAAGGTCCTGGTCAAGATTGCGAGACGACTTAGACGCATCTTCTGAACCATCTTTATTAATAGCTTAAGATAGGGATAAATAGAAGGAGGAGGAAGTAACATATTATAACGACTGTTCAGTTTACTTTAAATACAAGATCTGAAAGGTTCCAATTTTAACCGGTTTTTATTTTATATTATGAATTTTTGTTATCTTATCAAATATGTTTTTATAGGCCCAGCGCACGCCGAAAGAGTCGCGGCGAAGATACCAATTGAAATTAATGCTTAATACTTTTGTGGCCGCCTAACTTCGTTACGCGTCGGTTTATGCCATGATATTTTCAATCTTATTATTTAGGGTTTAGTTTAGATTGTTAACTTCTCAGTATCTTGACCACGCCTCTCCCGGTGTGCGCTGGGCCTAAATCCTAACTTATATTAAAAATGCTAAAGTGAGTTTGTTTGTTACCTCTTCACGCTTTATCTACTGAACCAATCTTCCTGAAATTTCGCATACATAATTAGAAGTACTGAAAAGGACATAGAGTACCTACCGTTCATCCCGGGAAAAAGCACTGTTCCCATGGGAAATTCACGCGGGCGAAGCCCCAGTCACAAGCTTGCTGGCTATATGCAAATACTGTATAAACTCTAGCGAGTTATACGCGCAGCTCCGGCTAGAAAATGGCAACTTATGCGACACTAGCGCCTCTTCCTGGACGAAGCGGTTGTTTGATTACACATACAATAACATAGTTGTATTATTTATACAATGTGTCCCGTCATCAGTGTCGGAGCCTTTAATGGTATGTTATATGGCGTTTTTTATGAACATATCACCACCCAAAACTTTTGTTTTTTTTCGGGCTCTTATACTAATTCAATCGTAACTACTCGTGTAAAAGTCCTATCGACATAAAATAGGTCTCATTTAAAAGCTAATCATGTAGACAACAATAAAATGAGAAATATGTTTCAATATGAAAGACAAAAAAAAAGAAAAAACGTAAAAGCAAAAACAAAAAAATTTTTTTTGGGTTTTTTTAAAATTAGATATTAGCTTCTTGTGAATAAACTAGCCCATTAAAATGTTTGTTTTTATTTTAAAACGAAAATTAAAAAAGAAAAAAATTAAAAAAAAGTTTTGAGTGGTGATTTGTCCATAAAAAATGCCATATAACATACCATTAAAAGCTCCGACACTGATGACGGGACACATTGTATATTAAAGGACCAACATATCATATGTTAAAGTGCAAATAAACGATGCTGGATCACCTGCCATCAGATGGCTACTTGCCAAGCCAACGTATGGGAAATGTTAAGAGCTGTGCGTATGAACTCGCTAGAGTTGATATAGTATTTGCTATATGTGATTGAGTATCAGTGATGTACCCAATAGATAATGTCCGGGGAGAAGCTGTCCGGCGGGCCGGCGGCGAGCGCCGGGCCGGCGGTGGACGTGCCCATACTGGGGCTGCTGCAGACGGACCCCGGCGCCCGGGACTACGCTAACGACACTCTCGACAAGCTGCCCAAGGTAAATATAATGTCCGGGGAGAAACTGTCCGCCGGGCCGGCGGTGGACGTGCCCATACTGGGGCTGCTGCAGACGGACCCCGGCGCCCGGGACTACGCTAACGACACTCTCGACAAGCTGCCCAAGGTAAATATAATGTCCGGGGAGAAACTGTCCGCCGGGCCGGCGGTGGACGTGCCCATACTGGGGCTGCTGCAGACGGACCCCGGCGCCCGGGACTACGCTAACGACACTCTCGACAAGCTGCCCAAGGTAAATATAATGTCCGGGGAGAAACTGTCCGGCGGGCCGGCGGTGGACGTGCCCATACTGGGGCTGCTGCAGACGGACCCCGGCGCCCGGGACTACGCTAACGACACTCTCGACAAGCTGCCCAAGGTAAATATAATGTCCGGGGAGAAACTGTCCGCCGGGCCGGCGGTGGACGTGCCCATACTGGGGCTGCTGCAGACGGACCCCGGCGCCCGGGACTACGCTAACGACACTCTCGACAAGCTGCCCAAGGTAAATATAATGTCCGGGGAGAAACTGTCCGCCGGGCCGGCGGTGGACGTGCCCATACTGGGACTACTGCAGACGGACCCCGGCGCCCGGGACTACGCTAACGACACTCTCGACAAGCTGCCCAAGGTAAATATAATGTCCGGGGAGAAACTGTCCGCCGGGCCGGCGGTGGACGTGCCCATACTGGGGCTGCTGCAGACGGACCCCGGCGCCCGGGACTACGCTAACGACACTCTCGACAAGCTGCCCAAGGTAAATATAATGTCCGGGGAGAAACTGTCCGCCGGGCCGGCGGTGGACGTGCCCATACTGGGACTACTGCAGACGGACCCCGGCGCCCGGGACTACGCTAACGACACTCTCGACAAGCTGCCCAAGGTAAATATAATGTCCGGGGAGAAACTGTCCGGCGGGCCGGCGGCGAGCGCCGGGCCGGCGGTGGACGTGCCCATACTGGGGCTGCTGCAGACGGACCCCGGCGCCCGGGACTACGCTAACGACACTCTCGACAAGCTGCCCAAGGTAAATATAATGTCCGGGGAGAAACTGTCCGCCGGGCCGGCGGTGGACGTGCCCATACTGGGACTACTGCAGACGGACCCCGGCGCCCGGGACTACGCTAACGACACTCTCGACAAGCTGCCCAAGGTAAATATAATGTCCGGGGAGAAACTGTCCGCCGGGCCGGCGGCGAGCGCCGGGCCGGCGGTGGACGTGCCCATACTGGGACTACTGCAGACGGACCCCGGCGCCCGGGACTACGCTAACGACACTCTCGACAAGCTGCCCAAGGTAAATATAATGTCCGGGGAGAAACTGTCCGCCGGGCCGGCGGTGGACGTGCCCATACTGGGACTACTGCAGACGGACCCCGGCGCCCGGGACTACGCTAACGACACTCTCGACAAGCTGCCCAAGGTAAATATAATGTCCGGGGAGAAACTGTCCGCCGGGCCGGCGGCGAGCGCCGGGCCGGCGGTGGACGTGCCCATACTGGGACTACTGCAGACGGACCCCGGCGCCCGGGACTACGCTAACGACACTCTTGACAAGCTGCCCAAGGTAAATATAATGTCCGGGGAGAAACTGTCCGCCGGGCCGGCGGTGGACGTGCCCATACTGGGACTACTGCAGACGGACCCCGGCGCCCGGGACTACGCTAACGACACTCTTGACAAGCTGCCCAAGGTAAATATAATGTCCGGGGAGAAGCTGTCCGCCGGGCCGGCCGTGGACGTGCCCATACTGGGACTACTGCAGACGGACCCCGGCGCCCGGGACTACGCTAACGACACTCTCGACAAGCTGCCCAAGGTAAATATAATGTCCGGGGAGAAACTGTCCGCCGGGCCGGCGGTGGACGTGCCCATACTGGGGCTGCTGCAGACGGACCCCGGCGCCCGGGACTACGCTAACGACACTCTCGACAAGCTGCCCAAGGTAAATATAATGTCCGGGGAGAAACTGTCCGCCGGGCCGGCGGTGGACGTGCCCATACTGGGGCTGCTGCAGACGGACCCCGGCGCCCGGGACTACGCTAACGACACTCTCGACAAGCTGCCCAAGGTAAATATAATGTCCGGGGAGAAACTGTCCGCCGGGCCGGCGGTGGACGTGCCCATACTGGGGCTGCTGCAGACGGACCCCGGCGCCCGGGACTACGCTAACGACACTCTCGACAAGCTGCCCAAGGTAAATATAATGTCCGGGGAGAAACTGTCCGCCGGGCCGGCGGTGGACGTGCCCATACTGGGGCTGCTGCAGACGGACCCCGGCGCCCGGGACTACGCTAACGACACTCTCGACAAGCTGCCCAAGGTAAATATAATGTCCGGGGAGAAGCTGTCCGCCGGGCCGGCGGTGGACGTGCCCATACTGGGGCTGCTGCAGACGGACCCCGGCGCCCGGGACTACGCTAACGACACTCTCGGCAAGCTGCCCAAGGTAAAGATAATGTCCGGGGAGAAGCTGTCCGGCGGGCCAGCGGTGGACATAATGCCTATACTGGGGCTGCTGCAGACGGACCCCGGCGCCCGGGACTACGCCAACGAGACTCTCGACAAGCTGCCCAAGGTAATACTACTATTTAAGTACCCAACCTATCCGTAACGCTGTTGAATTCATAAATAAAAAAAAAATAAAGTCACTCAATGTCTTTTGTTAATAGTTGAGTCATTCTATGTAATCAATGTATGGGGAAGAAAAACAAATTTATAAAGTTTTGAAACTTGTGTGACATATACCTTCGGTTGCGGTGTTCAACGCGCACTACCCACCCCTGGGAGGCAATTCTCGGGTCTGCGATATAATATCAATTTCGACATTTATCGAAAAAACATGGCGGATATCGATAAATATCGAAATTGCGTATTCTCGTGATTTCAAATGTGACATTTATCCAGCGTCAGCCCTCGATACGCATCGAGTGGTCGAGCGTGGCCGATAACCATATCGTGTGTGATATTTGTTGCTTCAAAGCTATTAGATAACATAATATTCGTACTTTACAAGACGCCTTGTATTTTTATTATCTGCTATGGTTTAGTAAAATATGAATGCTGACGATTTTGTATTCAATTTATTGGATATCATTGTAAATTTACATAAAATTATTTTATTAAAGCCTAATATTTTGAGGTTTGGATAGATACATACTTTGCTTTTTCCGCCTCGAGTACGATACCTTATTTGTTTCTCAATTCAATTTCGGAAAGAAACAATATCATACATAAGAATAAAATTTATACTCCGACAACAAATATCACATAACCTCACCCAATAAACAAACAATGACAAGTTTGCTCGCGTTCCGTTCTTTCCATCAATTCCAAAATATTTCATTTTCTTTGCATTTTATAAATTTGCATTAGAGCTTATTAAGTTACATAAAAAAAAGTATTATAATTATTTTTACATAAATTCACTATTAAAACAATGGTTTTATATAAAATATTTAATGAAACAAGTAAAACATAAATTTCTCGATTGTAGTTAAGTATAATCGAGAAAAAGGAACGTGTTTTCAATGAGCGATTTTTCTGACATTTAATTAAGAAAAAAAAATCAGTATAAAAAAGTCTCAACAGATGGCGTTTTATTGAAGCCGAGTCGTAATAATGGCTGAACCTATATGTTGCGCTTTTTCTTGTCAACCAGAGGCAGAAAAAAAAATCACCTAACAGTTTGACAGTTGCACAAATCACAATATTGATACTTTTTAGTTGTTTTTTTTGCTAAGTTTTATTTTTTTCAAATGCCAATCCCGTGAATTTTTTGCTTTTTGTATGGAACTTTTTCTCTCGCCTTTTACTAAGCGCCATCTATGAAGTCATCTGGAACTATTTCTTTTTTTAATTTGTGTCATGGAAAATCCCTCATTAGAGAAGCGCTTGTTTTCGATATAATATCGAGTTTTATATCGAATAGGTTCGAGAATACCATTTTGGAGGTTTTTGTGATAATTTTGTTCGATAAAAGAAGTTTGATATATTATCAAATTCGATAAAATATCGCAAACGCGAGAATTGGCCTCCTGCCCTCCCCCTGATGCTACCCCTCCCCCCCCCATTTACTCTGAAATGTGTCCCCTTTACCGGTTTTTTCACTTTTTCTCGAAAACTATTATAGATACGAAAAAGGTTTCAAAGGCAAAGATGATCCTTATTAAATTCTTAATAAAATATGTCCCATGTCTTATTTTCATATACTTGACGGTTTACCAGGTAAAAGTTGTGTGTTGGGGCACTTGTTGTGAAAATGTACCTAAAAAAGGGGTATTGTTGCAGTTTCACTATTATATCTCGAAAAAGACACAGAATTTCGAAAACATAGTGATATTAAAAGTTTTAGAGCATTAAATTCTGCGTTTAATGGAAATACATATATTTTGGACCACTCGGTCCAATACTAGTGCTCATCGAAATTGCACAAATCCCACAGATATTGTAAATGTGAAAGTTTAGATGTATGTTTGATACTCAACTACGCAAAATCTACTGGACGGATTTCGATGAAATTTGGTATACGGGTAGAAAAATACCGGGAATAGCACATAGGGTACTTTTTATCCCGAAATTCCTACGGGAGTAGGGCCCCGAGGCGCAGCTAATATAGCATTTTTCATAGGTATGGAAAACTTGCTTTAATTAATTAATAAATTATCTTATGTGATTTTTCAAGTCTTTCTCTATTTGTGTACTAAATTTCATCGAGATCCGTCCAGTAGACTTCGTGTGATCGAGTGACAAAAATGTCAAGTTTGTGTGGGAACTTTATCATTTGTTCAGTGTGGGACTGAACAAAAAAGGAGTGTTATGTTTTTAGAGTTCATATGTATGTATGTATTGTATTTATTACACCATCAGTCCTGAACGGCTTATCAGATTTTGATGTGAGAGGTATTTTTAGATTCCTTGCTTTCCTTCTTGTGACATAGGCTATGTCAGTTGTTAGGTCGTGTCGTGTGTAATAATTTTGCTCATTATCAAGTTTAATCTTGTTATCTAAACCTCTGTGACCAAACGATCATGACGCCGGACTGCCACAGCGGAGGGTTCAATCCCCTATCGGGTCAAGATAGAAAATGATCTTTTTCAGTTTGACCTGGGTCTGTGTTTCTCTGTATATGTATCCTAATCCTAACTAATATTATAAATGCGAAAGTAAGTTTGTTTGTATGTTTGTTTGTTACCTCTTCACGCTTCATCTACTGAACCAATCTTCCTGAAAATTTGCATAAACATAGTTAGAAGTACGGAGAAGGAAAAGGCATGGTTTCCGAGGGAAATTCACGCGGGCAAAGCCACGGGCAAAAGCTAGTAAATATTATAAATGCGAAAGTGAGTTTGTTTGTTACCTCTGAACGTTTTATCTACTGACCCAATCTTTCCGAAATTTCGCATACACATAGTTAGATGTACTGAGAAGGACGTAGGGGTACCTTTTATCCCGGGAAAAAGCACTGTACCCGTAGGAAATACACGCGAGCGAAGCTAGTTTGTTATAAAATATATAGTATCGTTGAGCTAGCATCCCACAGGTCTCGAACTTTGGGGCTTACTCTGTGTGAGTTATCCATATATATTTACTAGCTTTTGCCCGCGGCTTCGCCCGCGTTCCTTCTCAGTACTTCTAACTATGTGTATGCAAACTTTCAGGAAGATTGGTTCAGTAGATAAAGCGTGAAGAGGTAACAAACAAACAAACAAACTCACTTTCGCATTTATAATTTATTTTATAATATTAGTTAGTATTCATTTGTGACGTATAACCCAGGCCGGCAGAGTAGTGGTGTACGGCGACTCGTCGTGCCTGGAGGGCGGTGCCGCGCGGCCGTGCCACTGGCTGCTGCTGGCCGCGCTGCAGTACGCACTGGGCGGCCACCTGCCGTCCGCGCTCAGGGAGGCCGCCACGCCGCGCCAGCACCGGCTGCGGGACGGGCATATCATACCCTCGGGTGAGGACGCTTTGTCATACTAGCTGAGCCCCGGGGCTTCGATTTCGGGGGTATTACAGGATTGTGTTATTATATGGACAACTGCCCTCCGCGCTCAGGGAGGCCGCCACGCCGCGCCAGCACCGGCTGCGGGACGCGCATATCATACCCTCGGGTGAGGACGCTTTGTCATACTAGCTGAGCCCCGGGGCTTAGGTTTCGGGGGTATTACAGGATTGTGTTATTATATGGACAACTGCCCTCCGCGCTCAGGGAGGCCGCCACGCCGCGCCAGCACCGGCTGCGGGACGTGCATGTAATACCCTCGGGTGAGGACGCTTTGTCATACTAGCTGAGCTCCGGGCTTCGATTTCGGGGGTATTTCAGGATTGTGTTATTATATGGACAACTGCCCTCCGCGCTCAGGGAGGCCGCCACGCCGCGCCAGCACCGGCTGCGGGACGTGCATATCTTACCCTCGGGTGAGGACGCTTTGTCATACTAGCTGAGCCCCGGGGCTTCGATTTCGGGGGTATTACAGGATTGTGTTATTATATGGACAACTGCCCTCCGCGCTCAGGGAGGCCGCCACGCCGCGCCAGCACCGGCTGCGGGACGTGCATATCATACCCTCGGGTGAGGACGCTTTGTCATACTAGCTGAGCCCCGGGGCTTCGATTTCGGGGGTATTACAGGATTGTGTTATTATATGGACAACTGCCCTCCGCGCTCAGGGAGGCCGCCACGCCGCGCCAGCACCGGCTGCGGGACGTGCATATCATACCCTCGGGTGAGGACGCTTTGTCATACTAGCTGAGCCCCGGGGCTTCGATTTCGGGGGTATTTCAGGATTGTGTTATTATATGGACAACTGCCCTCCGCGCTCAGGGAGGCCGCCACGCCGCGCCAGCACCGGCTGCGGGACGTGCATATCATACCCTCGGGTGAGGACGCTTTGTCATACTAGCTGAGCCCCGGGGCTTCGATTTCGGGGGTATTACAGGATTGTGTTATTATATGGACAACTGCCCTCCGCGCTCAGGGAGGCCGCCACGCCGCGCCAGCACCGGCTGCGGGACGTGAATATCATACCCTCGGGTGAGGACGCTTTGTCATACTGGCTGAGCCCCGGGGCTTCGGTTTCGAGGGTATTACAGGATTGTGTTATTATATGGACAACTGCCCTCCGCGCTCAGGGAGGCCGCCACGCCGCGCCAGCACCGGCTGCGGGACGCGCATATCATACCCTCGGGTGAGGACGCTTTGTCATACTAGCTGAGCCCCGGGGCTTCGGTTTCGGGGGATTACAGGATTGTGTTATTATATGGACAACTGCCCTACTCGCTCAGGGAGGCCGCCACGCCTGCACCGGCTATGGGACGTGCACGTTACAACCTGTGGGGACCTCGTGTGAGGACGCTTTATTTCATACAACACCCTTTTTTATATAGGTTTCCTGGAAGAGATTACACCGCCTGTTGTACGCATCACCTAATTAGGTTCCAAGTTTTTGTCCATAATGTTTGGATGTGTATCCGTAAGAGTTTTTACTTATTTGCGTCAAATTAAAACTCTAGCAGTATGTTTAAAAGGAAAAACTGTTTTTCTATATGTGGAGACTTTTGATTGGTTCAATGATGTATGAAACTATACTATTACTATTTTTGTTTCATTCTTATTTTAAATATCATTCATATTTTATTCACTTATCTTTTAATTTAAGGCCTGTCTCCGCGGAGAAGTGTTTATAACATAGATATAGAATATCAAACAATAAACTCTCGAATCAAAGGTTTCGTTTTCGAGTTTCTTTAAATATCACACCTTTTCTTCGCTCTGATAGACCGGCCATTAGTCTTCCTTCTGACAAAATAAATTACACCTATCCTAGATGTCATGACCTGTAAATGACTATATGTGATTTTTAAGTTGTTGTCTATAGAATTTATAAGAAAGTTGTTGGTCTTGCTTGTAAATAAAAAAGAGTTGGTATCGACTCGTACCCTAAAATTCGTCCCCTGTAATAAAATTTGCAGATTCGGCCCCTATAAAGGTACTCATTCTTCCCCGGCAGGAGACCAGATAATCATCAATCAAAACATATAATAAAACTGTAACTGGTCTGTGTCTGTACAAAGTTTTAGACATACTTTTATTTCTATTGTCTAGTACCAAATTTTTCATGTGTCTTTTTGTTACATGCATATGTTAATTAGTACTGCTATTAATTGTAGTTTAATACCTTTTTCTTATATTCTTACCTATCAGCGAGAAAAATGTAATTGGCTATCTAGCAATCATATATGTATAATAATATTTATAGATATTCCAAAGCTGTAATGTTCTCCAAATAAAATAAAATAGAAGATTTTAAGAAAAAAAAACTATGATTTGTCTTCGTAGGGTGAATAGAAGCCAAAACCATTTTTTGTAGAATTTTTGTCTGTCTTTCTGTCTGTATGTGTGTACGCACATCACGCAAAAACTACTGGACCAAATTTAATGCGGTTTTCACTGTTGTATTATAGAAGGTCTTACTTAAAATCTGGCTTAAGCTTCATCTTGATAAGCGCGGACGAAGTCGCGAGCACAGGCTAGTAAAAAATAAAATGCGTATACCAGATCTGCCGAAACGCGCGGAGGGCGGCCGGCTGCACGTGTACTCGCGGGTGCTGTCCCCGGACGGCAGCGGGCCCCGCCCCGTGCCCCCGTGTCCCCGCGCCCGCCCCGTGGCCCCGCAGCCCGTGCACGCGCCCCCCGCCGCCCGCACGCTCGCCCCACGCCACCAGCCCACGGATCCCAAGAGCATTGGTGAGTCGAGGACTCATTCCTTGTTTGCTAACAGGGTAGCGTCCTACTATCCTACTTTCTTTATTAGCCTATACTGTCATATACTGCTGGGCAAAATCCTCCCCTCTAGTTCGCCACTCCTGTATATCCTACCACTATCCTACTAACCCTAACTAATATTATAAATGCAAAAGTGAGTGTTTGTTACCTCTTCACATTAGAAGAAATACCGAGATGGACATAGGGTACCTTTCATCCCGGGAAAAAAGTATTGTTCCCGTGGGAAATTAACGTGGACGAAGCCGCGGGCAAAAGCTAGTATCCTACTAATATTATAAATGAGAAAGTTTGGATGTGAGTTCATGACTTTGTGAGTCTGTGAGGATGTTTGTTACTCAATCACACAAAATTTCGGATTTCGATGTAATTTGGTATACGAGTAGAAAAATACCGGGAATAGCTCATAGGGTACTTTATTTTATCCCGAAATTCCCACAGGAGCGAAACCCCAAGGCGCAGCTGGTATAATATTATAAATGCGAAACTATGTGAGTTTGTAAGGATGTTTGTTACTCAATCACGCAAAAACTACTGGATGGATTTTGATGAAATGTTGTACACGGGTAGAAAAATACCAGGAATAGTACATAGGCTACTTTTTATCCTGAAACTCCCACAGGAGCGAAGCCCCGGGGCGCGGCTAGTAGCTAATGAATCAATGTCTTTAGAATCCTTATCTAGGTGTCTCCTAGTTTAAGCATTAGCTTCTGTAAGCCATTCGGGTACAACGTGAGTTCAATTTGAATCCCAAGGAAAACACAAGACACGTAAGCCATTGTTTCCTATCGCGATCCAATGATTCCTACAAATAACCATGTCAGAAATCGAAGCTCCACGAGAGCTCTGTAAGTTCCACCATGGACATTAAATTAAAATGCCTTTAACATATTGCAGGTGCCCCAGAAATGGAAGGCACAGAACCCGCCCCGCGCACGTGGCGCGGAGCGGGGGCGGCGCCCTCGCGCTCCCACCCGGGTATCGAACCCCAGCCCATCAGCATTACCAATCGAGCTATAACGCTCTTGGCCATTATTGCCATCATCTACTGCATCACCACCTTATGGAAACGATGCGGAAGGAAAATCAGAAGACGGAGACTCATGTCGCTCGCCACCTAGCGTAAAGTACACATTGATAAAGGAAAAAAACATGACAGAAACAAGTGTACTTGGAGCTGTACCTCTAGAGTTACGCAGTGATGTTTCATTTATATCTCGTCACATTCGAGGACATGGATTTTTAATGTGTATTTACATATTAGCGAGTACGTGTTTGGTTTATTCTTAATACTACAAATTTGTGACGCATTATTGCCTGTTTTGGGCAACATTATGAGAATACTCCGAGACATGTGTTGAATGTTATCCAAATGGGGTCAAGTTCAAAACAAAGACAAACGGCATGTTAATTAGGTTACGTATGTTAATTAATCTTGCCGGAGTTGTACTAAAAAGGAACTGTCATTGTTTTTTTTATTTTGAAATTTGCCATTTACATATTTGTAAATGGTAATTTTATAGGAGGAAGCGCATAAGCCCCGGATTGAACAGATATTTTGATTTGACAATACTCACCTGCCTTGATTACACTACTTTACAAGGTCTTATATCCTAGAATAATAGATTTCTAGATAGGATATAGCCAAAGAACTTTAGTGGGATTTGTATAAAATTTTGACGAAATACAAATATATATATATATATATATATATATTTTAGTGTAAAAGGGTAGGTAGAAAACACATTCAATAATAAAAGCATCTTTTGGTAAAAGATTCTTTAAATTTTTATAGTGTTATTATACTACTGGAAAACTGACACGAGACTATTATTACACACACATTCCTATGTAAGTAATTGGTGATATATGACATTCTTTTCATTTCAGTATTCAATTAATTCATTGTTTCAATCAAATTTTTGCCTTTTCGACTCGAGACACCTCGAGATGATGAATTCAGTTCTCAATTTATGAATAAACTGATCTAATATACAAAATTAATATATTTCATCGACGTCATCTGAACTATCCAGTAGTTTAGATTTATTATTTTTAATTATTAATGAATCTTAATACTAAAATGCATCATTTTTAGTAGGTGCCTCAATGTAAGTCACATTTTTTATGAATTGATATTATGTTAATCAATCAATCAATCATTTATTTATTTGTAAAACATAGGTAAAATACATTATAATCGGGCCGAAACCCAAACTCCCGTATGATAGGTGCCGTCAGGGTCAAGCCCATGAAGTACCGAATTTTTTGATTTTAAATCTATGCGCGGAAATGTTGTAGAATGTTCTTGAACTTCCGGCTTGCCCGTTTAGAGAGTTCCATTGCATCCGGCTACAATAAATCGATAGTGAAAATATAAAAAATCGCGATACATCGTTTAATTTTTCGATTTATTTAATAAGGTTTGTTATTGATTTTTAAATGCTGAATATAACAATTATTGCACCTTAAAAAAAAATAACATTAAAGCAATACAAAAAAATAGAAAGAGGGACAAGAATTCACGCAATCGTATCGAATCGTAACATCAGAGTAGATAATATTATTCACTATGAATTTATTATCCATGTTAGTGACAATGACAGCTACTTTGATGGTTCAGACTTCTGATTAATAAAAATAATTATTTTATTTGGATTTGTTATTTTTACGAAAAATCAAATAATCGTAGCGACTCGTATTTAGGTACATCACTATTATTGTCAAACTGACATACGTCATACGGGAGTTTAGGTTTCGGCCCGATATTAGTTGTTATTTTAGGTATTGGGTTAGTACAAGACTGTCATCGAGTATCAAATTCAAATGACAGTGGTACATATTGTATTTATCATTCATTATTGTTCATTTGACAGACCTCATTCGCCAGTTGCTCCAACTAGTGTCGGAAATACGATTACGACCCTTATTCAACAGCCTCATTTATTCATTAATAAAATAAAATTTACAATATATAATTATTAAATACCGCACAGCGAGTCAAGGCCTCCTCCATTTTTTCCTATTAATTATTTACATGAAATTAATACTAAATAAATTACAAATCAATTTTTATTATAAATAACTTTTTATTTTATTATGTCTTCTATTTTATTTTAATTAAGTATACCTACTTGTTATAATTTCAATCATTTACCGATATAAACAGAAATTTCACGGGTCAATCATGTGTCGGGTGGATTATTGATAACACGCATTAACCAACATCAAAAGAACTGACTGCAGTGCGCATGCTTTAGACAAACATTATTATCCCTATTATGTTTCCCTCCTTATTTTTCCAAACATCATTATAAATCTTTTAAAAAAAGCCCCGTTGTACATGGTTATAAATTGCTTACAGCAGCAGTAAGGCAGCTTCTGGGCCGCCTTTTGCGTATCTTATTTTCATTTTAGTTTTAAGTAAGTTTACTTTGTATAAATATACCTTGTTATGTCACTTGTGTGCTAAAGTATTTTGTATTGTATTGTTGTATGGATATGTTATGTTCTTTGTAGATTATTAGTTAATTTATAATATTAGTTATGACATATCAAACTTTCCGTATGTTTTTTAACTAACTGGTCAAACAGTGAAATAGTAACGACTCGTCATGTAAGAAAATGATCAAGTTTAATTTTGTGTCAACTCGTCAAGTCTTCAAAAAGTGCTAACTCGTCAAGTGTCAATTGGTCAAGCAGTACATGGTGACAACTCGTCAAATCTTCGAAATTGCTTACTTGTCAAGGCTACGAGTATACTTTACGATCTTTATTCTAAATCTATGCTAACGAGCCTAGAATTTGATAATGTAAATATAAATTAACTAAAGAACATTTAAATAATCATAAAGCATTTTTGAAGACTTGGCGAGTTGACCCAAAAAAATTGGCCTCAGAGGAGTAGACTCGACCAACAGGCTAATGTGATTTACATCACTATTTCACAGCTTGACTACAGATAGTATATGTATAATCACTACGTTAGTTAGCACTAAATTTGCGCGGTAAAATAACGCTTGACCAATTGTCACTTGACCAATCAGTACCTACGCAATCAAATGATAAGTTAAAATAAAAATGTACAAATAAATTTTATTTGTACCTACCGAAAAATGATTTTTATTTACTGTTCAACTTATACAATATTTTGTTGCGAAACTATACTATATCTGATGTAATACGGGTGGTGCTTTGTCCACACAAACGTAATTCCCTAACGTAGTGCAAATATTTTTGTCACTTGCATGTCCCTACGTTTCGTTTTTTAAAATATGTATGTTACTTCATATAAAATGCTTAAGGCCATACCCAACGCTGATCAGAGGGGGTGAGGGGCGGTACGTAAGCACCGCCTTAAAGCAGACACAATAAGGTTACTTTTCGAATTTTCTATAATTTGTGTTTTTGCTAGCGAGTTTTCGTCAGGCTCTTAGGGTAATTATTTTTGAGGTTTTCTTTTAATTGTGATAAAACACTAAATATATGTTAAAAACTAAGCCGATATCGTTTTAAATAAATGTAATTTTTATTTAATTCTTTAAAAAATTCTACTGTTATCGCTTAAATCACGGTGATTTTCGACGATAAAGGAACTAAAAACAGGATTATGTATTATTATTTTTTATCTAGTCATATTTATTTTATTTGTAATTTGATTCGATATAATTCTATTATAGTTTAGTATTTTTCTCTTTACGGGATATTTTTCCTGCTTCAGTACTTCTAACCTATGGTTCACACTTGACGTATAAAGACTGTACGTTTTCGGAAAATCCTGATTGGGTATGTCCTTAAAATTGCCTATTTTTAAACGCCATTAACGACGCTCAGATAAAAATATGACAATGTAGGTATTTAATAAAAGCAAAAGATCCGACGTATGCTTCATTCTTATACAGTTACTGAAAAGAAAAATTAAAATTCGCTTTAGTTTTGTTTGACGGAGAAAACAGGGGAATACAAAATCTCGATTTCGACAAGTTTATTAGGCAAAATTTTCCCTGAGCGGCATATGTCTCTTTCCCTCATTCAGGGGCGCCTGCTGGGTGTAGCACAGGTTGTAGTGAGACAGCTACATATTTTATGATATTTACACCTATTTTTGAAATGTCTTCGAAACGTAAACAATAAAACAGGTTGTACATGTCATGGACCAAGTGATAAATTTGGCATTATATATAATACCCGGTCATTATGAAAATGCCCAATGTGAGAGTGCAAATTGATAATCATATGCAGTTGCATACACTATTTAATCTCATGGCTATAGGTAGAAAATCATAATGATAATGTGGTGAACTTTTCGGAAAATGAGTTAGCCTTTTTGTTCATTTTCCAAGTCATAAAGTCTTGGTAACATTTGTCGTACGCTTTTCTTGATTTTTCTGGCAAAAGACTATTCGTCAGTTTCGAAGCTGTTTCTAGAATGTCAGATGGAGTTAAATTTTCATCAGTATCATCGGTGTTGCTTGACATTTTTGCAACTAAAGTTTTATCCAACAAAATATTACTCAAATTCGTATGTACGAAATAGCGCCAAAAGAGAAAAAGTCTGTTATTGGTCTATTGGCTCGAAATCAGCACGCATGCGCGTTGCGCGCGCAGCGCGATCACTACAGATAATGTGTAGGTACTTAAATTGAATTGAAACCTCCTTGGCTGGGACGCAAAAAATGTTTTAAAGCATGGTTTTGTTAGGAGATTTTTTTTTTAATTTTTTAATTTTCTTATAAAAGTATGTAAATAAAATATGCTAATAGATTATATAAAAACAATTTAAATAATCAGACTCATTATTTGGATTAATTAGCAAGGACTTTATTTAAAACTTAAGGAAAGTCATATTAAAAATATAGGTAGGTAACACAAAATATATACAATTTAATCATGTCAAATACGGAGTCACTTTCTTCTCTGAGCTAAATAACTTTAAGTGCGAGAGCGAAAGTAAGGCCTTGTCCCGGGGTCAGCTAACCCCGGAACCCTGCAAGCCTATGCGACCGTAAATTTAAATCTACTCTAGATAAAACCTGTTGAGGACTGAAGCCTGTTGAGAACACTGAAGCCTGCTAAGAACACTGAAGCCTGTTGAGAACACTGAAGCCTGTCGAGAACACTGAAGCCTATGTCGAGGATACTGAAATCCTGTCCAGGATACTGAAGCCTGCCGAGGACATTAAAACCTGTTGAGGACATTTAAACCTGTTGAGGACACTGTAGCCTCTGAAGAACTATGAAAATCTTGCGGCGGCGCCTCGTACTTGACCAGCAAGAAGGCGCTCACCCACTTGTACCGCCTATGTCCCGGTGTGCCCCTGTCCTAGTCCCTTTATACCCCTTTCGTGTTCCTTATCCCATCAAATGTCTCCCAGTAAAACTTCGACTTTTATATAAATCTTGTATATTTTATTGTAAATAAACTTGATTAAAAAAATATCTGGTATAACTGCATAACACAATGCAAAACTAAGCAAAAAAAAAAGCTTTTGATGTCCGCCGCACGAGCCGCACTCTCTCCGCCGCCGTCTCTGATTGGTCAAAGCGTGTCACATGTGATTTCCTCCCCTAACCTCGTCAAATTTAGCTTTATTATCAAATTGCCCAATTGCCACTTAGCAATATAATAATGACCGTGCAATGTGATAAATAATGACGTTTAGTTATAATTATTAATCACAGACATTCATAATGCTTGCATATTGCGCATTATTCACCTGGTCCATAACATATACAGATGTCGCAGCCAACTGGTTAAATTACATTTGCCTAGCCACATAATTAAAAGGTTGGCATTCAACTAACGGCCTGAATGAATACAACTTGCTTAGGCTAGTCATTTGAATTTATTTTTCCTTTCAGCCACCTGGCGCTGAAATCGGCAGACTCACAAAATGGCGTCGACAAAGAACAAAATTATTTGTATTTCTCGGAAATTGAGAACTTTTATGTGAAATCTCGGTACCTATATTGGAAGAGTATAGGTACGTAGGTAGTGACAAAAAAGTTAATATTTCAAAGAAAATGGCCTTAGTATCAACCGGCTAGTTCATTAAATATTATATATTAAACGCTATGGATGAATATTATTCAGTTCTATTACAGTTGGCCGAGACGGATATATTACTTTATTTATTTATGTTTGTGTGACTTGTACAACATTGTACATGTACAGTCGGGGACAGATAAACCTGACCCCCTGAAATAGGATTAAGTGAGGTAGGGGGTCAGTTTTCTCTGCCCTCAACTGTACATTACAGTGATTGGAAGTTTATCAAAAATGGTTAGATTAGAGATATCCAGAGCTTAAAATTGGTGGAATAATATACCTTTGTATCTTTTTTATGTATTTAATTTTTAATCATGTTTGATGTTACTCGTTTACAAATACGAATGACAAGTAACATTTTTTATATAAGTATTCTGTTTATATATGACTAACGTACCTATACAACTAAATAGTTTCGTAGGTAGGTACTACATAGGATTTTGTAGTTACCTATTAGAAAATATTTTCATTACCTACAAACATTACAACTAACAACACAAAAATCATTAAAAATTTATAGGTAGGACATAGACACACACATAGTTTATAAGATACATTACTTCCCCTCACGTAAAAAGGCCGATGTAGGGTGAGGAGGGGGTGAAACTTGCGCATGGGCACAGAATTAATATTAGTACTGCATGGGTACGACTGACGTACCAATCGCGCGCGCCGGATGAGACCCGCCCGACCCCCGCTCACCGCATAGACCGATATATCGCCTACTGCGCAGCTTAACCGCCTTTTACGTGACAGCAACTATACCTCGGATTGTTGTCAAATTACAAAGGAACACAGATGTAATGATTTCGCAATAGTTCCATAATGCTAGGTGCATTTAGGAGTAATATATTTTACCAGCTCTTTTAGTCCAGTGAGGCTTCTTCTCTATACCATAGGTTCTTAATTGTAATTAAACTACATTACTTATACCTTTAGTCTTGGTCTAAGGTCCAAGTCCAAAGTGATGGACAAATAACTTAACCTACATTGATTAAAGAAGGAATAGGCTTCGTATCTATATGTATAGAGATCACATCCTTTTTCCACGACGACGTGGAAATAGTCTTTTAAAAACGCATACCTACCTAAACAACAGAATAAGGGATCACTACTCACATTAAAACCACTGGGTGAAATTTGCTCGATGAAAATTGTACATAGGCATCGAAATATAACTAGTACATAATATCTCTATGTACATAGGGTACTTTTTATTCCAATTTTTTTAAAAGCTCAGTCAATTGACATTATGGAAAAGGAGACCACTTTCTATAGTGGATCGTATTTCAGGTAGCATACTTTTCTATGTGGCTCACCGTACATTTATACCGTTTACCTACTTTTTATTCCAAATTTTTCAAAAGCTCAGGCCATTTACATTATATGTTTGTAGGTAGCACTTACATGTATTTTCGGGGATTAGCACTCATTTCTATTTTTGGGGATTGGCATTGTCATTGGGATTGGCGTCTCCGTTTTGGTATAACTATATCACTAGGGTCACCACGGTGCAGGATCCGTATTTTCGCGGACGGGATTTTATTTGGTGTGCTGTTAGACGAGCGAGCCGCGATGTCGCTACTATCTTCAACATTTCTTTTGTTTCTGGTGGTACCCTTATCTCTATTCGTTCTGGAAGTAACCTCATCTCTATTCTTTCTGGCGGTACTCTCATCTCTACTCTTTCTGGCGGTACCCTCATCTCTATTCTTTCTGGCTGTAACCTCATCACTATATTTTCTGACGGTACCCTTATCTTTATTCGTTCTGGCGGTACCCTCATCTTTATTCCTCCTGGCGGTACCCTCATCTCTACTTTTTCTGGAGGTACTCTCATCTGTATTCGTTCTGGCGGTACCATCGTCTCTATTCTTTATGGCGGTACCCTCATCTCTATTCTTTCTGGAAGTACCCTCATCACTATATTTTTTGGCGGTACCCTTATCTTTATTCGTTCTGGCGGTATCCTCATCTCTATTCGTGCTGGCGGTACCCTCATCTCTACTTTTTCTGGCAGTACTCTCATCTCTATTCGTTCTGGCTGTACCATCATCTCTATTATTTCTGGCGGCACCCTCATCATTATTCGTTCTGGCGGTACCCTCAGCTCTGTTCATTCTGGAGGTAACCTCATTACTAATTATACGTTGCACAGTCATTGCCATTGCCTCGGTGTAACTTGGCTCTAAAAAATGTGTCTTAAACCATTCTTTAACTTCTTGACCGAGATATTCGGACGTCTTCTTTATCAATAAATCAATTGATTCTTTGTCAGGGGTCCTCGGGTCGTTATTTGACGTAGAGGGATAATTATGTGTCATCAAATTACTATTTGGTGACGAAGACGTTGGATAACTATTTGACATATTTAGCATCTGGTGATTATCTTGCATAGAAGGCATTGTGTTATTATCTGGCATAGGTAGCATTTGGTTATCATCTCGCATATGCGGCAACGGATTATTATCTCGCATAGGCTGCAACGGATTATCTCGCATAGGCGGTATCGAGTTATTATTATCTCGCATAGGCGGCATAGGATTACTATTTGGTATAGGAGACATAAAGGGACGATTATCTTGTGTCATATATGGGAACTGGTTATTATTTCGCATAGTCGACATGACATTAATATATGGCATAGAATTTAATAAAAGGTCATTCTGAGTGGCAATATGATTAACAGTTGACTCTATCGCTTGAACATGTGCTTGTATGCAACCCATCTCAGAACTGACGATTCCTCTAATGATATAGCAGAGGCTTTCTGTGCTTAACTCAAAGGGTGGGTCAACAGTATTTCTTAACGTAAACATTTTCTCGCTGTGTGTACCTTATTCAATGGTGGACTAAATATACTATATTGATTGTCGCTGCATATGGGACATCTCGCGATCACGATTATTGAAGCTGGCGGCAGCTTCTGGTGCTGAGCTCTGTAGCTTTTCCAATATGCTCTTGAAATCAGCCTTCTTGTGAATTTAAAGCTTAGTTTCGTATGCTTTTCTTTAGTTTTGTTAATATGTCCGCGCTCTGTAGCCCGGATTTCTTAATCAGTAGATAGGTACCAGAGAAGGGCGAGAAGGCAATAGGCATGCGCATCCCATGCGTGCGTCATGACATGACGTTGCGACCTCGCCAACGTCAGGGCGAGTCAGTTCGAGTGGTCAGTATCAGTACCATACTCACTCCAATAAGTTGGCTCAGTGCCTCCTCAGTTGTCGCGCGAACTCCGTCGCGAGAAGTCAACATCAGCGTAGTGGCGGCCCGGCGCACGTCTCCGCAATGACGCGCGTTTATCAGCCTTCCGACTATGTCGTCGAGAAATCGCGCATACCATCCTTCCATAAATATAAGGAGATGCACAAAAAGTCCCTCGAGGACCCCGAGAGTTTCTGGTCTGAAATAGCCAACGAATTTTATTGGCAAACGCCGCCGCAGCCCGGCAATTTCGTGTCCTATAACTTCGACATAAACAAGGGGAATATTTTTGTCAAATGGATGGAAGGGGCCGTAACCAACGTTTGTTTCAACCTCCTAGATCGGAACGTGAGGAATGGGCATGGAGATAAAATTGCATATTATTGGTAAGTAAATCGGTACCTATTATTTGCGTTGAATCAATAGTCAGCTGAGCGAGAGCGACTGCACTACTGAGACGGCGCGCGAAATATTGATTTTCCGTAGCAATTGTTCAGTCATAGCCGACTAACCCTTGAGTTATGTAATATTTTATCTCATCTCCACGTTCATCATGTTGCTAAGCGAATGTCACATCACTTTATCTTTACTTGTGAAATGTGAAGATTTGTAGAGATATCATTTATCTTGAGTTATTTATTTTGTTTTGTTTTTGTCTCTGAAAATGCCTTCCATTTTCCAGTTTCTTTTTTCTAGATTAAAATGCCTTCGCATACTGCTTCGCTTCCCGGTCTCAATGGGCAGCGAATAGCATGATTAATTCAATCTACCTAGGTATATACCTAAATACAGATTAAAAACTTTATGCTCATATATTTCTCACAGACATAAGTATACTAAAAAAAAATTATATGATTAAAAAAAAAATATTTCTGTGATATTTCTTTATATTAAAAAAAAAACAAGTGCGAATCTAACTCACGCCCTGAGGGTTTCGACAAGATTTATAAGTACTAGGTGCAAATAAAACTAAACTACGGATTCCGCAAATAAAATAAGTTTTTAGGTAATAGAACATTCGCTTTTTAGAGTTTCGCAGTAAACAAGGAACCCTTAAAGGTACTAATAGTTTCGTCATTGTTCGTCTGTCTGTTAGAACTAGAAATCTGTAATTTGGTACCTATATATAAGTATATCTACCTTACCTACATATTAATTACGCGGAGAGAACTGTGGAATAAAATCACGAAAATATTTGTTTTAGGGTGCCTCCCATACACCATTGGGGTTGATTTTTATTCTCTCGATTATATAGGGTACCTATCATATAAAAAAAAAATATGATCGTGTGAAGACCATTTTTTAGGGTTCCGTACTTCGAACAAGGCAAAAACGGAACCCTTATAAGATCACTTTGTTGTCCGTCTGTCTGTCAAACTTTACTTATTCTTGCGCTTGATGCAGCATGAATCTAGGGATCGAACTGCAAAGTTAAGTTTTGATTTTGAAACTAGTTGATCTTTTAGTTAGAGCTATAAGATGTGATATGCTCTGCGTGTACGAAACCCTTGGTGTGCGAGCTTGACTCGTACTTGGCCGGTTTTTGATTTAGGGATTCGTTTGCGATATATTGAATTCAATTGTCCCCCACCTCAAACAGGAAAATGATGGTGGGTGGATGGATACGTAAAAAAATAACAGGAAAAGTTGCCAATACGTACTTATAGGTAATTAATTTAAAAGGAAAATTATCGCTGTAATGTACAGAGGCGAACAAAATGAATTTCAGTTTTTAAAATATTCGTAGGAATAATTTTTATTAATATGATGGTAAGTATATAATTTTACATAGGTTATGGTCTTTATATAAAATTGCAAGTAAATAACATGTTCATGTGTCCGAATTGTGTACACAGAGTAGGCACCTTCGGAACCCTTTAATGCGCGTGGCCCAATACGCACTTGACCAAATTATGTTATATTAAACTAGGTACCTAGGTAAAATAAACGGTTAAATTTAATGATATAATTAAATTTGGTAGGTAAACTTATTATATGCGATAAGCCCGCCTTTGCGCTCATTTATGTAGTTTTTTATGTTATTTCTGTAAATGGTGCAATAAAGTGTTGATCTACCTATCTATATTGTGTTAAACTGTTTTCAGTTTAACTCCTATACAAGTATACCCTAAGACATTGCTTGGTTTTGGTTCCTTCTGAAATCGCAAATTATGCAAAAATATGTGACACTTACGGTCATATTTAATCGCGATGCCGTATAAGTTTGATCTGTCTAGTCTAGTCTAGTCTAGTCTAGTGGTCTATCAATGTCTGTCTGTACATTCGCGTCGTCTCGTCGAAGCAACTCGTACATTTTTGCACGCTGAGCGCCATGCTCGCCGTGCATTATTTTATTCGCTATCAGTCCACCATGCAAGCCGTCGTCCTATTGGACAATACCAAGTTACTACTTATGTGCAGTGCATGTCACGTGCAATAAAGGCTGCATTCGAAATGAGGACATACCTACTTTATTTTATATGGATTTTTATACTCGGGCCAGCATATACGTACCTATCTTATAGTTTTATTTTAGGTTTTTTTTAGATAGGTATCTAATTAGTTAATGATTATAGTTAGATTAAGGTTTTTACCTTATTGTTGTTTGTTGAAATGGGGAAAAAATATTTTTCATTCGTTTCGCGGATGATATTGCAGCTCTTGGACAAGACAAAAAAGAAATAGAACAGCTTATCCAATTAATGGACACTACTTTTCAAGAATTCGGTTTATAAATTAATGAATCAAAAACAAAAACTATGATAACATATAAAACAATAGCAGTTAGAGAACCAGTACACCTTAATGGAAGACCACTAGAACAAGTAGAAAAATTTAAATATCTAGGAAGTATACTAACAGACAAGTCAAAAACTTCAACAGAACTCAAAACTAGAATTGCAATAGCTAAAAAAACATATAACAACAAAAAGAAACTTTTTACTGCTAAAATATCAAAGAAAATCAGAAAACGCTTAATTAAGACCTATATCTGGAGCATAGCATTATACGGATGCGAAACGTGGACACTCACAAAACAGGATACCAATAGATTAGAAGCGTTTGAGATGTGGTGCTGGAGAAGGATGGAGAAAATCAGTTGGATAGAAAGGAAAACTAACGAGGAAGTGCTGAAGATTGTAAATGAAAAGAGGAGTCTACTCAAGGAAATTGAGAATAGGAGAGGGAGAATGATCGGCCACTTGATACGACACGATGACCTATTTAAAAATATAATTGAAGGAAAGGTAAATGGAAGAAGAGGTCCAGGGAGACCGAGAAAGAGTTATGTAAGCCAACTTAAAGAGAAGGCAGGCGTCGTGTCGTATCAAGACCTTAAACGTAAAGTCGATAACAGAGAAGTATGGCGTATACTCCACCGAAAAGAGCGCGGCTCTTAAATAAGAAGTTGTTTGTTGATCATATTAAATACGATTTCCTCAGGGTAGACAGTAGACTCTATTTTAACGTTTTTTACAGCAGACCTACCACACCATTTCTAGTTTTACGGATCTTAAGATGTAAAATTATTATTTTCTCAACCTATATTACCTAACTTATATAAATTGGTGTAGAGCCACGCGCAATGTAGGGTTCCGAAGATGCCTACCATGTACAAATGCATACATATTAACTTATATTACTCCCAGTATTATACAACTAACGACCATAACCATTAGGTTATGGTATATAATTATATAAACCATCATATATGTATATTAATGAAAGTTGTCGCTACGATTTTTTTTGTAGGAACTAAAATTTTGTAAGCTTATCGTCTGCCTACGTAACAGTGATAATTTTCCTTTTAAATTCAATATATTTGCTGCCTATTGTGATTTTTTTCACGTATCCCTCTATCACCATTTTCCTGATCGAGGGGGGGACACTTGACTCTAAGAAAATTTAACACTTTATAGTTAAATATTTTGTAATCTTGTCCCTTAAAAAACGGTCTTCACATACTCATAATTATAATGGCAATATCTATGATTTCGCTGACGATGATGGTATACTCGAGAGAAAAAAAATCATCCCCACTTTAGGTAAGAGGAGGCACCCTATAATTTTTTTTGTGATTTTATTCTACAGTTCTCTCCGCGTAATAAATATGTCTATCTTACCAAATAACATTTTTCTAATGGACAAAAATGACATACAACATAAAAAAGAAATTTAAAAAATATTGTTTTGTTCTAATTTTGTTTGTTTGGTGTGCTTTTATGAATGTATTATTAAATATTATATAGTAGAAAATGTATAACATTTAATAAGCAATAAAATTAAATGTGTTATGATATTTTGGATCACTGAACCCTGAATAGATCGCTCGGGTCGGATAGCATGCAAAGATGAATATACAATGTGGGAACTTGAAAGTCCCGCGATATGGTTAGCAATCATGTCATGTCAATCAACTAAATTGCCTTATCAAAAGATAAGTACATAATTTGAAGCCATATAATAACGAACTTGGATGAAAATCATTATTTCAGCCACTCGGTTGAAAATAGGCTGCCTTGATTTATTGTCACATTGGAATAATTTTATAAGAGTATATTTAAATGGTTCGGTTAAATTTAACTGTATGATAGATCTTTTTAAAATATTACAAGTATACGAAGACACACCAGCGTACAGAGGTCTAAAGTGGAAATTTGTATGAAAATAATTAAGTTACTGCGTAGGTTTTGCCCGCGGATTCGCCCACGTGAATTTCCCACGGTAACAGTGCTTTTTCCCGGGAGGAGAGGTCCTACCCTATGTCTTTTCAGTAGGTACTTCTAACTATGTGTATGCAAAATTTCAGGGAGATTGGCTCAGTAGATAAAGCGTGAAGAAGTAACAAACAAATAAACAAACTCACTTTAGTATTTATAATTTTAGTTAGGATTAGGATATCAGATAGATAATCAGATAGGTACTTGGGTGCGTTTAGGCGCATAATGCTAAAAGCGCAAAATGATAACCGCTTGAAAATTGGTAAAAGAGCAAAATGTTGAAAGAGCAAAATGGGTGTATGATCTCTATATCAGCTACGAAAAAGTCAACGCATGTTTTTATTATTTTGTTACTGTCACTGTTACTGAAACCTACTGAATACTGAATGGATTTCGATGAAATTTGGAACAGGACTATGAGTCCATAATTAGAATACTATTTTTATTATGTTTTGTAGTATTTCTCAGAGCGGTACCTATATATACATACCTTGTTAATTAAAAACAATAATTACCTACATAAGCAAATATACTTATATAATTTACAGTAATTTATGTCACTCAGGTATAAGTAGCTTTCTATTGGTGTTACAATTATTAAAATAGGTTCAGTGGTTCCGAAGATTTCTCCCTACAAACAAACTCACAACCTTTACGTGATATGCAGGGAAGGCAACCACCCGGACGACTACAGCCGCGTGACGTACAAGAAGCTGACGGAGCTCGTGTGTCAGTTCGGGAACGCCCTGCGCGACAGCGGCGTGGGGAAGGGGGACCGGGTGGCGGTCTACATGCCCATGATTCTGGAGACCGTCGTCTGCATGCTGGCATGCGCGAGAATCGGCGCCGTGCACTCCGTTGTGGTAATAATAATGAAACACAATAAAATCAATACTTACCTTTATCTACTTCGTGATACTTATTGAAGTTCTTAGAACTGTGTTAGAACTGTTTATCCTCGTAGTAAGTTGCTGAATCTCTACATGGACGATAAAATGTAAATGATTTGAGATTGTAAGGGGCAATTTTATTGGCACTTACTTTTTCTATTACTCTATTCTAACTTCTTAAGGTGATAGCCAAGCTTTGGCTGTCCATACATTTTGTTCTACAGCAATGCTCTAAGCTTCGTTAATGATCGCTATAATAAAATCGAATTTCCAATTCTTATGAAGTAATTGTGCTCTCATGTTGAATTTAACATAATAATTTCTAATAATTTACGAGAAAAACGGCATTTAAAATACGACAAAAATTGAGATTCTTGTTGATGTGTGCGTAATATTTTGTGACATTTAGGGGCGACGTCTAGCAGATTTATTACAAACTACTGATTACATTTATATAAAAGCACTTTGAGACCTAAATGCATGCTACCTCGATGTTGCTAGCCTTGACAGCGCCATCGGCTGTACGTGAAAAACAAAAGATAATTATGAAATGCTAAAAAATTATAAAATAGCAAGTTTCAATATTAAATTCAATTTAGGGTTCAATATACTTATTTTTATGAAAGATTTTTATGGTGAAATTTAAATTTGATTACTGGGACTTTCGGATATGAAGACAGGCTATCTAAATATGATATCTGGACATCACCAGGAGGCCAATTCTCGCGTTTGCGATATTTTATCGAATTTGATAATATATCAAACTTCTTTTATCGAACAAAATTATCACAAAATCCTCCAAAATGGTATTCTCGAACCTATTCGACATAAAACTCGATATTATATCGAAAACTAGGGCTTCTCTAATTGAAAACACGTTCCTTTTTCTCGATTATACTTAACTACAATCGAGAAATTTATGTTTTACTTGTTTCATTAAATATTTTATATAAAACCAATGTTTTAATAGTGAATTTATGTAAAAATAGTTATAATACTTTATTTTATGTAACTTAATAGCTCCAATGCAAATTTATAAAATGCAAAGAAAATGAAATATTTTAGAGTTGATGGAGAGAACGGAACGCGAAGATACTTGTCATTGTTTGTTTATTGTGTGTGTGAGGTTATGTGATATTTGTTATCGGAGTATCAATTATATTCTTATGTATGATATTGTTTCTTTACGAAATTGAATCGAGAAACAAATAAGGTACCATACCTAACTCGAGGCAGAAAAAAGCAAAGTATGTATCTATCCAAACCTCTATATTAGGCTTCAATAAAAGAATTTTATGTAAATAAACAACGATTTCCAACAAAATCGTCAGCATTCATATTTTACTAAACCAAAGCTGAAGAAAAATACAAAGCGTCTTGTAAAGTACGAATATTATGTTATTCAACAGCTTTGAAGCAACAAATATCACACACGATATGGTTTTCGGCCACGCTCGACCACTCGATGCGTATCGAGGGCTGACGCTGGATAAATGTCACATTTGAAATCACGAGAATACGTAATTTCGATATTTATCGATATCCGCCATGTTTTTTCGATAAATGTCGAAATTGATATTATATCGCAGACCCCAGAATTGCCTCCCTGGACATCTGGGTGTGAAGTCCTGGACTTTATGTCCTGCTGTCCAGGTTTTCGTATCCAAATGACCAGACTCCACGTCTTCAAATTCATATGTAGGAGATGATCTTATGGACATCTGGAAATGAAGACCTGGGCATGTGGAGCTGAAGACCTGGACATCTGTACATCACCAGGTGATGTCCAGGCCTTCATTTTCAGATGTCCATGAGATCATCTCCTAAAGCTTTAGTCTTCATATTCAGCTGACCAGCATTTCATATGCACATGACCAGACACCCAGGTCTTCACATCCAGATGTCAAGATGTCATATTCAGTTATCCACTGTCTTCATATCCAAAAGTCCCAGTTATCAAATTTAAATTTCACCATAAAAAAAAATTCATAAAAATTCGTACTGAACCCTAGATTTATTATTACAAGCTTGCCATTACGTATATGACTGGATTGGAAATATTTGTGCAAAGACAGAAATCCAGCCAGCTCGCTTGCGTGTCGTTGCTCGTTGCCGTTCTGTGCGAGGTGAACAGATGGCAACGCTGCTTTTTTTAACCCAAAACATTGACGTATGATAAAACAACAAAAGATATTTCTTTCTATCCATAAGAAATCGTTCTGAAACCAAAACAATTTACTTTTGCAAATACATTTATCAAAATAAATTATAGTAGGTCTAGGTAGGTATTATACACGTACTCATTAACAAAAAAAGTATAATAATGTTTGCATACATTTATATTTAGTTTTAAAGTAAACAAATAAAAAATAATTTATTAGTAAAATAAATTATTTTTTAGTTTTTAGTTTGAATTTCACAACATATTTTCCGAACGTCTAATTTACTCCTATAACTTCTAGGGCATGAATTATCGATATTTTGAAGTATCGATAGGCTTTGTGATTTATTTTAATTATTTTTTTTCCGATTTTCTTCATTTTATTTAAAATTACTTTCATGATTTAAATACATTTCATTGAAAGTGTGATTAAGTATGTATTGACCGGTGGCAGTGCGGAAGCTATGTAATCGATCAGCTTCGGATAAGTATTAACAAATTATCAATTAAAATGTAACTAAAGGTACCTGTGTATTACTATCGTTACTTTATGCATAAAATACGCATTTATTATTTGCAGATTTATTTTTGCATATTTAAAAACGATATTAATTTATATCAATAATAAAAGATATCGATATTCGTGGTTGTATCGATATAATTCTACACTTCATAAGTTGTATTGTTGTAATGGAAGTTTCTTTGTTTATTTAGTTTAGTTTACTTAATAGATTTTTCAGCTAAGTGTGTACGTTACGTACGTACGTTATTATTTATTGATAATTTTAGAGAATATTGGCTACCAGATCTGATAGGAAGAGATATCAGAGGCATGTAGGTATATTTTGGCCCGCCAAAGACTAGGAAGCGAGTGCTTGGAGATTTGAAACGATATACCGATTTGACGTAGTTAAAGTCTTATTTAATGATATATTGAAAATGCAAAGACATAAGTAAATATATCACACACGTATATATCACCGCAATGTAAAAGAATTAAAGCTTGGCATTTATTTATTGAAAGTTTCAGGTAAGATCCAGGGACAATAATTATGTGGCAGGAAATGCATACAAATACAAAAACTGTAACGGAGGCACAGAATTAATATAATTAGACGGAGGTTTGTCGTGATGAAGAATTAATCATCATTATCCATCATTCCAAGCAATGAAGGAGTCATCGTGCACAGAATAATGACTGCAATATTTAACAATAAAGGAATAACTATAATGTTTTTTGTTTTCTTTAATAAATAAAAAGTTCGGAAAATATCATTTCATTACCGTAAACTGCTGCAACTTATCCAACTACACACAAAATTGCCTATTTCATTTGAATTACGATATATCGCATTCACTTGCTTTATTCTCGTTTTCTACCATTCTGTAGTAACTATTCATTATTTGGGCAACATATTTTTCATTTTTTATAATTGTAACTCCATTAATACTCTGTCAGTTGTGCGACAAAGATCGGTGGGTGAGGCAGCATTTTTTTTGCGCACCAAAACTTTTGAATTTTAGCTATTAAAAAGCTGTGTTTTCGCACAGGATTAACTGCCTAAGGTAGGATAATATTGTCTTCTTCTAGTATTACTTGTTTTTTTACGCAAAAGATTGTTTTTTATCAAAAAAAACTTAGAAGGCAATCATGTGTAGTGTTTTGAAAACTTGAGTGACATAACTTTGCCTGGGTCTAGGGTTGTCAAATTTTGTTAACTTAGCTTTTACTCGCAGCTTCACTCGTGTGAATCTCGCTTACATTATGCTTAAAAAAATATTTTAGAGTTTTTTACTCTAGTTATATTAGAAGTGCTCGTTGTAAATTTGTAAAACAATATTCAAATATTTTTTGTAGAAATAATGAATTGTAAAAGAGATTCAACACTTTGTATACTTTTTTTTTATAAGTCAAAACTTAAGTTTAATAATAATTGTTGATTAAAATGATGAGACATTATTACCAAGAAGCATTAAAATAGTATTTTCACTTCTCATGCTCTGAAAGTCCTTATTTGTGCAGGATATAGGCTGCACAAAATCGAATTTTGTGCACAAGGGCATTAACGTATCTACTCATAAATGTATCTATATTAAGGCAAAGAAAATGAGCCATACAGCCAAAAATGATAAAAAGTTCATAGATAGAATTTGTTATTTTATAATATTTACTTTAAATTTATTTGCCTTATGTGTTTTTTAAGACAAAAAAGATATTAAAATTTAAATTCAAGTACGGTAGGTTATTTAATTAATTTAAAAAAAATATTATTACAAAATTAATTTAATAGTAGGCTGAATAGGTCTGCAGCCCAAGCCTATCAATATCGTAAGATTAAAAAAAATAAAGCGGCGGGAAACAGCTCTTGTTTTTTCGTGCGTTTAATAATTTCTTCAATTTGATTTATTTCCTCGCAATCGAAGTGAAAAGCAGAGTTTATAACTCGTCCACAAAACGTTTTTTATCCTCGACATTACTATCAGCCCTCGCCTTCGGCTCGGGCTGCTAAAAGTCTCTCGGATAAAAATGATTCGTTTTGTGCACTTGTTCTGTAAAATCTACTATTTTTAATAAAGTAGCCATCTGGTTTTTTTCTTTTATAAAAAAGTATTAATAATAATCTGTATTCTTTTGGACAACCCTATAGTCAACGACATTTTTGTATGGAAAGTCTGTAGAACCTGCTACAACTTGGCCTAGTAGCTGTAATAAAAAAAATATACAGTATATTGCACTGATTAAATTGGCAGGGACAAGTAGGCTGTCTCATGCACATGGAAAAAAAATAACGAAAACAATAAGTACAATAGGTATCGAATTATCCTTCTAGGCAAACTTGTGTCTTTTACATACAACTTTGCCTACGACTTTAAGCACTTGTAATTCAGAAAATTGGTGGAAATTAATAAGATTTGGGGTCTCAATAGTAAGCCAATATGCTTGTCTTCCATTTAAAAACAATTGAGAGTCAAAATTATGAATAGAAAACGTCAAATTCCGTGCTAAGTTGCAGCAGTTTACGGTACTAAAAATAAAAGTCAACAATGTGTAGGTATAACATTTAGTTTTATTTAAAAATAGAAACCTAGTCATACAATGCAATAGGCATTAGTACATTATGAGATGACCATGACGTCTGCGGTGGTATTTCCTGCTACCAGTCATGGTATCAAGTTAGATTGATTTTTGAAAATGGGTGTTCGAACTATTGATAGATTTGTGTTGGGAATCTAAGAGGTGGTGAAATTCAAACTGCTGAAACTATTGGTAGATAGGTATTTGCATTATATTGTTCGTGAACTAATTAAATTACAGTTTATTACTAATTATGATTTTGCACTATTGAACTTGAAGTTTTTCTTCTTGTAGTGCCTCTCCGTTACCGGAGGCCGGCCGTCAGTTTCGCAAACTCTTCTCTGTTCGCCGCTATGCGAAACGGCTCCTCAACCCTGGTGACTCCGGTCCACTCGCATATATTACTCAGCCGCATGATTTTTTGCGTCTTTCAGCACGTCTCTTGCCTTCTATTTTGCCCATCATAATAAGTTGAAGCAGCTGAGCTGATATCTGTCGTGTCGTCATAAAACGTGTCCCAAATATTCAACTTTGCGCTTTTTGACAGTTTGCAACAACAGTCTAGACATTGCAACGCGCTGGAGAGCTGACTTTCTGAATTCAACTGATACGAACTTGAACTATTCTTATAAATATATTTTTTTGCTTTCTTACAAAATATGACAATGACAAGAAGTAATTATAGGTTATTTTTCGCTCTTTGTATTTTTTTTAAATTTATTTTTCTTTTTCTTATGCTGCCAGCCAGTCCGATTGGCATTATTGTAGTTAGACACTCTTTTAAAACAAGTGCCATCTAGTAGCGTATTTTTAAATTTATAACAATGCTTTGCGCCATATTTAATGTCATTTTGAAAGCTCCCCTCGTAGTGTGAGTGAGTGTAGAGATACGAAGATTCATGGCAGATTCTATTCTAAAGCTTTTTTATCATTATGTTGACTGAAATATAATCGTAGGCCATAAAATAAATAAAATAGTATGTTTACCGCTCGCCAATTCAAAATGTTTGCCTATAAGTACTGCAACAACGCAACAAAAAAAATAAAACGGAAAATGTTGCTATCAACGCCATCCAGCGGAAATTGTTTAATGAACAGCCCTTCGCTTTATCCTTAACATCAAAATACAACTACTACAGTTATATTGTCTCGATGGTTCTTAAGTATTTCATTTCTACATCACAGCTAGTGAAATTAACATCAACCTCATCGCTAAAACTTCTGGATGTAGCAAGGCCCTTGATTCTACAAATTACAAACGTAGATGTCGTGCTTCAGTTGTGTCTCAAACGCCAAAGAAATCGTAATAAAACATAGAAGTCTTACAGAGATCTTGTCACTTTATTTCAATTTCTTTGGCTCTTGACACACAATTAAGACACAATATCGACGTTTGTAATTAGTGGAATCGGCCCCCAGGTGTCGTCGTAAAATAGTTCTGGATTTGTTTGGAAACACGCTTGACATGTTAGGGAAATAAACAAATAGGTAGACAATAGGGAAAACCGTCTCTTTCTTTGTTGACTTGTCAAAGTTATTTATATCGTCGTCATCATTATGCAAGGCACATACAATACAGATAAACAAAAGTTCCCCGCTGCGTCTGCCTCTTTGGACGTGCACATTTTTCATTATCTTACTGGTATAGTATACTTACTGAACAATGTATTTCAGTTCGCAGGCTTTTCATCAGATTCCCTAGCGGAGCGAATGTCTGACTGTAAGGCGAAGGTGCTGGTCACGGCGGACGGCGCGTGGAGAGGAGAGAAACTCCTGGTGCTGAAGAATATATGCGATGAAGCTGTGCAGAAGGCCAAGGACAAGTACAGTCACAACGTCAGCACTTGCATCGTCGTCTCTCATCTCAACCGGGTGACACCTTGCGGTCAACTTCCCGACGATATTAGGACCTTGGTGAGTTCGGCTTTTTATTTATATTTTTTGTGTTAAAATTGGTTTTGTCCCTTTCTCGATTTTCAATGCAAGTGAAATGTAAAACTAAAATATTAATAAGAACTTAAAATTTTGATGAAAAAGAGCGCAAGTGGTGTAAATCGTGAATTTTACCATCTTTAATTAGATGATTTTTATATACACACATTAAACATAAACATCAAGATAATTAAAACTAATAGGTATACGAAAAAATAATCATATAAAATATTCATTAAATTTAAATATACATATTGAACATTATATACTTATTGCACATTACTAAGATCATGAACATAATATAGAATTCAAGAAAGGATGCTCAGGTATCCACAGTGACAAATGAAAAGAAAAAAATGTGTTGGCTTTGCAGTTGCAGTTTCATAGAATCAGTCAAGTTCTAAGAAACTGCGAGCATAATAATCTTGTTTAGACTAGACATATAAAAATCTATTCATACACATGAACAATGGTCCAGGTTTCGCATAAATAAAAACATTTTTGTGTAATAACGTGTTGCAATAGGTTTCAAGAGCACACATTGTTCTATTTCACAAGCTCAAGTAGAGCGTGCAGCCTGAAATACGGTATGGGCTCTTCCAAGCTGTTGCACCCTTCATATTTAACTACTTAACAAAAATATTTTTTTTGTTACGACATTGAGTAAAAAGCCTCACTTGATATCAAAGCTGATGATGTGTAGGTATTCAGATTTAAAGAAAAGATATCAGTTATTGTTTTGATTTCTTGTTTCGATTTGGGCGGAGGTTTAGGAGGATTAAGTACTACCGTTTTTACAGCGACAGCGGCGAATGTCGATTTGTAGCAAGGCCAGTGGCGGACTATGCAAGCTAAGGAGGGGTCCTTAGCTTGCATAGTCCGCCACTGGCCTTGTGCCCCAGAAAAAACCTTGGATCCGCCTGTTACACTTCTTCAGAGTTTCATATCTTTACATTAGACGGAAAACCTTTAAACTTTTTTCCAGACTATGTTCTCTGCTGTCACTTTTTTAAAATGTTTTGATTTTGTTTGTCACAATATAAGATTTTTTCTCTATGCAGTATAAATGGAATGACGACAAGGACATCTGGTGGCACGACTTGGTGGAGGGGCAGTCGACAATCTGCCCTCCAGAGTGGATGGCCGCCGAGGATCCGCTGTTCATGCTCTACACTAGGTTTGTAGTCTCTCAATTAAACTATTGTGGCTCTGTTGAGCTGTAGACCTCGCGAGCTTATAGAGATTGCAGATCGAAAGAACTTTTCACACCATAGGTTTTTATGAAATATTAATCTTGATAATAGGGGACCGGCCAAGGTATGAGAATTGTTAAAAATATGTTATTTTATGATAGAATACATATAATTAAACACATTTTGCGACTTTTCAGCACAAATTTATTCTCCTGAGCGGATTTATTAGAGTTCAAACTTTTAGGGAAAGTCCATTTTCTACGCGTGACGTCATATGAATGCACGATTAGTTAGGGGCGTTTTGGTATCGCCCAAAAATCGCTTAAAAATGTGAATTATTTTTTGCTATATCTTGGGAAATACTTTGGTTATGGATGTGATTCTTTTGCTGATAATTCTATTAATGTGAGATATTTCAAAGAAGCGTCAAAAAAAAAGTTGTCCGGTCCCCTATTCCGCCTTTTTCTATAATTTTCAAAAATGGCTCTACAGTTGATTTTCATGTTTATCGTACTTGCTCCAAAAATTTCACGGGAAACGGTGACCTCCGGAAATTAGACCTATGTATTTATGCTGCGTTAGTTATCATGATATATCAACTAAAGACGCCGAAGATCGTGTGAAGTGAAGAAGAAGAATTAGGAAAGCGGACCGTGGGCTCCGACGACGCGTACGCTGAGGATGCAATAGGGGACCGGACAACTTTTTTTTTGATGCTTCTTTGAAATATCTCACAATAATAGAATCATCCGTAAAAGAATCACATCAATAACCAAAGTATTTCCCAAGATATAGCAAAAAACAATTCACATTTTCAAGCTATGTTTGGACGATACCAAAACGCTCCTAACTAAACGTGCATTCATATGACGTCACGCGTAGAAAATGGACTTTCCCAAAAAGTTTGAACTCTAATAAATTATCTCAGGAGAATAAACTCGTGGCGAAAAGTCGCAAAATGTGTTTAATTATATGTATTCTATTATAAAATTACACATTTTTAACAATTCTCATACCTTGTCCGGTCCCCTGTTGGGAAAACGCTCAGATGAGAGAGAGAGTTATTTTGTTCTCCTATTCACTGACTATTTAGTTATTATATGATTTCGTAACGTTTTTGTTTTGGAAAAGTTAGTTATTCAATATCATGTATCCAGTAACGTTTACAACTGTGCAAAGTTCGATGAATGAAAGGATGGACCTTTTCCTTCTTATTTGACCATACCCGTTTACCTGAGATCGAAAAAACACGAAATTAACAAATATGAATTAGGTCAAGACTAGATAAATATATTGCAAATTACATAGGTCATTAAGAACTTGAAAGTTGATGTCATTGCACATTTGAGGATAACATAGAGTTAAGTACTACATTTGAGTAAATCAAGGAACACTTCTGATGGCTCAGGGTTTCCTCCTTGCTTAACACCAAAGAGAACTTTTGCATAATGTAGAGAATGTTTTCTTAGTAGGTACTTAATTGACGTATCAAATAATTTATGTCAGAAAATCTTTACAAGTTGAAGCAAAATAGAGCGGCCTAAATAAGTAAGAGTTTCTTTAACCTGACAATAAGGAGGTATATTTGTCACCTAATAGTTTGGGAAATAGGCGGAAATAAGTAAGCGGTTTTTTCCTGCAGTGGGTCAACGGGAAAACCCAAAGGTGTTTTGCACACGACGGCAGGCTACCTCGTGTACGCGACGGCGACGTTCCGGTACGTGTTCGACTACTCGGAGAAGGACATCTACTGGTGCACGGCAGACGTCGGCTGGATCACCGGCCACACCTACGTCGTCTACTCACCTTTGGCCAACGCCGCCACTTCTGTTATTGTGAGTATTATTACGTGTATTTACACCACAATAACGTAGCCTGCATACTTACGTACTACGGCTCAGCGACCCGTAGAGGATCTTGGCCTCTCATACTACTTAGTATTCTCCACTCGAGTTCTAAGATACCTAGAAGCCCTCCAAAGAGCCGACTGGCAAGTGGCGCACTTTTAGATGGTGTACATATTTATTGACAGCTCCTAACTTTACTTGCTTATCACGTTATATCAACTTTTTGCTTGCATTGTACAAACATTTTGGCACGAGTGACGCCGCGTCCTTGAAAGTTCTGATACCGTTTTTGAATCCTGTGACCTATTTAAAAATCCTCTAGGAACCTACTATAAAACAACCGAGAGATAAGTAGCAGTTGTTTTTGACCTTTGAATCACGAAAGACATTAGGTAGGACAGTAAATATATACTTTGTCCTTATATAATTGAAAAAAAATACAAGATAAACTATAACCTATAAAAGATATTGTCTTCAAATTAATAGGAAACAAGAAATTTGATATCTACATCAGGTTCACCTAGTCAACACTGGCTCTTTCATTAAATAGTCAGGCATATAAAGTGTACAAGTTAGAAAGTATTAATTTAAACAATTTGCCATGGCAATGATTCAAATAAAAGGTACCTACGCATTCTCCTTGAATGACCTTACACGTTCACTGTCGCGATATCAGAGGTCACGAAATTGATCTCACGAGCCCAGATATCTCCAGCATGTTAGATTAAAAATCCGGAACCAATAGACTATTGGTGATTGTCTTAGAAAAAATAAATATGCGATCTAATTTGCATATCGCAACGCACTACCAAGTATACAATTTTTACGGCGTTCTTATTTCTGTGGTCTCATCAGGCGCATGGTTTTTTCTCGAACTTTTTATATCGTTCGATCGAGGTGGACGTGGTCGCTATACTGATTCACTGGGTTGAAAAATGGTGCTGGCTTCTAGGTTCGCACTTCGCACATTCGAAACAGCAGTTGCTTGCCATTCTGGCTTCCCAGCTTTGAGATGTGACAGACCTTGGCTTTGTGCGTTTCTCCCAAAAATAAGACCAATTGCCTTAGGGTGGTCCTAAGATAAATCAACTAAATGAACACAGGAACTGTGTAGTTCCTGTTTAAGTATATGATTTGTTTTGTATGTGACAGTTCGAGGGTACCCCGTTCTACCCCGACAACGACCGCTACTGGGCCGTGGTGGACAAGTACAAAGTGACGCAGTTCTACACCGCACCTACTGCTATTCGGTCATTGACTAAATGCGGAGACGAATACGTCAAAATGTAAGTAGCTTCTTACTCATTGACATTAGCTTCTTACTCATTGATATTATACTTATAGTAAAACTAGCTTTTGCTCTCGGCTTCACCCTCGTGTATTTCCCACGGGAACAGTGCATTTTCCTGGGATGAAAGTGTCCTTCTCAGTACTTCTAACTATGTGTATACGAAATTTCAGGAATATTGGTTTCGTAGATAAAGCGTGAAGAGGTAAAAAACAAACAAATAAACAAACTGTCATTTATAATATTAGTTATAGGATTATACAAGATTAATTAAAGAAAAACAGTTTAGGTAGGTACCTACTTTATTTAGTTTAACTTTACCACGAGTAATTATGAGTGGCCTTTTACTTAAAAAATGAATCATGCCTATGATGTGTATACCGAAAATATTGCTTGATTATCATAATTAGAGACGGCTATCTATACAGATCTGCTATAAATAGAGCGACTGTCATAGTCTTAGGTCATAGTCGGCCATTCCACCATCACCACGGCACGGCCATGGCAGCACTCAAGGTTGACGTTTTTTGCTTCCGAGATCTCTAAGGGTTTTTGATATAAATTATGGGACGTTATTTCCTTGTGGCAAAGGACAAGACGTGTAGGTAACTTGTTGGGTACCTATCAGAAACTTCAGACCTATTAGATACTACTTAGGTACCTATCTCTGAATTTATTACCCTAAGTTAAAAATGTATTGTTTATGTTACATATGAATTATTTTAACCCCCAACCCTAAAAAAGGTGTCATAAGTTTTACGTGTCTGTGTATCTGTATGTCTGTCTGTGGCATTGTATATGCCAAACGGATGGACCGATTTTGATAGTTGAAAGGTGACTTAATATAGAGTATTCTTAGCCATGATTCATGGAAATCGGTGCAGCGGTTTAAGAGTAATCCGTATTTTTTCAACGAGAAGTCGAGGATTGTTGTCAAAATAAGTGACTACTCGATTCATATTTAATTTTAGACATAGAGATATCTTCCACTCTAGACAGAATCGATATGCTGTCTATATTTCAAAACTATCGATCGACTAGCTAAGGACATCCAGTTTATAATAGTTACCGTGCAAAGACTTGGCTGCAAGTTATAACTTACCTTGGGCTACCTACTAGATTTTTATAACAAGTTTTATTTAAGTACATAATCACGTCTTTATTCCATACATTCCTGGTGTTGCAGTAGTCCATAGGCAGCGGTGATCGCTCACCATCAGATGACCCGCTTGCTCGTTTGCCGCCCTATGTTATAAAAAAATACAATCAAGAAAATGAAAATGATGATAGTAAATGAAATGAAAATAATTTTATTTAAAAAGGCAACGTGTAAATCATCAAATTCTTGTTTTTTAGTTAGTTGACGTCATAATATATCATATGTAAAATATTTAAGAATGGCTGTTGTTGTTTAAATAAATAAAATAAAAATAAAATTCAAAGCGCAAGTGGAGAAGAGGCGGCGCAACAAACTCCACTGCTGCATTTAAGTAGGCTTTTGACGGGAAGCAGAGTTATTTACATTTATTTACATAGGTAAAGGTATTATTTGTCTCATTCTTATCTGTCTCTGTCAGGCATGACTTGAGAAGCCTGCGAGTGCTGGGCAGCGTGGGCGAGCCCATAAACCCCGAGGCGTGGCTCTGGTACCACAGCCTCATCGGCGGCGGCCGCTGTTCCATCGCAGACACCTTCTGGCAGACTGAGACCGGCGGCCACGTGCTGACCAGCCTGCCCGGAGCTACCCCTATGAAACCTGGAGCTGCCGTAAGTATAACCACGCGCTGTAATAAGGTAGACATTAGGGGCACCCATAACCGGCGAGAATGCATAAATATATACGGACAAATCACATAGATTGAGTTAGCCCCAAAGTAAGTTCGAGACTTGTGTTAGGATGCTAACTCAACGATATTTTATAACAAATACAATATAGATAAACATTCCAAGACCCAGGTCAATCTGAAAAAGATTATTTTCCATCTTGACCCGACCGGGGATCGAACCCGGGACCTCCAGTGTGGCCATCCGGCGTGATGGCCGTTAGGCCACGGAAGGTCTTCGTCGTATGATGAGATTGACGTCGTAGAGGAAGCGAGAGGGATCTGCAAGCAAGTGGAAATCTGCCTACCCTCACGGGAAAGAATCTCGATAATATATATGTATCTATGTATGTTTGGGCGGCTGCCATTTCTTACGCACGTCAGGTTCATGACCACAGAAATCTGATTATTATTGTGTGAATGACGGTCTGAATACGCGTCGTATTGTACGTAACGTCGCAAATCAGAGCATATGCTATGTCAATGCCGCACTCGTTTGCTATTTACGTATTTGTTTTAAGATAAGATACGCTCTGGCTGCAATTTTCATAGCCCGCCGCGTATATTATGATAGGGGCTGATCTCAATAGTCAAACTACAGAAGGTTACCTACTCACTTATAGTCGAAGCGATACAATATGGTACAGCGAGTAGGTAACATCAGGTATACCACCGCTTTTGTAATGTAAAGCATTGTAAAAACGAAAATTAGCCGAAATATATTTAGAATTGCGAAAGCGAGCCGGTATAAACATGTTGCCATTCGTTAATGCAATACTTATCTGAGGTAACTATATTACTTATGTAGGTCACACTTTAACACATTCATCGTCGCCAGGTCATAAGACAATAGAAATTCTTTTGCCTTATCAGAGGCCGGATTGTAAATACTACTTATTTTTCCAAAGAAAAATAAATGTGTGTTTTTGGATATCTGTTACGTGATCAGGCACACTATAATGAGCTAATATACTTATTTTCACATATACATACTAGACCCAAGATAACATACATGCATACATAATATCACGTCTTTTTCCCGTGGGGGAAGGCAAATACTAGCAATTTCCACTTGCTACGCCTTACAGATCTCTCAACATAGCATAGCATTAATTTATGGCGAAATCACGCTTAGGTTGACAATAGCATACAATAGTAAATTCTGCGTGGACGAAGTCGGGGCGAGAGCTTGTAATAAACAAGATATTGAACGCCAGGGCTTCCCATTCTTCGGTGTGGAGCCGAGCCTACTAGACGAGAACGGGAAGGTGATCTCGGGTCCCGGCGAGGGCTACCTGGTGTTCGCGCGGCCCTGGCCTGGCATCATGCGGACCCTGTTCGGGGACCACGATCGCTACCAGTCGGTCTACTTCTCCAAGTTCCCGGGCTACTACTGCACGGGCGATGGTATGTTCAAAGACTTGTCTTTTTGGTGCTCTTCCGAAACTCCTGTTCTATTGTACGTAGGTAATTGAATACTTGGTGTACGTAATGATGATACGGTATTATTTTATGTATCTACTATTAAATTTAAGTAAACTACTACTATTTAAGTTGAAGTAAATTTTTATGCGTGGACGATACGATTTTATTAAAAATCCATCACTTTTTTAGATAAGTAGGTGACAATTAATTTGGTATACTTAATTTAATATATGGCGACACTTTTATTTATCTGAGAATGATAATATTTCGTGGTTATAGATGTATAATTAGATGATACTAGTAAATCCTTGGGGGAGGCCTTTGTCCAGCAGTGGACGTCTTTCGGCTGAGAGAAAGAGAGAGAGTATAAGTTGATGACACAAAAACTTGCTGCCCAAAAATATAATTCCACTTTTTTATTACCTACCTATTTCTTTTGGATAACTCGCGTTGACGTTTCTTTACGGAATAAATAATTAAAACGTTAAAAATTTAAAACCAAAAGTTATCTAAAAGTTATATAAAACATATAAGAGTATCTACCTGTAAATAATGAATATAACTATGATAATATAATCCTGTACAAAATGAGTTTGTAAGTGGCAAGGTGTCTATTTAATTTAAGAACGATGAACGCTACGGAACTGATTTAACCGAGTATAGGTAACGGTCATAATTGTGTACCTACTTGCATCTCAAATTAGCAGTGGAGGTCGTCGACCCGCTCATGACCGCACTGAAGCAATGAAATACCAAATATTTGGAGCGCGCCGCGTGCCCATACTACAACCCGAAGCGAGCGTATTATACAATCGTCATCATCATTATAAAATCCTAAACTCTAACTTTATTTCATAAATACATTGGATGGGATGGCATTACAATAAATTATTTACTTGCTAAAAACTGGGTATGTAAAATAAATTACTCATGCAAGGCGAGCAATCGACAGGGAGCTGGAAAGGCTTACGTGCGGTACCTAGTCCTGGTCCTGTTTTCTAGCAGCATGCAAAACGAGATTTTGCAAATACTTTAAAAAAAGTTCCTATCACCAATGTGTCACTACCAAGAGACCTAATGCACCTACTCCAGGAACTTGAGTATGTTTCTTGAGGTTTTGGTTTTGTAACCTGAGTTTTATCGCTTTCACTCTCTCTCTCTCTCTGTCTTCTTATCACTTCGACTAATTGTATTAGTACAAATCTGACATTATTTTTCAGGTGCTAGACGAGACGAAGATGGCTTTTTGTGGGTGACCGGTCGCATAGACGACATGCTCAATGTATCCGGACATCTGATGTCCACAGCTGAAGTCGAAGGCGTGCTGACTGAAGAGCCGAGGGTCTCCGAAGCCGCCGTGGTGTCCAAACCTCACCCGGTCAAAGGCGAATCTCTGTACTGCTTTGTCACTCTGAACGACGGGGCAAAGTTCGACGCGGATCTAATAAACAGTCTAAAGAAACTCGTCCGTCAAAGAATTGGAGCATTCGCCGCTCCCGACATTATCCAGTACGCTCCCGGACTACCCAAGACCCGGTCTGGGAAGATCATGCGGCGGATATTGAGGAAAGTTGCGTTGGGGGATCGCGACATTGGTGACACGTCGACTCTTGCCGACCCTGGCGTAGTAGAGGAGCTATTCAAGAACAGGCCGTAAGGCAGTCAGCTACTTTTAACAGTTCCTTTTGGTTCTTGTCTCCCTTTGTTTGGTTTCAACAAGATCCATCTGCTTCCTCACAGTAGACACGGGTATAGATACCGGCGTTACATGTTATACTGGTTTTAAGTTGGACAGAGTCATATTAGATTATGTACATAGATATATACATTATATAAAATCGATAATATTCGATTCATAGCATTTATAGAGACGTTAATAAAATCTGTTGTTATATTATCTGTGTAAGTAGATAGTCACATATTTATAAATTAATGCTATTTGAATTTAACGACATGAAAATAAATAAGTACATTATTATGAATGGTAACATGACTTGCTAAGCAAAAGTCGTAAACTATTTAATAAGAGAAATGTATAGGTATTAAATACAATCGATTGTATTTAAACGATTTATTAATTACGCGCTTATATTTAAAGCATCTGGGTCGACATTATAGACTTGTTCTATTTTGAAACAATACGGATTTAGAAATTAATGGACTTAAATTTTGTTAATATATTTTTATAATATTGTTTTTTTTATTTCCTTTTTAGGTAAGAATGTGTAGTAAGTAGTCTATCTGACTAACCAGGTGGCCAACTCAAGTGGTTGGTTCAGAACGTGGGGTTTGTAGTGGGCACCAATAGGTATAAATTTATCATTCCACTTGATACTATCTGGACATTTGTTAGTATTGAATTCCTTTTAGAACCTTAGCTTTTTGTGTAGGTATTTCACTTAAATACCTTTATTTGTTTAAGTACCTACTTACCTATATTAAGTTCGTAGGTTTTTTACACATTGTATTCTCTTTACTTCATTTGGTTGTGATTATTGTTCAGAGTTTCATTTTAGCGCAAACTTTGAATTCAGCAGTTGTTTTCAATGGTAGAAAATTATAACCTTAGTGAGAAAAAAAAATAATGTGTGATTTTTGTAGGCTTGTTCGATAATGTGGAAGTGAGAGAAAGTTAGAATATGGACCAAACCTAAACTTGGAGTATACGGAACTTTTGTATTAAAATTTTAATACAAATACGTATAAGTACTCAAAGTTTAGGTTTGTGTCGATGATAACACAAAGATTACGTTACGAAACGTACGTTTGTAGCGAAAGACGTTTGATTTTCAGAATGAAGTAAAAATACTAAATAGGAACTTACTGGGGCTGTATCAAAAATTACACATTCATAAATATACAAAAAAACATAAAAGTACGTACTTAGGTTAATCTTATCTGAGCTTATTGTGATCTATGTCAGCATCTATGTCATTAATGTTCTCAAATGCACTTCTTTGTGATGCACAAATTGTAGCTTAACAAGGTAATGTTCAACAAGGTTATAAATTATTAATATATTTATAGGTATATATTATATAAGTACGTAAACCAAAATGGACTATCTGATATGCTATATAGGTACCACGTATTATGGCTACGTTCAGTCTATGACACTGAACACCTTTCCCTATAAGATTACGTCCGAATAATAAAAAGTAATTTCCAATAAAAATATCCTTAACGCTACTACTATTTCTTTCGCTCTAGACGTGCGAGACAGAGACAGCACAATAGTTGAGGACGTTTTTGTTTAAAATTACCTTTATTTTTGGCGTTAGTTACTACTAGTCACATAAGTAGTAAGTATATATTATAAGCTGTTGTATTGTAAGTCTAATGCTTAAAATTATGTAGTGTTGAGGCATGTATTTGCAGAGTGCATTCTCAATCTTGAACTATTACTACTTATTGAAATATTCGAACAAATCACACAGATTGAGTTAGTCCCAAAATAAGTTCGAGACTTGTGTTAAGGGATACTAACTCAACGATACTATATTTTAAACAAATATATTTAAATCTAAGACCCAGGCCAATCTTAAAAAGATCATTTTACATCTCGACCCGACCGGGGATCGAACACGGGACCTTCGGTGTACCTAATGACCGTTGGGGCACGCGCGAAGGTCGTCAAATATTACCTTGTTTATCACCTATAAGTCAGCTATAAGTGTTCGCCTATATTGCGGACTTGCTGTTTAGTAACTTTTTTTGCAATCGGTTCTGTTGACGCGGATTTCCTAACACACCTTAAGTAGGTGTGCCAGCCTACAAGCCTTACTTTACCTTTTGAGGTGTGAATTTATGAACCTGGTAGGTAGTCAGGAGTGGTATATACCTACTTACATAGGCTAAGTAAATTCCTATTCATGCATGTATGGCATACTAAAATAATTTTTATATGAACGATTTTAGATATTTTTTTAATACTGATATAAATTTACATTTCTTTATAATAAAACTTAAATTTTTGATGCACTTGGTGAATACGCGCTTCAATCAAAAATGCAGTGTCTGCCACAAGATTTATATAATTAAGGTAACAGTTTAGATTGTATACAGATAGAATAAACTACGTGCATCACCAGCAATAAAACAAAATATACGACCATAAGATTAAAATATTATGTGTGTAACTGTACTTAACTACTTAGCTTTCATCGTTGAGCCTCGCACCCGCGAGGCCGGATGTACTACGTGCATTGTCAGCAATAACACAACATACAGAATTAAGATTTAAATATATTAACCTAGTATATGAAATATGTAATGTTAAATTTAATTCTTATGCTTCTCTGTGTCTATATCTTGTACGGATTGAATTGTTAATTTTATAAAAACTTACTTTAAAATATTTATTGTTTAAATGCCTATCGGTCTAGCTGTTAACACATCCATCGGCGATCATAACTTCAAACAGTTTCTAATAAGGACTTTCAATGAATTTAATTTATTATTTCCTTGTTTAATTATCTAAATTAAAGATTGTTATACCCTGAATACATTTATCCACTTTTTTATTTTGTTTGTAAAAACTTTATTGTTGTAAGTGTATTTATAAGTACCTACCTAATTCGAATTAGAATTGTACCTGTAAGAAGACTATATTCAATCAGCAAACATGCTTAATAATGTATAGTGAATATTTACTAAGCGTATCCAATGGATTAAACTTGTTAAGGTACTTGTCCATAGTGGTACTTATAAGCAAAATAAGGTAGCCTGCATCAAAGGCGTATTAATAATAATATTGATATTGTCTATATATACTATATATGTATCTATCTACGCTAAATATGAAGTGTAACTTGCTCTCGTATACAAAAACATTTTATGTGTTATAGATTAGCTAAATTTTACATTTGAGTGTAACATACTGACACCAGTACATATTTAAAAATGTTTTAGCACTTAAATAACCTTAATAACGCTTATTTATGCGTATTTGCTTAGCCGTGTACATAAGTCATATTACCCGGCGATAACCCGAGGCAAACGCAATGTGTCCAAATCTCGGATAAGAAATTGTTACGTACCTACTTAGGTACATGTATTAGTAGAGCATTGTAAGTTCAATGTTAAGAAATTGATTGGAATCGTGCAAAATCTAGTAAAATTAAATAATTTATTCGCTTGAGTCCCCGACCTTCACTTGCTTCCTTCGAAGCAAGCCACTAACTTGGTTAAATGTAATGTGTTAACGCAGTATAAAATTAATGTAATGTAATAAATGTAAGTACCTACAGATTATGGCTCAGCCAGTCGATTTCGATTTCATGCATGACATTAGATGATAATTATACTGTACTGTGTAAACAAAGAGTCACATTGATACAAAAACACATAGGTAGGTATGCAGGTAAATATATTAGAAAATATAGATTAACTCGATACAAACAGGTGTTTGTAACCTTTGCCAGACTATACCAAATAGTAGATGGTTTGGTAGGTAAAGTTAGTACATATTCGGAAGGGACCTGTGAAATGGCGAAGGATGAAATATTTGAGTTTGCTACTGCATTTTTTAGAATATTATTAGTAAAATAAATTGTTGTTTCATCAGAATCTTTCCTTTTCTGATTGATAGGTATCGGTATATTCACTCCCCTTGTTCTATCTTAATTGTGACTATAGTACAGGAACGTGCAGGCCTATTATATATCCTAAAGTAAGGCTTTCAAACTGAAGGACTTTTCCAAAATATTAGTAAAAGATAATTAGGTGATGTGCTACTTAGCAATCAATGTCTGTCTACTTTATCGGTATTTAGATATAGGTACTTAATTTTGTCAACACAAAACCATTTAAAAAAATTACGGACTTATACAGTCCAACTAAAATAATTAGGCTTCTGTACCATTCCATTTGAAGTTCTTCTATACTTAAAATAACATGGCAAAAAAGTAGTGTTACAGTAGCAAGTTGGTATATCTAGTAGCTGCACTAAGTGTTCTACTATAGAAATATTGGCACTAATATTATATGTAATATTATTTGTATTTGGTAAGGGATCTTATTGTGATTGTATGTCGAACCGAACATATCATTAAACGTGATTAAATTATGATTATTATATATTAAATTGGTTGTCGATCATTGACTTCTCACTTTTAACCTGATTCTAAACGTTTTTACTGTGACTAAAACCTTCCATACACACATAAATCTACCTACAATCACCACCAAGAAATTAAGTAAATAGGTATCCCGTCCTTCCACTCTGATCCCTATGTATCTATATTTGTGCAGAGATGTAATACTTTTTATATAGGTACCTACTTACCATGGATCAATATTCAGAGACGATTTTTCAAAAAATATCAACAAAATGAGCGCCTAAAAAAATGTAGGTACTCAATAGTATTGAAAATTGATTTCAATATGATTGAGTAAATTTTTTCAGGCGCTCATTTTGTTGACGTAGAATGCAATTAAAATAAAGATGAAAGACCTTGAACAAATCATTTGAATCTAGGTCGCTAGAGGTTATATAGTATTTGATCTAGGGTACTACAAGGGTACACACACTTGGGGTAGCACACGGGGTACGCCACGTTAAAACTGAATACGGGACACAAAATAGAGTGGGGATAATTTTATTTGACTTTATTAAAACACTTTAATTATATAGTTAAAAAAGCTTTTATTGGCATTAAAAAAAACACTGTCTATTACATCGGAGAAAAAAGATCGAACAAACATCCTCACAAACACACATCCAAACTTTAGCATTTGTAATATTAGTAGGATATTATTGTAAAGAACCATATCCTCAATTCTAACAGTACTTCAGTAGTTTTAAAAGTTGATTTTGAAATTGAGGATATGGTTCATAAAATTCATCATTGCTGGATTTATTGTTTTTGTGGATGTTTTTAAAGTATAATAATTAAAAAATACATAAAAATAGTTTTGGGGTTGTTTATAATTGGTAATGTTTTAAATAAAGTTTTTTTTTATTAACAATATAATAAACAAAATATGTAACAAAAAATCACCTGTGTAGGAATTTTTGATTGAGAGTTATAACAATATGAGTCACAGACATAATATTACCTAGACCCCGCAAGTGTATGTACTTCGCGTGTAAAAAGGAAGATGATTCAACTTCATTTAACGCTCGTTCATTCAGTCCGCGGTCGAACGTTCTCGCAGTCAGACGTATTACAAAAAGTAAAAAATGCCTAATTGCGCGGTATTGAGTTGAAGAAACAATACACAAAAAGGGGGACGAGATAAAGGAAACATTTCTTTTCATCGGTAAGTAATTTTGTTTTAAAATGGTGTTGTTTTAACTAAAAAAAAACAATTATTTTGTGTTCCCGGCACGGATTTGGCGATTTTACAAAGAAAATTATGTATGCGAGTGTGTATTGTTGATTTAAAATACATTGCCGCTTTTAAACGGAGTGTTGTAGGGCTTATCTTTAAAAACACGCAATGAATGTTAAAACGAACTATACGTTCACACGTCGTTTAGCTTAGTGGTACGATCACTAATCTCATTTTTCTGTCAAAAAAGGCAAATAGTGCTGTACCGCACAGAAAAGCTAATCGATTCTAAAACCCTAATCGATTTGGAAACAGAGGAATGATAATGACAGAGGAATGATATTCTGTGTCATGTATTTTTTTTTAGGGTTCCGTACCTCAAAAGGTAAAAACGGAACCCTCGCGAAAATTAAAATAGAATATGTATTTAAATAAAAAATCGAATATCTCAAAAATGGCTTGACCTATTTAGATGCACAACAAACTTAAACATTCTATTAATAATTTCTATGTATATTCCAAGTTTTATCAAAATCGGATCAACGGTTCGAGAGTTATCGCAGAACAAACATGCATACATACAAACTACAAACAATGTATTTTTTATCCAACTTGATTAAAATCATTAACCTTTCTTTTAGCTTCGCCGTAGTAGAGAAAAAAGACAAGTAATTAATGATTTATCATTTCTCTGCCGTTTTCTCATTCCTCTGTCGATGAACTCGAATAATCGATTATAATATCGGTATTGTAAAATTGCTTACAGTATCAATTTGGAAAGTAAAGGGCGGCGGCGGCGACACCTTTGAATGGTTTGCATGGATGGCGAGCGTTCCCATCACTAAATCGCTTATGTGACGTCACAGTAGGTAAAAAAATATTGACACGCTCATTTTTTATGCAGGCGATGAGACTTGCGGGGTCTAGGTAATATTATTACTGTGATATGAGTCTTATAATAGCTTCAAAAAAAAAACATTGTTTTTATTTTGGTGATAACTTAAATTTGCAGTTGTAATATCATAATCTATGTAATTTATAAAAGATCCTTACTGTAGGATTGAATGTGACCACCTCATACAACTGAAAATTTACAGTCCCGTATATTACAGTACAGATCGGAGAAAACATACATGAATTTAACCCTGAAAACATAACATCCCTTTTTTGGTCAGTCGTGTACAAATGGCTTACTATAAAAAAAATACTATTCTGTTATTTGGTTTTCACCTTCTTCGAAGGCTGTACTGTTGCCGACGACTTAGAAAATTTACAGTCCCGTATATTACAGATCGGAGAAAACATACATGAATTTATCCCTGAAAACATAACATCCCTTTTTTGGTCAGTCGTGTACAAATGGCTTACTATAAAAAAAATACTATTCTGTTATTTGGTTTTCACCTTCTTCGAAGGCTGTACTGTTGCCGACGACTGAGTTTCTTTCGGCATTTCTTCTCAGCAGTGGTTCCGAAATGCTAGTAGTTTGTAGCTTTGAGACATAATATATTATGATTAATAGGCGGGGCATTTAAATTTTTTTTACCGACAAATTCCTACAACCATGATTCTTATACTTAACATTATTTTAATGTTTTTAGACATCCTTATATAAAAAAAAAAGAATTTTTATCATCCGATAAGAAATGGGAGGGGTAAATAAACTATACTGAATTGCTCGTAAACAAAAAAGTTTACAATAGAGATTACTGTTCACAATTAAATAATAAGACTTCATTTACCTGTAAATAAAAGTTGGCCGGTTTATAATAAGGCTTTCTAGTCATAAAATGTATTTTTAACGTTATAAATGTCAATATGGTTTTTATTTAATTACAGGAAATCGGGTTCACAAACATGAGTCGTTTTTTAAAATTAAGATTGAATAATTCACATTACGTACGAATATACAATTTTCTCGACTGTAGAATTAATAAAAATTGAGGATATGGTTCATTACAATAGTATACGAGTAATATATAAAAGTCACCATTGCTGGATTTTTTGTTTTTGTACAGGATGTTTTTAAAGTATAAAAATTACAACTCATTAAAAAATCCATTTCGGATTGTTATTTATTGGTGATTTTTTAAATCAAGCTTTTATTATTCGTAAGGAAACATGTACCTAACAAAAAATCACCCTGGTAGGATTTTTTGTTTGAGAGTTATAACAATATGAGTCTTATAATAGCGTTTAAAAAACGGCGGTGGTGATTTTTTTTTCACACTTAAATTTGCAGTTGTAATATCATAATCTATGTAGTTTATAAAAATCACCATCGTAGGATTTAATGTAACCACCTCCATACAACTGAAAATTCACAGCCCCGACTATAAATAATTAGTTATTGACGTGAAAAAGAGCCTTCTTTGAAGGCCAAGTTTCAATAAAAAAAATTGACTTTGACTTTGACCCCGTTTTAAAGTACAGCCACAGAATTAATATAAGTACTGTACAGCGTGTAGAATATATTGAAGGCCACAAATACTCAAATCAAAAAGAGTACAGTCAGGTGAAAAAATAATTAAGGGAATAATTAAAAACCAGAACTTGATTAAATGATGTAAATTTTCAGTTGTATGACAACTGAAAATTTACAGCCCCGTATATTACAGATCGGAGAATAAAGATCGATCCCTTAACAATAAGGGGACAGTTCGAACTTTATTTGGTTACATTAAATCATATAGGTTTCTATGGAAACCCAAAATGCACGTTAACAAGCTAATTATTAAAAAATAAAAACACGACTGACACGACTATGTCACTCGGAGGAATGCAAGGAATCTAAAAATAACACTAAAATAGTTTACACAATTTGTGTACCCTCAAAGCTACTAGGTTTTTTTGATAGATCTATATATGTGGAATATAGGTCTGATTATAAATTCCCCCCATCACGTAAGATTTGCGAAAAAAAATTGACAAAAATTCAAAAATTTATTTTTCAACACACTTGCTCGTAAAGTGGGTCTTATTACATCGAATTTAGGCCCATAATGCCATATATTACGAAGGTATTACGAATATATTACGGAGGTGTTTGGAAATAAAAATTACCATACTGCGCTATACAAAAGATAGAAAACTAATGCGTGTTATGAATTCCACCAAGCATTTTTAATTTAGCCGCATAATACAAATAAGATCAAATAGGGAAAATAACAACAGTTTTTAAATAAGCAAAGATAATGATTTTTATACAGCCAAGCACTGGCTGTATGGCGATATACCATCCGCAGCGTGCACCGCGCGCTCCCTGCGCACGGCGCGGGGCGGCGGGCGGCGGCGCGCGAATAAAAAACAAGACTATATTTATTATGTTGTGTTTGTTAGGTACATTTTCCGATTTTCGCCGTGTTAGCAAATTAAATATTTAATAAAATGTCGACTAGTATGGAAGAATATGTAAATTTAACTCCACCTGAAATCATTAACGAGGCGCTTAATGCAAGTAATAGTTTCTTGCCTCCAAAATCAAACAAGTATTTGGCGGCATACGAATGTCTTATAAAGTGGAGGAATGACAAAAGGGCGCAATCGTTTTCCGATAATTAGATGTTAGGACCACATTATTTTTTTACTCACAAGTGTGTTGAAAAACGTCGTACGATACACGTGTGCATTTGGTCATTACGCACAAGAGACGCTAATAAAGCCGAGTGTGTTATTTTCTCCATACAAGAACTTTAACCATAAAATGTATGGATAAATTAACATAACTTTCAAAATATGTTTTTGCGAAAAATAAATATTGTAAAATTTAAAATTGAATTGCTTTATATTATTGAAGAGTGTTATAACATTTACAGCTATAAAACATCTTAAAATTTTTATAACTAGGTACTTATTTTAATACTGTCCCAAAATATATTAGAAAAAAATAAATTTTTGAATTTTTGACAATTTTATTTTCACAAATCTCACGTGGTGAGGGAAATTTATAATCAGACCTATTTTCCACATATATAGATCTATAAAAAAAACCTAGTAGCTTTAAGGGTACCTAATAAAAAAAAATAAAAAAAATTGTAAACTAGTGTAATAAAGAAACTTACATACATGCAAACATACATGAACCCTGAAAACATAACATCCCTTTTGGTCTGGACTTGGTCAGTCGTGTACAAATAAAAAAAAAACAAATAAAAAAAATACTATTAAAAAAAATGACTATTCTGTTATTTGGTTTTCACCTTCTTGTTGGGCTGTACCGTTGCGGACCCCGTTGCGAAATACAACGCGTAGAATATGTTAAAGGCCACAAATACAATGGCCGTTATAATAGCAACATATTCGACGCGGTTCCTGAAATTGAAATAAGTAAAAGTTAAAAAAAAAATAGTTAGCAGGTTTTTATAATGGTGGTACATCACGAGCCAACGAAGGATATTCAGCGGGTAAACTTGTCTCTTTCCCTTGTAGAATTTCTCAGTTCCTATGCTAAAAAGGCTATGTTCCGACGAAAGAAAACATCGTGAGGAAACCTGGACTCTGGTTGATTTCTATCAGCTAGTGTGTGAAATGGCATGGCAATGGCAAACCACTCTATTAAAATTTCCATGAACACACCGAATACTATCTCAGTGGGTCAGGTTTTTATGCAGCTAACTGAACATGTCTTAAGTGGCAGTGGGCGGGGCACATAGTTCGTAGAACAGATAGCCGTTGGGGCAGAAAAGTTCTCGAGTGACGACCACGAACCGGAAAACGTAGTATTGGCAGGCCTCCCACTCGGTGGACAGACGACCTGGTGAAGGTCGCGGGATGCGCATGGATGCGGGCAGCGCAGGACCGGTCGTTGTGGAAATCCTTAGGGGAGGCCTTTGTTCAGCAGTGGACATCTTTCGCCTGAGAGAGAGAGAGAACTGTACATGTAGGTAACAGAAATACTTACTCAAACGGAGTCCCGCAGATGACGTAATGCAGGGCCCCGGGCTGCGGCTTCTGCCCTCCGACACAATGAAAGTTAAAATACTTCTCGTCAAAGTCGTCTGGGCAGAAGTATTTTCTCTTTACAAGCGTCTGCAAACCAAAAGCATTCGTTAGGACCATGGAGGTAACAAACAGGTACAGAAATATATATTTTTTATTATGTCTGTGGTATTTTTTTTTTTTTTTATATGGACAGGAAGTAGCTCTGATTTTGTCACCTTTGTTAAACCAAACCCATGGAAGTAATAAGTACTTTCAAAGTACTTATTACTTCCATGACCAAACCCTTGGAAAAATAAGAACTTCGCATAGTTGAACCTTAAACCTATAGTTAATGACATCGCGATAAGATTAATAATTAAGAAAAAATCTCAGAACGGACTCTGACACTGACACAGTCCCCGATCACTCATGGATCCAACATGGATCACTCTGAAAAAAATCACACTGGTGAAAACGTAAACGGACTACGTTCATAACGTAACTGACAAAAAATAAAAAAAGGGCGGCTTTTGAATGGAGTATTATAACGTAGCCTAAAAACAGTTTAAAATTAACACAACTTTGTTTAGGAGTCGATAGGTTACATTTAGTCAACTAGTGCTCAAGATACAATCACTTTTATACTTATTAGCAAGCGTTACGAACTAACGGTATTTTCTAGAGTGTAATACTTTATCCAAAAGCAATCCATAAATAAAAGTTGGTACTCTGAAATCAACTGAAATGGCACCAGAAAAATCTTTGCGATCAATAGGTGAGTAACGCCTAGTGTTTATTTGCCTTAACGCTCATTCCGCATCTTAAAATATCTACTTAGGCGCAAACCTATTTACAACATAACAACTCAATCTTATGTAATTTTAAGATAAAAAGTTGTTATAGGTCCCTTTTTTAACCGACTTCATATCATATCAGTAAGGTCATGTGTTACATTATGACTTTACCTACATATACATACGATCAGTACACAACACATTATTAGTCATCATTCGTTTAATTAAACATTTGCTTTTTAACCAATAAGTAAATTTCTTAATTCTTCAGGTACACATGTGAAAATAAAGCGTGATCAAGGTTTGTGGCACCATTTAAATTTTGCAGCATTTCAGTTCCTCCAGCTTTTGTTATGGAATCTTTTTTTGTGTAAAACGCTGGAAGAAAACGTAGAAGAAGTGGCACATAGCTTTTTATCCGAATGTCCAAACTTCTGGTGGTAACTTTATGTGCAAATATTGAGATATTGCATCCAACCATACCTATAGATCTACCTTGCGTATGTAAACGTAGATAAAACTCAACTAAGGTCAAATAAAATGTCAAATTAGTACCAACTCGAGATTTTTTTTTTATCTATTTCAATACACTTATCTACCTAAACAGGACATGTTTTTACCTAACAGGACTGAGAACGAAACTTTCCCATTTAAGTATTTGTTGCGACTGACGTTTCAACAAAGTTGCAATATTTAAAGTTTAAAAAACGATCTATATTCAAGAATATTGATAGATAGATCAACACTTTATTGCACCATTTACAGAAAAGAACATACAATGTAGTGACAAAAGTAAATAAGTACATTAATAAATGAGCGCAAAGGCGGGCTTATCGCAAATGCAATTTCTTCCAGCCAACCTTTGGGTGGAAGGAAATATACGTGAAAAAATGTAGGGTGCAGTTAACATTATTAATGATAAATAAAATAAATAAAAAATTAAATAAACATTGATAAAATAGATATACACACTCATTCTAAACCCACCCATGACAAGAAGAATATACGCGGTAATAAATAAAATTAAAGATTCAGATAGTGAGAGTTATATAATAATATGAGAGAATATAATAGGGATGATGACTGGGTAAAAAATAAAATATATGATGCTATTTAAATAATTAAACATTATAATTGAATGTCACTTTTATTGATCAATTTTATTTATAACATGGTTTACTATTTTTTAGTTCTAATTAAAGTATATTGGGAATGCTTTTTGACTCCATTAAAAGTGACGTCACCGTTGAGTACTGTCATACAAGTCCCATATAAATTATTGTTTTGTAAAAAGACAAAAAAAAATAGTAAAAAGTAACTAATTTGACTTGTTGTCATCTACCCTATTATTAAGCAGCCTTCTCAAGCCTTTTTACTTGTTAAGCTGCGGAAAGCTGGATACTTAGTGTCAAGTCAATTTGCTACCCCATTGCTTGAATTAAGTATTTAAAAAAATCCAGTCAGCATCTGACTGTCTTTCAACTATGCAGCTCTCTCATTAAAAGAGTATGTAATAAAAATAGCGTTTTATGAGACGGAAGTGACATACAAAAAGCGTGAACTCGTAGTATGAAATAAATATTCAAAGTATGAAACGCAAGCGAAAAATATACAAAATTCGTTTCATATCATTGTCGTAACTGTTTTTATCTTGAGATGGCGACGCTGTTGCCATTTTCACGCCGTATAAGGATCAATGACTCGGTTTCTCTTGCCTCCTCATCCTACCCCTAAAATCACAAATAGAGAAAAACGGTGTTAAAGTATACCTGTCCGAAAGGGGTGCGTAACGTAGCCAGCTCGTTACAAGGGCCCACGGGCTCGTGGAGGCCGCGGGACCACTCCTGCTCGGGGTTGAAGAACACCACGAACATTAGATACAGAAGATAATGCATCGCCAACTGTACTATTAGCGTGTAGTCGATGGCGCTCAATCTGAAAAACACGGTACTCTAAATTTCTTACACTAGTAACTAAACCTATTTATAAAAAAAACTAGATTTTGCCCGTGGCTTCGCCTGCGTGAATTTCCCACGGGAACAGTGCTTTTTCCCGGGATGAAAGGTACCCTATGTCTTTCTCCGTACTTCCAGCTATGTGTATGCGAAATTTCAGGAATATTGGTTCAGTAGATAAAGCGTGAAGAGGTAACAAACAAACTCACTTTCGCATTTATAATATTAGTTACGATTAAGGATGTATATATTACGAATATTTTTTGTGTTATTATTAAATACGCTGAATGTGGGAGGGGTATACTCTCTCGAGTAGCAGTGGTTACGTACACGTATTGCTAAACAGTCTGAGACAGAGCTCTCAAAAGTCTGAAAAATTAAATTTAAGTACTAGCTTATTCCGCCCGCGTATATTTTATTTCCCCAGGGTACTATCGGAAAAAATCATATTGAGCTTATACGAGTAGGTAGGTAAGTACATACACTATCCAATTCCCCCACTCCCCTACCAAATTTGGCCATGATCATGATCCGTCCAGCAGATTTTACGAGATTTATCAATATGTAACTAAAGAGAGGTCCAACCCTACCTGCCACAGCTTTTAAAATTATAAGCAAGCTACTATTCACAGAATCGTAAAAACATTAGCAAAAGGCTTCAGGTACAGTCACCAGCATTAATATGCATTCCATTTCAGACCTTATCACATTGTCTGACCGATGTGTTTACATGTTTCAGCTCGTAACTATACCTGTGCCTTGTTCAAAGTCTTGAAAACCCTTACTTGGCTTTACATCTCTCGCGCTCACTAATCAGCCCGCGCAGCACAATGACGCCGAAAATGGAGAAAAGGATGAAGAAGGTGACTTCGGTGTGGATTCCAAAGTTATCGTGCAGAGGATGGTAGATCGGCACGAACATCAGCACGCCGCCGGGCATGCCCAGCAGGACGGCCACCAGCAGGGACTTGAACTCCTTGGCGCAGCTGGAAAAGAGAGGAAATTTTTAGAGATAGTGACGCCGAAATATTTTTAGGTCGTAAAGTAAATAAAACCTCTCAGGCACCGCCCCTAGAGGTAGAACCTTGAAGGGGTGGTGGCCGAGTGGTAGGGCGTCCGCCTGTGACCGCCAAGGTCCCAGCCTGTGCTACATGAGTTTGTATACCAATCTGACTCATGTATGTTAGTTTTCATTGACCACCACTTGCTTCTTGAAAGAAAACATCGTGAGGAAACCTGCACTCCAGTTGATGATTATCAGCTAATGTGTGAAATGGAGAAGGCAATGGCAAACCACTTCATTAAAATAACCAAAACAGTTGTCCCTCAGTCATAAGGAAATACGACTAAAGTGAAAGAGAACGTCCTTACGTGACACTAAAAGTGACACTCACCCAGCTGATTCCCATTGGCCAACCTTCGGTGCAAACCACTTGCGGCTGGCATGGTACAGGTAGTAGAAGCTGGCGGTGAAACACGCGTGGAAGTAGTAGGAGTTCCACGGCACCCAGTAGTGCCTGTCGGCGATGTTGGGGTCGGTGTCGTGCCAGGTCCAGTGCACGAACTTCACGGCGACGATGTCGTACGGGATGTCGATCAGAACCGTGAGGAGTCCAACGGCGAAGGGTTCCGCGTATTTCGGCAGGTTCAGCCGAGACGCCGCGTAAGCTGCGTGATATATGAAGGCTGGATCTGCAATAAAAATTAGATAATTAAAAAAAATATAAAATCCAGTTCCGGATCCGAGATTATATGGGTACGGGTATATACTAGATACTTTTAGCTTGTTTAGATTCAAAATTCGTCTCAATTTAGTTGACGGATTATGATTTGTACCAGGAGACTAGCTAGGGTTTTAAAACGCAGGTATATTGCCTACAACTACAAATACAAATATATTTATTGAGACAAAAGGTACATACATTTTAAGGCCAACATGACTAAGATAAAAATATCTGATACCAGTGACAGCAACTCACCAAAAAGCTAGCGTATGACGAAATCAATACATACCAATATTATATATGTATAATAATAAATATACTCACACAGAAATATAATGTGCAAAGGCAGCCGATTGCCCAGAAACATGACAGGTGTTACTGAGTGCCAAAAATTGTCGTACTCCGGCATGACGAAGTGCCAGAAGTTGTCGGCGAATTGTCCATGAAGCACCACTGCCAGCCAGAAATATGGCCACCTGCCGCCTTTCCTGAAGGCTGAAAGAAAAAAGGAGTAAGAAATCATAGTGTAAAAAATATAAATGTAAAAAAGTATTAAATCATAAACGAGCGAATGCAAGGTGACGATGACGTTCTAATGTTAAAAAATTATTGGTCAAGTGCATGTTGGGCCACGCGCGATGTAGGGTCATATTTACTCCCAGTTGTATAATACTTACAATCTGGCTATCGAGAGGAATACGACATGGAAATCCACCCAGGAGGTAATAAAGAATAAGGTAATTATTAGATACATACTTACAACATATGCGCGAAAAACATAGGTAACCTTCCTTTGCAGTCGGGAAAAAAAAATTAAGCGATATGTACTGTGTAGATGTAATATGATAATAATTATAAGTTACCATGCAATAAGGTGACGAGTCCTGCCAGCACATAGACCAATTGTGACAGCAAGTAAGTGGGCTGGGCGGCCCACAGCCCCTTAACGTCAGGGTTGACGGTCAGCAGCCATTGGCTCCACTGGAAGTACATTTAATTTTCAGTAAGTTGATACAGACAGCTTACTATGCCTTTAGTAAAATAAAAAGAGGAAACAACACCACATGTTTATTCAGGTGCATTAGTGCCTTCAAAGTTGAAGTAAGGCTTGTGATTAGTGTATTGTAGTAAAAGTAGGTAGGTCAAATAAAAAAAAAACGGACATATTGTCCCCCGTTCAACTATTAATAAATTGCAATAATTAATAGTTGAACAGGAATACTCCGGGTAACTTATATTAATTCTGTGACTCCGGTAAGATTTTAAATTATAACAAACAGTTTAGCTGTGGGATCAATTTGGGGGTAGGTGTGCCTTTGGAGGTGTGACGAATTTAAATGAAAGGAACACGTGTAGAAAAATACCGGGAAAAGCACATTTCTAGAGAGCTCAATAAGTCGCAAAATGTCCGCAAAAAAAAGTTTCGCAAAAAATGTATGATTAAATTAGCATAGCTCGCAAAATGTTAGCAAAATAGGCTATCGCAAAATTTTTATGTAGGTAGGTAAAATAAAATAAAAAATTTGCTAACCAAACGCTTTTTAACCCGAAATTCCCACGGGACCGAATGCAAATGCAAAATACATCGCTAGCAGATGTAGTTAACGTAGAAAATTACGCAAGAAGTAAATTTAACATAGGTACTGACCGAAATCGCATTTGCCGCCATAGTTATCCGTCGCACGCGCCGCGTCTTCACCAAGAAATGAAAAATGGTCGACTAATAGGTGGAAGTGGAACAAGTGTGTACTAGGGAAGTCAATTTATCGATCAATACGAGTATGATCGATCGATTAGTAATGGCCACTAGTTTCCTACTTAACAATTTTATAAGTCCCTTAAGTTGCCACTAAATGCAATTTTAGAAGATGTCGATTCGAAAGACGATTTAACCTAATTTATGTTAATTTAATTACTATTCAGTCTCATTCAATTTTGTAAGATTTCTTTTAAAGATTTAAGTAATATCTTGATATACGTAATCGATATGTACTTATTAATGTTTTGTAAAACGCTTGCTAGTGAAAAATAAAATTATAATTATTTGCAATATATAATCTACTAGCTTTTGCTCGAGGCTTCGCCCGCGTAATTTCCCACGGGAACAGTGCTTTTTCCCGGGATGGAAAGTACCCTATGTACTTCTAACTGTGTGTATGCGAAATTTCAGGAACATTGGTTCAGTATAAAAGCGTGAAGAAGTAACAAATAAACAAATTCACTTTCGCATTTATAATATTACTAGCTTTGCCCGCGGCTTCGCCCGCGTGAGTTTCGCTTAGATGAAAAATCTTTTTGTGTTCCAAACTGTAATAACGTAAACTCCAGTACTCAAAATTTCAGCCATTTGGTTATCCCATGTCCCGAATATATTAATCCCGGGAATATATTAGTACTCGTAGTACGGTCGCGGTGTTAAAATTAATCGAAAGTGATATTTCATTCAATAAACGATCTTCGTCTGCTCGTTATCTACAATTTCTTGTGTACCACCACTCCCACCCCGAGTCCCTCTTTGTCCTTTCCCGTGTCCTGTCTATTTATACGTCAGTATAAAATCCTCATCAGGTTAAACAACTTTTGTTAAGGTCCCATTTCCATTTATTTTATAGAGTAGCTGGTCTCTTGGAGCTCTTCATCAGATGATCCTGATCTTCAATTTGTATACGTCAACCAAAAATGCTCTTTCGCAAAGGTACCATTTCCATATTTCTTATAGTTTAGCTGTTCTGTTAAGGTTCTTCATCAGGTGTTCCAGTTTTCAAAATCAATTATAGCCTATAGGCTATAATTGATTTTGAAAACTACTGGACGGATTTTAATGAAACTTTTTTTGTTGTATAGCTATTAAGTCTGGGCAAGATATATAGTTTTTGCGTGAAAAGCGTACATGCATACGGACAGACAGACAGATAGACAGGCAGACAAGAAATTCCTAAAAAAATATTTTTGCTTTCTATTATTCTCTTGTCCAAGTGTGTTCTATCCAAGTGTCCCTCTATCCATTTCAGTCAAAAATACTAAATGTACAGACAAAATATTTTTACTGTTTTATTATATGTATAGATAGTTAGGATTAGGACTACGATTAGGATAGTTAGGATAATATAATCATTCAGATATTATTATTGCTGTGAAACATAATGACAAATAGTTTTATTAATTGTCTGAACAAAGAAGATATATTAGAAGTATTTATCGATAACAATCAACAAAAATACCGACAGATGGAATCCCTATCACTTATCACTCTGTCTGAGGGTATGCTATGCCGCAACGTGTCTTGCAAATTGTGCCAACGTATGCCACATTATAAAAATATCTACCTAACTGGGGAGACTGGGCTTATGTAGTATGATCGAAGCTGTTAATTAAGTAGGTAAACTCCATTTATTCTTACCAGTCCTATCATGTAAACAATCTTACCATGTCTTTTTATGATTTTACAACAATATAAATTAAAATAGACTTTTTAGGAAATTACTTTCGTGGTTAATAAATGTTTTACTTTAGAATGTTTAGGTTTGAACTAATATTTGATTTATTTTCAAAAAAATTCAATTAAAAGTACTGAGAAGATTGTTTACATGATAGGACTGGTAAGAATAAATGGATTTTACCTACTTTTTTCTAAGATATAACATTTGCGTACAGGTAGCTCAAGCGTATACGGACACAGACAGACAACAGATCCTAGAGATCCTTTTTTAAGTTTTGAGGTACGGAACTTTACTTCAAAAGTGGCGCATCCTACTAATATTATAAATGCGAAATTTTGGATGTGAGTATGTTTGTAAATCAATCACGCAAAATCCACTGGACGGATTTTGATGAAATTTGGTATGCGAAATTTAGTATATCTGCAGCATCGAAGCTAGTAGGTAGGTAGGTATCTGATAGCAACATCACCAAATTCAAAGCTTTTACACATTACCAAATTCTCATACCATATACCGGGAAGTACCAGTACTTTTCAGGAGTGTATATAGAAAATTTGGATCCGGTAACAAGCCTGCTACCCTGGGTGTTAATTTCGTGTCTCAATGGTATTTCAATAGTAGTGTTTTTACTTGGGGAAGCAAGGCTACGAGTACCTATAAAGCTCGTGAATAACGTACGGGCACTACCAGGCGCGTTCAAAGAAACTACAATTATATTGTGTAGATAATTACCTACTCAATAGATTTTTATTATTTCAATTCATAAGTCCACTTTTCACTGACTTCCCCTATGACGTTGTAGTGTATTTTTTCTTTGCCTATGGTTTTGCGATGAGTGAACAATCATCTCAAATAATAGCTCAATATTACTGATATTACCAAAGTTTTTGCGATGGGAGGCATTATTTTCTCTAACAAAACTGAACGTCCATATTTTATTCTCGTTTACGACTTACCCTCAACAGTGTATTTTTTCTTTGCCTCAAGTAATTCAACTTTCAATTATAATTCAATTTTCAATTTCTATTAATTGTTTTTCCGAAAAATTAAACATGTAGGTAGGTATTTCAAGTTTTTAAATTATTTCAGTAAGTAGCTGTACTCGTAGGTATGTACATCATCAATCATCATCATCAATACATAACCTAAAACTGTAACTAGTCTGTGTCTGCAAAGATTTAAATCTTTAAATTTAAATTTTTCTCTGTCTGTTTTTCTCTGTCTGTCTTTCTGTCTGTATGTTAGTACGCACATCACGCATAAACTACTGGACCAAATTTGATGTGGTTTTCACTGTTGTATTGTTGCGTATGTTTCATCTTGATACCCCCCCGCTTAGAACCTGAGATATTTAAATAGTAAATTACACTCAGACGAAGTTGCGGGCACAGGCAAGTAGGTAGGTACATAGTTTCTTTCTTTGGTGTATGGATAGCTGTATTCTATGATATTGTTTGTAAGTAGGTAACAATGGTAGGTAAATATATTTAAATATAACTTTTTTCTTTTTTCCATACATTTGATTTATCCGAAGAATTTTATTAAAGTCGGAAGATGCAAATCATATTTGGTATTCTTCTATAAATAAATAATTTTTATAGCAGCAAAAATTGCCATATCAAAATAAAAGCAGGTAAAAATAAAATAAAATTGTACCTAGAACTTATCTAGGACCCGTGATTACTTTCGGTTCTCGCACCGATGAACCTCCATCCAATACCTAAATATAGGACTGTTCAGTCCGCAGCTCACCGCCCTCAGTATTCTGTTATCAGAGCGACGCAGCTTCTCCCAGAAGGAAGCAATGCGTACTCTCTTAACAGCAAAGAAGTCCGGCACTCTCGCCTCGGCGAACATGACCGACGCACTGCAGTAGCGTGGCAGGCAGGCGCATGAGAGTGCGAAATGCGTCATTAAGTATATTGCACTCTCATAGCTTTGTACGCATTTTGCGTAAAGTTAACCCAGAGTTGGCAAGTGTAGAAACATTGGCAGTAGGCATTGAATAATGTCAACTTAACCAATTTACTACACTTGCCAAATCTACGTGCCAGGATGTTGCACCGAACCGTCAGTGCCCGTCTTTCTCTGTCGATGTCCTGATCGTCCTTAAGATCAGGCGTTAGAATGTGGCCTAAATTCTTGAACCGCTGCACAACCCGCACGACAGAGCAGCTCATTGTAATTTCGCGTACGTTCTCCAGCCTCTACCAGACTTAAAAAATCATCATTTCAGTTTTATTGGCATTAATAATACTTCTTTACTGAATCTCCATTCCAACAGAGAGCCCACTATTCAGCTAAGCGTGGCCTACGAGTCGTCCGACGCTGGTTCTATCTACCCCTTAAGGGATAAAGACGTGATTCTATGTATGTATGTATGTAATAATACTTCAGTCCATGTGCATTAGCATAATGCTCACAGACCGAAACCAATTTCCTTAAAGCTTTGATAGAAGCGCTGAGCAGCACCATGTCATCAGCATAGCTGAGGTTGTTAACACCTACCCCGCCTACATGACAAATAATCCCGGTGCTCCAAAGCTCCTCTATCAGACCATTAATGTACACATTAAAGAGGTCCGGAGACGTTAAACCCCCTTGGCGTACGCCGCAATCTAGTCTATATACACTAGATGTCGTGTCGCCCCATTTTACAACATTTGTTTAGTTTCCGTACCAATAACTCAACAAGTCTACTACTGCATTCGACACACCCAAACCGCGAAGTTTGTTCCAGAGAATTTCATAATTCACTAAATCAAACGCCCGGCTTAGGTATATTCCACTCTGTTCACCTGGGTGATATCACCTGGGTGAAAAGAGTAGACTTTTTAGTATCTTCATTTCACCTTGGACTCATTTCACCTAGGTGATATCACCCAGGTGAATTGATTCGACAAAATTGGTGTCATTTGTTCACTTTCTCATTTATTCACCCAGGTGATAATGGGCCACTTTTTTAGTAAATTTAGTATACTTTTACGTGGCGATTACGGCAAAACCCTCCATGGATGAAATCCTTGGGGAGGCCTTTGTCCAACAGTGGACGTCTTTTGGCTGAGAGAAGAAGAAGAAGTAATACTTTTATCACCTACATACATAATCGAAAAAAACTCTCAAATCAAAGTCAAGTCAAAGTCAATCATCAGGATTACTCAGTGTGTAAAAAATTGTTTAATAATATTCATTAAGTACATTATTTAAAAAATAAAAATCAACGTAATTTTTCGAGAAATAATGCTGCTAAAACAGTCAACATCGAAAACAATATTTAAAAGTACCCACCTAATTTTAACTTATTATTATTACTTACCATTCCGAACAAGAAAATACTATATTGCACTAAAGAAAATTATTAAATTATTTTATTTTCTTAACAGTAACAAGGCTTTTAATTTGAGAGTTATTTGTAAGTTGTACGTGGGTGATCAAATTCTACTAAATTGATTAAAAAAGTGGCCCTATATCACCTGGGTGAGTTAAGTCCAAGGTGAATAAATGACACTAATTTTGTCGAATCAATTCACCTGATGAAATTTTCTGGGTGAAATGAGTCATAGGTGAAATGAAGATACTAAAAAGTCTACTCTATTTACCCAGGTGATATCACCCAGGTGAACAAAGTGGAATATACCCCGGCTTAGGTCCAGAAAGTACGCATAGAGACTGTTGTACCGCGGCTTCTATAGTATTCAACAGTATTTATTTAATCGTATGGCATTTACTACATTCACTCACTATAATGTAACAATCAAAAGAAAGAAAAAGTATTATAGATCCACATTCCACGGGACCCTGTCCCGAGCCACGAGATTATGTCGGGTGTTAATTTGTACAGATCTTCTGGGGGGCCTGAGTACGAGTGCCGGGGGCATCGCTGTATGATGTGCTCCATAGTCTGAGCCTCCTCGCCGCAGTCGCAGGGAGCGGAGTCGCGCCAGCCCCACTTATGCCGGAAGTAGTTGCAGCGTCCGTGACCTGTCCTTAGCCGGTTCAGATAACACCAGAGTTTTCGTGGCAAACAAAAGCCATCCGGTCTAGCCGAAGGGTCCATGGCTTGATGGGCGGTACCAATTGTGTGTGTATGCCACTCGTTTTTCCAACTTTCCTTTATATCAAAATCGGTCAGTTTTAAAGCTGAGATACAGGCAGGGTGGCGAGACTTGAGTCTCTGGGATGGTGGATGGCAAAACAGCAGGTGGATAGGCAGTGACTAATTCAGCTGCCTCTTTTCAGTCTCTCTCTTCAGTGCTTGCATTCTACGCAGATGGGGTGCGGCATTATGACTGAGAACCGGGAGCCAATGAAGTGAGGTGGATTTAATTGTTCCTGAAACACAACGCATAGCCTCATTAAGTTTAGTGTCCACCTTGTGTAGTGGGTGCGCGCTTTCTAGCCACACTGGAGCACAGTATTCAGCAGCAGAGAGAAAAAACCAGAGCTGTAGCTGTAACTGATGTACGCAGACAGTCTGCGGATGCACCCCAGGTAGTGCCGCAGAGTTTGTGGACAATGTTGTTCCGAGAGGCGACTTTTAGAGCCACTTTCTGGGGGTGTTCCTTATACGTCAGGGTTCTATCCAGAGTTACCCCAAGGTACTTATATAGGAAAAGGGTTGTGCTTCAGCAAATCTCCTCTGAAAGAAACAGCCTGGCTGGTAGTTGGCGAAACGGTTCCTTCCTTCCTTTCTCAGCCTAAAGACGTCCACTGCTGGACAAAGGCCTCCCCCAAGGATTTTATCCATGGGGGGTTTTGCCGTAATCGCCACGCTTGGCAGGCGGGTTGGCGATCGCAGTGTGATGGGCGGAAAGATGCTGCTGCCCATCCTCCGGTGTTTTAAATCCCTTAGTCGCCTCTTACGACACCCACGGGAACAGATGGGTTGGTGCTATTCTAGGGCCACACCACAGGCGAAACGGTTACTGAGATGGAAACAAGCCACTTCCGTCTTGCTCGCGCTCGGTATTAGGCGGTATTATTTGCTGAGCTTTTCCAAGTCAGACGACAGCACTTCCTCTCCAGACTTAAAATCTTTACTTTGGTGAACAAGAGCTATGTCATCGGCGTATATAAACTTAGTTGACTCAGTGGGTGGCAAGTCGTGGATATACAGATTGAAGAGAATTGGGGCGAGTACAGAGCCCTGTGGTAAACCGTTATTTAATCTTCTCTTATGGCTTTTGGCATCCCCCAGATGGACCTCGAACTCTCTGTCGCTGAGCATATTCATGATAAGATCTGCTATTTCTGATCTGCTTGATATCGTTTTGAGGACCTTGCATACTAGCCCCTGTTTCCAAACAGTATCATACGCTGCAGTTAAGTCCACGAAGACAGCTGTGGATTTTAGCTGTCCTTGAAATCCAGCTTCGATATGCGTGGTCAATGCCAAGACTTGATCCGTGCAGCTTCGTCCCTTTCTGAAGCCGGCTTGCTCTGGTGGGATGACGGCCTCTATGTAGGGGGTATTTCGAGAGAGGATGAGGCGTTCCAGTAACTTGTACGTACAGCTTAGAAGAGAAATTGGACGGAAGTTTTCAGGACTATCGTCGGACTTACCAGGCTTTAGAATTGCGATGACTTTTGCCCGCTTGAATTCTCTTGGAAGGCAGTTGTTTTGTATACAAAACAATATACCTAATATAATTTTGTATATAAATGTGTATACAAAATACAGTTATGTTGGTAAAGAAAGCAGTAAGCCAGTTTACGCAAGCGGGGCCCAGCATGGCTCGAATGAATTCGTTATAAATATTATCCGGAACTGCTGCTTTCCCCAATTTTAAGGGCTTTATGTCATTCAGAACCTCATCGGCACCTAAGGGTCTTGAGAGTTCCTGGCCTGTTGGAGGAACAACACTATTCAACAGTGTACTTTAAAGATACAATAGCAGAATCCGTTGATAGACCATGTCGCGTATATTGAAAAACTCATTCAGTACGTCCCCTCCGCCTGAGACGAATTGAAGCAGCATTTCCAAGCTACTTTCATGAAAAACACGCGTAAATGCTGCTCCAATACGTCCCAGAGGGTGACGTACAGCAGTAGGGTTTCCAGTGGTATATGACGTATGGTCAACGGAAAACTGATACTAAAAGAAAGTTAAGGATTACTTAATCTGTTTAAACTATAGAGCAGGTACGATTATGATACGTGATAAATAAAGCAAATACAGTACGAAACAAAGGAATAAAAATTTATTTAAAAAAATATATTTAATGCTTCTTTGCACAAGGCTGGTTATTATTAATATTAAAGGCAACAATGGGATCGCTTTTTAGCACTTCGACCTTCAAGACAAGTATATTAAGTTGCAATTGGTTAGTTTTATACACAGTTGCTTTATTGTAGTCCACGCAAACAAAGTCTCAGGCGGACATTTATTATTTAATATTTTTAATTCAATTATTTGCAGTAGTATATAAAATTTTAATTTTACCACATTAGAGGTAATGTTATGTAAGCTGGTAACCCTACGCGGGTGGGTGAAGAGCGGGCGGGGCGGTGTTTTGCATTAATTTGTTTTGGACAGCACAGCGCGCTGCGTACAAATTTAATCAAACACTCCTTCTGGTTTGTTCTGTATTCCGAGACCCCAATATAAAACAAAATACCTACCATTTCTTTTTTTTATATATTTCAAAAATTCTCGGAACTTTTTTAGTTGGTAACACTGTTTGTCAATGTCAGTCAATGTCTAAATGTCATAACTAGAGATGGGCATTTACCCGATAAATTTCGAGACTCGGAAACCCATAATAATTATACCCATTTTTTCCCAGGAATTTTTAATTTATTCCGGGTAAAAATTAAAATCATTAAAATGTTTGTAATTACGATATTTTACAATATATCGTTAAGATTTATTATGAAACTAGCTGTCGCCCGCGGCTTCGCCCGCGTGAGTTTCGCTTAGATGAAAAATCTCTCTTGGAGCTTTTCATCAGATGTTCCAGATCTTCAATTTTTATACGTCAGCAGAAAATGCTCATCAGGTTGAACGACTTTTAATAAGGCGCCATTTCCATATATGTTATAGTGTAGCTGGTCTCTTGCAGTTCTTCATCAGATGTTCCAGATCTACAATTTTTATACGTCATTAGAAAATGCTCATCAGGTTGAACGACTTTTGTTAAGACACCATTTCCATATTTCTTGTTTAGGGGTTCTGTTATGGTTCTTCATCAAGTGTTCCAGTTTTCAAAATAAATTATAGCCTATATGTTGCCCAGGCTTAATAGCTATACAACAATAAAAGTTTCATTCAAATCCGTCCAGTAGTTTTTGCGTGAAACGCGTACATACATACAGACAGACAGACAGACAGACAGACAAAAATTCCAAAAAAATATTTTTGCTTTCTATTATTCTTTTTAAGTGTCCCTCTATCCATTTCAGTCAAAAATTCTAAATGTACAGACAAAATATTTTTACTGTTTTATTATTTGTATAGATAAAGTGTTTAAGCAAATATTTAGTTTTTAAATTAAGTACTGTGTAAAAAAATACTGATAAAGTGTACAATTTACGTTCTGGTTACAAAAAGACCTGACAAAATATATCTTATTTCTGACTCATTCGCAAATAAATGTTATGCAGGGGCGACGAACAAGCTTGCCAAATGCCGGAATTCTATTGAACGGCTAGGCGATCATCGAATCATAAGGTCCGTCGTACGAGGCCAGATTGCTTTACACGAATGTCTGTAATATCAGTAATAATAAAAAACTGAATTTGAAATTAAAATGTAGCAACTTAATTACTAACTTTCTCAAAAACACGATTGCATAAAATTTTCTCGATAGAAAAATATTGCGAAGTTACCTCCAAATCCTAATTCTAACTAATATTATAAATGCGAAAGTGAGTTTGTTTGTTACCTCTTCACGCTTTATCTACTCAACCAATCTTCCTGTTTCACATACACATAGTTAGAAGTACTGAGAAGGACATAGGATACTTTTCATCCCGGGAAAAAGCACTGTTCCCGTGGGAAATAGTACAATTGAAGATGTTTTGATTTTTTTATTGAAGATGTTTTGATTTTTTTTTATATTCAAAGTCAAAGTCAATTATTTTTATTTATATTGGCTTAAAAATAGCACTTATAAATCGTCACTTTCTTGTTTTTTAGTTAGTTGACGTCATAAAAAGTTTACCACCGCCTCCAAAGCGCAAGTGGAGAAGAGGCGGCGCAACAAACTCCACTGCTGCATTTTCTCCAAAGACGTCACTTTACAACATATGTCTTACAATTAAATAACTGTATATGTGGACGAATATACATTGAGTATATATATTAAATGTCAAATTTATAAATTAATAAAAATTATAAATTAATAAAATTTCATTGAAAAAGTAAAAGTACACAATGTATCTAGAGAGTAATATGACAATCTTAGGAGGTCACTGTACCAGGCTCGGGCCACGCATTTCTACTTGAAATATCCATATTATACTGAATATCCATCATTATTTTCAAAAATATTATTTGAATACATTTGATTTTAAATGTGTTGTTTAAGTTTTTTTAATATTTAAACCAAAAACAACTAGTTATTTATCTTCTTTATAATCAAAACATACCTAATATTTATACTTTAATTATTATTTTATCAGTTTAAAGTAAAAATGCATAATTTACTTTCATTTTAATTTCTTCCCGGTATAAATAAAAAATATCGGGTATAAATGGGTATAAATTATTTTTTACCCATTCTTTCCCATTTTTACCTTCCCGAAATTTATCCAAGCGCCCATCTCTAGTCATAACGTTATCGTATCACACATCAACATGAAATAGTGTTGTTGCAATAGTTTGCTATCGATAGTTGACCAAGGTTAGTATTATCGATTGGGGGGGGGGGGACTAGGGGGAGGGTTCTAAAATGGTAATTTTGCCGCCCTGCCAATGGTGGCTCCTTTGCGGCCTCCGCCACTGCAATCAATCAATAATTCTTAACTGTTAAAAATTAATAACAAAAATTGTGAAAGAATTTTGTTATTTTTACAACTCTGATCTTAATTTGATATTATGTTATGAAATCCCTCCAATAGCAGCACATATATCCACAATAGCAGTCTGGGGCGCTTTTTTATATATAATCTCTATATAAATGGATTCCTTAGTTTAATTTTTTTTCTTGGTAACTTTAAATTAACTTAAAATTTTTTGATGTCACAGGCAGATGCACAAAACATGTTTTTTTAGAATATTCATAAATGAGCGATTTTTCTGACAGCTAATTAAGAAAAAAAAATCAGTATAAAAAAGTCTCAACAGATAGCGTTTTATGAAAGCCGAGTCGTAATAATAGCTGAACCTATATGGTGCGCTTTTTCTTGTAAACCAGAGGCAGAAAAAAAATCACAACAGTTTGACAGTTGCATAAATCACAATATAGATACTTTTTAGTTGTTTTTTTTAAACTAAGTTTTATTTTTTTAAATCAAATCCCGTGATTTTTTTGCTTTTTGTATGGAACTTTTTCTCTCGCCTTTTACTAAGCACCATCTATGAAGTCATCTGGAACTATTTCTTTTTTTAATTAGTGTCACGGAAAATCCCTCATTGCTCAAGTAAAAATAAAATAAAAAGAATTAGGTCTGTATCTTTTGCATTAATTTCGACACTTAGCAATACATACAACACAATTACAATACAATTTGGGTTTTTAGTAAAAAAAAAACTACTAAATCAGTATTTTAACACTTTGTTAAATGGTCGGTACTAGAATAGATTCGCAACTTCGCAAGGCTTTGTATCAAACATTTTGTATAATCTGTGGTATGGCATCGCGATACTATCGATATTGCTATAGCAATCAACAACACTAAATTGAATGAATATCCTCCAAAAATAACCAAGAAAGAAAGAACAAGAATTAGAAAACATCACTCAACTCACATAAACTTTCTAGTTTTTTGTGATCACTATAAATTACAACAGAGGCGATTTAGGATTTTGATCTTGATGTACATAATCCTTTTATTACAAATCTAAATTAAATATTTAGTGTATCTTGCCGTGATCATAAGTTTTATTTATAAAATGTTACATATTCGTAATTTGTGTATGGTGTCTCGAAACATTACCAGATACAACAAAGATTACACAAGGAATGTTTTTGTGAATGCAGTAAGGTGTAATAATAATGTTGCTCACTTGCTTCGATCTCCAAAATTAAAAAAGAAGGAACCACAGGAAATATTGAAATGGATTCTCTTAGTAAGGCTGTTTGCTAATAAAATTATCAATATGTAATCATTTATCTATTATTTAATATGAGCTAGCTTTTGTCTGAGCAGAATTTACTATTGGTAATCTCAGGTTTGTCACGTATCAATATGAAGGCCGCACCAGTTTTTTTATGTTAGACCCAGGCCAGGTTCTATTGGCCCTACAAAGATCCCTTATACATTTTTTCCTTAATGTCCATCTATACAGACCTGGACCAGTTACAATTTATTTATTAGTAAAATATACTTTTTATGACACTTCTTTATTGAATTCTAGATGATGCCAGTCGCTTCATTTGGGCTTGGTTGTTGGCAAGTTCACAGATTACAGTGGAAATTGGAGCTTATAAGCATTTTGCAAGCAAAATCCAATTCTGTTCCGATAGACATGCCAACTGAGTAAGTAGATCTGTATTTACAAAGTACTTGTGTATACACTTGACAGTGATTAAGCAAATGGACGATCCTATTTGTCCCAGCTGTCTGGAAGAAGAAGAAACTAGCTTTTAGCAGAATGTCCTGCATATGCCGCTGCAAGAAGAGAAGTATTGGGTTCAAACATCCTATCTGAGGATGATCTGAGCGACATTACAATAGGGCAGTTGTTAAAATTCTGCAAAGTAACAGGTAGATTCAGTGGGTCGCCACCAACGTGAGTTACCAGGTAACTCAAAACCCTGTACAGAAAGATCTATAGATCTTTAATAAAATCATTATTTAATTACTAACTTATATTGTAATGAAATTTTTACCTCAAATAAAAACACTTATTATTATTGTTTCAGTTTGAATTTGTGGGAAGATTTGGAGTATAGACCAGTCAAGGTGCGAGGGGAATTTCTACATGATAAAGAGATATGTATAGGGCCAAGGGCACTCATTGAGCCTGAGGCAGGCACAGAAAGACCAGGCTCATTGGTATCTGACCCTAAGAAAAACCAAGGGTGGCTGATCATTACACCGTTTAAGTTGGAAGATACTGGGCAAGTTAATTTTTATGTTTCATTTTGCAATGTCTTAATATGTTTATAACCTTACAATGTCTAATATTGAAAAATGAGATTTCTAGTTTATTATTTGATGATCAATTTATTTGTAGGAGAGTGATTTTAGTTAATAGAGGATGGGTACCACAGAGGTACCGTTCTAAAGAAAAGAGACAAGCATCATTAGTGAAAGGACCTGTTGAACTTGTCGGTTTGGTGAGGCTCACAGACAAAAGAGCGCCATTTATGCCAAAGAACAGACCAGAGAGTGGATCCTGGTATTCAAGGTAATTTTAGTTTCTTTTTTTAAAGTTACTTTCAAGGCACTTTCTTTTTTAAAATTAGAGTAGGTAGTTATTATAAATCGCACAGCAGTAAGAAAATCAATCACCCATTATGCGAAAAAATTCATAATTTGATTGTTGATGATTTGCCTGCAAGCTGTTTGTATTTGATTTGAAGAAAACAAAGGTTAAAATATTCGTTAAGGGGGTTTTGGAAATCCCCTTGGTGCCTTGATGTAAAGAGGATTTTGGGACTAAATCCCCTGCACAGAAAACTGGGGGTTTGGGGGTTTTGGAAATAGCCCCTTCCAAAATTCCCAGCCACAATGTGAGTAGGATTTTGGGAACGAAATCTGGGCGATTTTGGGAATAGTCCTGTCCCAAAATCCCCTCAATGGAAAGGGGGATTATTTTTAAAAACGGAAACTTCTTGGGGTGACACAAATAAATAATAATAATACGGACAAATCAAACAGATTGAGTTATACCCAAAGTTCGGGACTTGTGTTATGGTATACTAACTCAACGATACTATATTTTATGACAAATACATATATATATATACTAGCTGTCGCCCGCGTGAGTTTCGCTTAGATGAAAAATCTCTCTTGGAGTTTTTCATCAGATGTTCCAGATCTTTAATTTTTATACGTCATCAGAAAATGCTCATCAGGTTGAACGACTTTTGTTAAGGCACCATTTCCATATTTCTTATAGTTTAACTGATCTGTTAAGGTTCTTCATCAGGTGTTCCAGTTTTCAAAACAAATTATAGCCTAAATGTTGCCCAGGCTTAATAGCTATACAACAAAAAAAGTTTCATTCAAATCGGTTCAGTACTTTCGGAGATTAGCGTGATCATACATACAGACAAAAAATTCAAAAAAAAATTTTGCGTTCTATTATTCTTTTTAAGTGTCCCTCTATCCATTTCAGTCAAAAATACTAAATGTACAGACAAAATATTTTTACTGTTTTATTATATGTATTGATAATAATAACATATCCAAGGCCCAGGCCAATCTGAAAAAGATCATTTTTCATCTTGACCTGACCGGGGATCGAACCCGGGACCTCCGGTGTGGCAGTCTGGCGTGATAACCGTTAGGCCACGGAGGCCGTCAAAGAGAATAAAAGGCTCGTAGACTGATCTAAAAAACGAAAGCGATCTATTTAGCCCGCCGCCGCCGGGTAGTCTGTAGTTGACCCTGATGCTATTAGAGTAGTAAATTCTATTACGCATGAATAAAAAATTAAAATTTTCCTATAATTTGTTCCAGAGATTTAGAACAGATGAGTGATTACATTGGCTGTGAACCCGTGTGGTTGGACGCTCGTGGTATCTGGGAGCCGCCAGAAGGCTGGCCCATCCCCAATCAGACACGGGTCACCCTTAGAAACGAACACGCGTCCTACATTTTCACGTGGTTCTGTCTATCCGCTTTCACTGGCGTCATGTGGCATCGCTACTTCATAAGGAAATTACCTCTAATATAGTTTCACTGTTGATAATTTGTCACAGAGATATTATGTACTATTTGTAGTCTATGTAGATAATATTGTTTTGTAAGATAATAAAACTACTTTTGTTGATGAGATCTAGTTAAATTTCTTACTTTAATCCAAATAATTACAATGCAAATTAAAAAATATTTTACAAAACCAAACATAAATAACACTAAAGTAAAATATTTAACATGGTCTTATAGGCCATCGACGCTTATGTATACTAACGATACTTTCGAAATGTAAGTTTTTTGTTGCCACTATTATTGTGTGAAATTAATTTAGCATTACTTTAAACACATTTCGAAAGTATCATTAGTAATAATAGTATACACTGGTACATAGGCGTCAATGGACTTTTAGACCACGTTCAATAAAAGCTCTTGCTATTTTATTTAAATATGTAACTCCAAACACATGAATATGATTGTAAAAAGATATTGTTCATCTATGATTTAATTTTTCTTTTCAGAGTTACTTATTTAATAATATTGACAGGAGCGAATCATAAATATCACTGAGTCTAATGAAGTTAGACAATTCGATTCATGCTATATTCATTCCATTCATTTGGGTACACAATTAATTTCATAGTTTTGTTTTTATTACGTGCTCAAAATTGATAAATGGATAAGTCCAAATTACAAAATTAATAGAGAAAATACTCAAATTGCAATGGATAAAAAAAAATCGAATTATGTCATTTACATAATAAAGTATGTAGCATGTCATTAATAGTAGATTATTAACCAAGGGCTGTATGACATCAATTGCATACGAGGTTTTTGGCGCCTGAGCTAATTAACGCTAATTAACCGAGTATGCAATTGATGCTTACGCCCGAGATAAATACTCTGCTTTACATATCGATTGTGAGGTAAGTAAACAACAAGACAGCAGGTTTCAATGAACATTTATTAAGAAGAAAAAAATGTGTATTTAATTAAAATAAATTGTCTAGATTCCGATTCGAGTAATTAATCGATACCGAGAAAAAAAATATTAACTTTTTAAAAATATTCTTCGTGCAGTATGAGTATGACAGTTCTTTTTTCAAATTCCAAAACCTATGCTGTAATGATAGTCATACACCCCGGCATTCAGGGGTGTAAGGGTGTACTTACAGAGCAAGAGATATGTAAAACTTATTTAAAAGAAATTGAATTTCGTTAATTATTGTGTGCCTATTTATTATTCAACGAATGTTGCATTGCGTCCATTGTTTTACTATTCGTTATTGTAAAACGCCATGCCTGTTTTATCATTATTTCATTCATTACATATCAAATCTAATCTAAATCACATTATCAGAGTAGAAATAAGTATATTTAAAACTTAATTACAAATAAAATGCATAAAACAAATAATGTACACCGAGTATATATATTTTTTCTCCATGGTAGAAATTGCGTAAAATAATAAGGGCATCATTAAAATTTTGCAATATAAATAAATCATGGATTTTCCATAATTAAATAATCTTACAAAAATTAATTAACAAACGTCTAAAACGTTAAAATATGTCTTGTCTCGTTCTTACAATGTCAACATATATCAACATATTTTAACTTTTATAATAATATAGGTTTTATGCATTTGTTTTTTTGCAAATATAAAAAAAAATAGCAAATTGCTACCGCAGAAAACCGTACAGTAAACTATAAAATACTTAATTAAAATAGGTCCATAAGAAGGACTAAAACGTCAGCCATGGACTTTTTTCATTTTAAATTTTTTTTTGTTACGACCACCTCCCGAAAACGAATGATTCTGATCTTTAATTAAAAAAATAATAAAAAGTCAAATAGTGCAGAGTCACCGGTTGCCGGGAGATGGGGCGCGGGAGAATCATGTGAAGGCTCGACAAGGGTCGAAAATTTAGAGTTTTATAATCCAATTTTGTAGCTCCGCTTGAGTTGATTTACCAATTGATGTTATAAGAGAGTTTTAGATCACATTTACAAAACTTAAAAATAGTTTAGATTATGTCAGTTTTGTTAGGACTGACGTTACATTAACAAAGGCAATCTGAACTCAAAATTCAAGCGGGCAAGTCAAAATTCGACACGTGAATTTGTGGCACGTGCGATGGGTCTATTTTGGGCGTCGTCTTATAATCACAAATGCCCAGTTCCTTGAGCTTCCATTCCCAGCCCATCATCTGTACTGCGTGTAACGTCTCTGCTTCCGTGTGCTGCCGTCGAAGCATCCCTTCCTAAAATATAAATTTAATCTTAGGCTATAAAAAAAATCTATATTATTCTCTTCCCTTAAGAATTTAACCAGTAGTTCCACAGATGAACAAACTCTTCACCTTTAGTATATAGATTGACTCTGTTTAGTTTAAAATATAAACGGACAAATAACACAGATTGAGTTAGCCCTAAAGTTCAAGACTTGTGTTATGGGATACTAACTCAACGATACTATATTTAATAACAAATTAGCTTACGCCCGCGTGAATTTCCCACGGAAACTGTGCTTTTTCTCGGAATGAAAGGTACCCTATGTCCTTCTCCGTACTTCCAGCTATGTGTATGTAAAATTTCAGGAAGATTGGTTCAGTAGATAAAGCGTGAAGAGGTAACAAACAAACCAACAAACAAACTCACTTTCGCATTTATAATTAGTTAGGATTAGAATTATGATACATATATAGATAAACGTACTTTATTAAATGAACATTATTATATAATAATGTAAGTGTTAGATTCATACACAAAGTTAATTATTTTGAATAAATAAAATCGCTAAACATTCAAGATCAGATCCAAGATCAGACCAGGGATCGAACCCGGGACTCCCTGTGTGACAGTCCATGATTACCGTTAGGCCACGGAGAGGTCGCCGCGGTGTTTATTTACCTTGTTTGTTAATTTACCTTGTTTGTTTATTTACCTTATTTGTTTATTTACCTTGATCTTCTCCCATTTGTCGTCCACCTCCTGCAGCCAGGAGTTGATCTGCCTGCCGTTGCACCGGGAGCGCTGCGCGTTGCGTTTCTCTTCCTGCTCTGGGGCCAACACATTGTACACTTCTTTGTCACGCAGCATTGTGCACACAGAGAAAGGAAGAGCCTGCAACATATTCCAACATTACGTCACGACATTTGGACTTACTCAAAAATTTGATTCTCAAACTTATCTCCGACAAACGTTTCCCTGCCTAATTGTTCAACGACAGAACCTAACAACTACGAACGTTTCGCCGACAGTATGATTCATTTATGGGTGAACCGACGACAGCCTAACAACTAGATTCTGTCATTGAAACACCCATAAATGAATCGTACTGTCGGCGAAACGTTCGTAGTTGTAAGGTACAAAACTGCTGCAACAACCAGCTTAAAACGAACTTTTTTTTTATTATTGTGCCTTATCTGCCATGTTCCTTTTCAATTATTTAAATATCCCGAAGTAACCCGTTATATATGGAAGGAAAAGACCAACGATAGAGATACGTGGAGGAAGTTAGAGGGCTTTTACCCAACAGTGGGACAAATAGCTAGGAAAAAAACCCCTCATCTTCTACAGGGGAACCATTGTGTTGTAGGTTATATATAGCCTTGTTCTCGTTTATGGTTTAGAAAAACAGTTTTTTATTTGTTCTTAACCATTTCATTGTAGTTATTCAATCATAAACATAACATGTTCTATTATATTTAGTATAAGAAATTAGTTCTATTGCTTTTCTGCAACATGGTGAGGGTTTTTATATTCCTGGTCAGGCTATAATTAGTTTTCGATGTGAAAAAAAAAATTCTGATTTGTAACGGAGTGAAACTTCAATTAGGTACCTGATTAGCCACAGCGCGTTCGGCGCGCCCGTGAACGCGCAATATTTCCTGTTCGACCGCCAGCACAAGCTTCTCTTTCTCCACTAGGTGTTGAATGCGCAGTCGAGTTCTGAGAACAAATTACACTTTTCAGTCTACCTGTACCCGAGTATTACATACATACATACATACATATTATCACGCCTTTTTCCCGGGGGGGTATGCAGAGACTAGCGATTTCCACCTGCTACGATCCTTACAGATCTCTCTTGCTTCCTTTACACTCATCACTCTCTTAATACATGCTCTCCGGTTATGGGTGCTCCTAATATCTCCCTTTTTAAGGAGGTTCCCGAGTAGTACTGTTATCGCTAAAGAAAAAATTACAGATACATACATCACTCCTCAGAACTTTGCTTTTAACAGTAATAAGTAACATATTTAAAGTAATAGTAAAAAGACAAAATACTATTTTTTATTTTTGTGACTATATTAATATTGATTGGGTTTTTATTGGGAACGACCTGCGTCCTGGGGCTTGTGCCATTGCCGGTATTTCTCTACTCGTGAACCAAATTTCATCAAAATCCGTCTAGTAGATTTTGCGTGATTGAATAAGAAACTTTCGCTTTATATAATAGTACGATAGTAGGATTGACTGCCCATCTGTGTTCGACCCACGTATGATACTGACAAGAGCATGTCTCATAAATAGAAATAAGAAATCTTACCTTTCTTTTTCTTGTGTCATAAACTCGTTTACCATTTGTGGTGGTAAATTAATGGGTATTTCTACTTGGGGCTCAGGATTCACGTTGCTCTGAAGGGTGTATGTACACCGATTCATCAAATACTTGTTGAAGTCCTTCGGTGGCTTAGGCTTTACCGGGAATAAACCTTTCTGGCGACGATCAATCTGTGCATGGAATAAAGGATAAGATTCGCTATCCAGCAAGAAGACAGCAAACTAATGTCAATTATCTTTCTTTTTTTCATTTCTTTTTTAAACTTTTTTTCTCAATTAAGGAATTTATATAAAAGCTATCACACTTAATTCACCAAACATATTTACCTGTTTTCGTATGTGAATGTACATTTGATACGGGTTCGAATGGGTAACGTTGTGGGCCGCGCTGCTGGTTTCCGAAGCCGATTCACTCTTGGATGGTTCACGGGAATGGCTGTCTTTTGACGCTTTTATCTTTCTCTTCCTTGGGTGAAGTTCTACAGATGAGCCCGCCGACGCTAAAATATGGTTTCAAACACTGCATTTATTTATTTAAAAATAAATTATACATTTCTCGATGCCAAGTACAACTCTAGAAAAAATATATTCAATGTGAATCATTTTGACGTAAAAAAAAGGTAATATAATGCAGCAAAAACAATCCACAGCTTCAAAAAAGGGATATGTAAAAGTAACGGTTTATTTTGATGATCCATCCATGACAAGACAATGCGTGATTTATTAATATAATAGTTAAGACCCAAATTTCGGACTGATTTTTTTTTATATCTTATCTCATGATATAACCCTATCTCCTTACCTGCCTCTGATCGGCTGTTGCCCGACGTGGAAGGATGGTCTCCGTCCTGGGCCTTGAACAACGAGACATTTGTCAATAAGTATACACGATAGCAGACACGACAGTCTAACTAGATCATTTAAACAAATAGTTGACAATGAGGTTTATCCTCTCTTCGCTCACTAGTTAGCGCTACTGGCGAATGAGGTCTGTCAGATCGAGATACTGTCATTTGAATTTGACAATTTATGACAGTATTGTATTATCTGACAGACGTTCGCCAGAAGTGCCAAATAGTGAGCGAAAAAGCAATAACCCTCATTGCGGCTGTCATTCACCTTTCACAAAGAAATAATTGGTTTTAATTTAATAAATCCAAACTTATTAAATTAAAATCGATTATTTCTTTTTCAATTTGATCATGACCAGTTATTTTATGTAAATGACCTAGTTATAACAGCAAGAGTACAACATCCATGCTCGGCGCGGTCATTAGCTAGTATAGGATTACAGGTTACAGGTATACACAACAATGTCAAAGGACTTACGTTCTTTTTGCCAGTAGCAACGTCACCCTTCTGCAGCAGTAACATTACATAATACACTTTAGTATGTAACTGATGTTTAGCCCAGCCTGCACGACATTCACTTGGATATTATGTTGTATTGTATATTTGTTTAATTTTTTCTTATTTCTTAATCAGTCAATATTTATTCAGTATTTTTTATAATTTAGATTGAACTACCTAAAGTAAATTTAATAGTACGGGGTTAAACTAATAGCCAAATTAGGTCTCACTAGAGAACATAAAAAAAATCAAATTGGTTTGGGTATTTGCTTTAAATTAGGTATTGACTTATATTACTACATTGCCAATTTTATCACATGAACTTCACATTTGTGGCTGCGTCTGGCGAATATAACATTGTTATGTAACATGAAGACTGCAATTATTTAATTCGTACCTCATCTTGTCGACCTATAATAATATGATCCATACATTTGTATCACTACTATTGATACCTAATTTGGCATAAATTGAGTTGAGAATCGATCCTAAAATATAAGTGGGATTGAAGTACAAGTCGTGACGGCCGGGCTCCACTCTACCCTATTATTGTTGAATCTCAAAACAAACTTACAGAGCCCGAAGGTGGCGGGCTCTTGTTGGAATTCAAAGAAGACTGATTCTGCCCTGATCCGGAGCGACTGTCCGTCCCTGTCTGAGGGGACGTCCTTTCCTTGTCCTTCTCTCCGTCATTCGTCCTGTGCGAACGGAGGACTCTTTGCCCAGCCTTCGGAGGAAAAATATTTTTTCAGTAAACTGATATCTTCACGAATAATGCACGACTATTGGACCATAGATATCAGGATGTAAAACTACTACAGGCTATCTGGCTGTTAGTGTTAATTGGCTAGTTAGTATGAGTCAACCACCTATATTGCATGAACTCGTATAGTGCGGGCCATGGGGTTTTGAGAAATCCTCAACCAATTCAAATTTAGGATCTTATAATATTTCTTCTCAGTAAACCAAACCGAAATGCTAAATTTGATAAGGCTTTTCAGTTGTAGTGTAAGCATAAATAAAGGAAAAAATTATATTCAGCCTCAAATTATAATAATGTCACAAATTTATGTTTTTACTTTCATTGCTGTAAAATAGTGAATATCCACTTAAATTAGGAAGGAAAATAACAACCATGGCGAGCACTATAACAAAAAGCCCTGTGTGTCGATTAGTACGCGATGGCCGGCGGAGGTCACTCACCTTGCCGGTATCGGGGGGCCGCTTGTCCTCCACGGCGCCGTCCGAGCTGTCCGACGTCTGACCGGCGTCCGCGCTCGTGCACGGGATCACGTACGGCAACGTCGAAATGCTGCCTCGCCCCTTCCCGCTCCCTCTTTGACCTGTACCACCTATAATCAGTTTACCTTTCGAAATAACATCAAAATCAAAACAAAATTCCTTATGTAACATTGATGTGCATCTCAGGCATAATACATGCAGAGAGGCCCGGTTTCTCGTTTTGGTATGTAATTTTGTAATGAACTAAAAATAAAATTTGAACTAAGCTCAATTAAAATCAGGACATTGATCGTTGACAATAAATTAGTAAAGGTTAAGATGATAGATTGAATCAGTCGGCTGGCAACGACATTGCAATGCAGTAAAAGAGGAGAAATCGAGAAATACGAACATACATGGCATGGATTGTCCAATTACGAGAAACAGTTTGAAGTGTAATGCGCCTCTCGAGTACATTCAGTGCGAACAGATCATGCGAATATCGACAAACCTTCACCCTCTTGTTCGATGCGGCCGCCGGAGCCGCTCCCGCCGGGGAGCACTATCTTCAGCGGCGGGACCTTCGGCGCGCTCAACTCCTGGCTCTTGACCTCATCTCCGTCGCCATCCCCGCTGTCTTTGTTTTGATTAGGCTTCGGACTAGCAACGGGGCTCTTCCTGTCCTGCTTGCCTGATTGCGAACTTGACGCCCCCTTTGATCCTCCAGAGGATTTACCCTAAAATCATAATTGAGATATGTGGGAACCAATTCTGTGTGTGTCAAAATATAAAAGTATACTTAAAGAAATATGATCGCTATAGTTTTTATAGCTAACATCAACCTGCAAGTGACAATTTTTATGATATACTATCTTTTGCATCTGTATGAAAGGAAATCAACTTAATTAGAAAAGAGGATGTGCGCAAATTAAATTTAAAAATTATTATCACATCTATTTGTAGTATAAATAAACAACTATTTTTCTTACAATAATATTGGTAATATAGTACCTGGTGAGAACCTTGCGCGTTGGCTTTCGCCCCCGCGCCGCCCTTCCCCTGCGCCGTCTGGCTGCCTTTGCCAGACGTGCCGCCTGCACCTTTGCCGCTGCCCTGACTGCCGCCACTTTTGCCCAATGGCGAAGCCCCTGTCTTACTTGCTGGACCCGGAGGCTTATTACCAGTTAATACCCTGAAAGATATTAAGTACTCCATAAACTATACAAGAATAGTGAAATCATTATTGGAAATCAAAAGACTGATTCAATTAAACTCTAGTAGTAACAACAACACATAATCTCCAATTAAATCAAGGTTTTTCTCATTATTGTAACATGTAACAGATGTGCTTACCGTCCAGGTCCTCCCCGTGCTACCGGGGCTGGTTTCGCCATGGGCTCCTTGTCTTCAGTTTCTTTCCGTTTCTTTCTTTTGGAAACATCGTCTTCCACAGCCTCAGCTTCTTGGTTGTCATCAACATGTGACCTTTTTGAACTTCCACTTCCTTCATCTTGGGTGGATGATACCACCCCACTGCTAAGTTGTGCGCCATCTACAATGAGATGGTTAGTCAATATTTTAAACTTATTACATGGTTTTATTTAACTTGACTGGTTTATTTGTTAGTGCAGAACAAATCTTGGAACTGAATTTTGAACAGTTAACCTCAACTGATTGAGCTGAAATTTGGAATACACATTAAGTAGGATGACAATGTATTATCATGATAAGCATAATCCAGAATAGGCTCCCAGTCAGGGAACTCAGAAACTTCAAAAAGGCAAATTGCTAGAAGGTATAAATAACACAAGCATACCATCCCTGTTATCCGAGGCAGATCCCTTCTCTTGCGAGGTTTCCTTGCCCTCGAAATGATCGCCCTGCGCTAGGCTTTCCATGTTGCTTCTCTTACTGCTATCGCTGTTTGCATTGCAACCCTTTTTGGCGCTGTCATCCCTTGCGCGGCCGACGTGTGACGCTCTACCGTTATTGTCTGTTACAGACAAAGTTAAGTTCTGAGTTATTGTGGTCTATCAATTAAAGAACACTAAAGTCCAAACTATAACCCTTGTGTCAGAGCATTGGCCTGTGTAAATAGGACTGCCTAGATGTTATTTTGATGATTTTAATTTTAATTGAATCTGTCCATGGTATAAAGGGATAATATGATCTTTATTATACACCCACCTAAATATCTCTGCATGACCCAAAGGTTGGCTGGTAGATATGCCTTAGCATTAAGTCTTCCCTAATGTACATTTAATTTTGTTTTTTTTGTACAATTAAGGTTAAATAAATGATGTGATATTGTATCTAAATACCAATTCTTATTTAAGAATTGGTATTTAGATACAATATCCATTAAAATGCCCCATCATTTTACAAACTTGCTTTTTCATATTTCCACCCTGTAGTATCCCTAATCTATCAGTATCCATCAATCACATTTAAGTGTAATTATTAAATTGAATGAATGTTCTAATTTAAAATTCCTTTTTTCACATTTTCAAGTTGATACTTTTTTTTTAATATATTTCATCAGATTTTTTGGGGTATAAAAGTGAGTCAATACTTATTGTCATACGAATATGACTGAATTAATAAAAACATAACAAAAAAAAATCTAATGTGTTTTTAAATATGAATGATGGATAAAATGTTCCAAGCATGTTATGTAATTTCTAGGGACATGGTGCTCTGAATACAGATCATCTTTGATTGACAGTACCATAACAAGAAAAAATAAAAATAGGTGCAAAATTAGAGTTAAGAAATAACATTTCAGATATAGGAGGTACTTAAGTGAAAGAATTTGCCTCCATCAAATTAAGATCTGACTGTAATCAAATACAAATTCAAATTATATAGATTTAATACTAAGACTATTATGTTTTTATGTATAGAACAGGAACTCATTCAAGAGAAGATGAAAATAAAGCTCAATGAATATACACACTTGCAAATTATGAAAAAGAACAGTGTAACAGAATAGTAAAACTCAATCTTAAGTAATTATGACAAGTTACTTAATTTATTTATTTTGTGTAGTACCTAGTAGGTATATTACATAGACATTCTTCAGAAAATATATATGAACACATAAAGCAAAGTTAGGAAAATAAAGTGCATATTATAATAGACAGTAATAAGACAGATGAGACATTTTTAAAATCTTGAAATGATAGGTAATTCTTAGAAAGGGCAATCATACCAAAACTTGTAAAGCAACCTATAACAAAGTAGTCTTGCTATATACCTACACCCTTAATCAGAACTAACACTATTATTTTTTTTTATAGTTTGATGAGATTAAGGTTTTTTAAAAAATATAACATAACATCACCTATAATAGGAAGCTCTTAAACTTTATACGATCAGGAATCAGCTGTCATGTATGTATAAATAGTAAATTCAAGTAGAGATGTCATTAGTGAGAGACATAACGCAATTACCTGCTTCTCAAGTCTATTTGCAACTATGTGTAATCATATAACGATAACACACTACACTAATTTAATATACAGACAGCGTACATTGAATCCGCTGTCCAAATAATCACATAGTCACGTTAGTTAGGTCATATTTAGCTTCGAAAGGGTCATATGCACGTAGTGAAATGTGTGGCGTTAATATAAGTTCATCAAAAATAAAGTAAATAATACAAAAGTGTAACTCCCCTTTATTGTGCGAGAGCGTCCTCCTTTGCATTTCACGTCTTGAATCAGTTTGATTAGTTTTTATTTGCTGTTCACTAGAATTTTCACAATAAAACTTATCTAAATCGGTCTGCAGACCGCAGCGAAGTTGGCGTTAAGGAGCGGCCATCACTCGACGGCTAAAGAAACACGCCCCACACGTTTCATTTCACATACGAATACAAATAACACAAATATTGTAAATATTTACTTTCATTTATTACAAAAATAAGGACCACAAAAATTATGATAATAATGCACTATCACAGGAATATAAATAAATGTCGTGAATCATTGTGAAAGTTTGCATATTTTTCACAAAGTAAAATCACGATTCTACCAACGAAGACAGGAACGGAACGTACGACGACGCGGCTCTCTTGTACGATGTTCACTCCGGACCGGTTGTACTAAAATGTCACCTTGTCAAGCCTTGTCTTGATGGATGCGTTCAGTATGTTTAATATTCCAAAGTTCCATTCCGATCTAAGATTTTTGTTTTGCATGATTTCGAGGAAAAGGAATGCAGAAAAAAGTTGAAAATTATATGTAATTTATTTTAAGGAACACTACGTTTTAATTTATTTTAAGGAACGCTACGTTTTACGAATGATTTGGCTAGCAAGAAGTTAAATTAAGCTTACTTTTATTTTTGTCTGCGAAAAAGTTTACTTTTTTATAATGACCAACGAGTGGTCTTTCGAGCTATGCTAAGATTGAAATAAACCTGTCTCTATTTCATGTAAATACAGGGTGTTTGGTAGTTCGATACAAGTCTTAAAGCGAAGCTAATAGATCATTTAAGAGTCATAAAAGAGAAAATTTTTTTATACTAATTAACAGATTTTTTTGGGAATTTTTTGGTTTTTTTTTACGAATAACCAAAATACACATAATTGCTATCAGTAGCATTAATGCAAAAGATGATTCTTTTAATTTCTATTTGATTAGAGCAACGTATAAACATTCTAAAAAATATGTTTTGTGCATCTGTGACATTATAATTTGTTTTAAAATTAAATTAAAGTTACAAAGAAGAACAATAAAATTAGGGAATCCATTCTTACAGAGATTACAAAAAAATAATGAAAATATTTTTTTTTTTTTATAAGAGATATCACTTACGCGGATTCCACTGCTAGCAATTGAGTGTAAAATTTTGGGATTTTCGTAAAAAAAACCCTAAAAAAAATTTGTTATACTTTGTATAAAAAAGTTTATCTTAAATGACTCTAAATGGTCTATACTAGGTTCGCTTTAGGCTTTGTATCGAACTACCAAACACCCTGTAAATAGGTACCTACATGTAGGTAATTAATTAAATAGTTGTTTCTCTTATTTTTATTTCACACCGATGGATGACGAGGAGGCGAGTGCATGAAATCTTGACTTGGAGATACTAATTAACATACCTCCTAAATGCTCGATGCGACTGAAGTTTTAAGGAATCAAATCATCATCATCAATCAATACATATAATAAAACTGTAACTGGTCTGTCTCTGTCTGTAATTAGGAGATATTTAAGAAAAAAACTACGAGGGGTCTTTATAGGGCCGATGAAATCAAAAACATTTTTTTTTGTTTTTGTCTGTCTGTATGTTCCTACGCGCATCACGCAAAAACTACTCACTGTTGTATATGTTGTTGAAGGTCTAACTTAAAATCTGGGTTTCATCTTGATACGCCGCCGGCCGCTAAGAACCGGAGATATAAACAATAGTAAATTACGCGCTGGCGAAGTCGCGATTTATTCCAATCTAATAGAACGAACTAAAACTGCTATTACTTCGATTTTTTAATTATTTTCTATTCCGAACCAATTTAAATTATTTAATTTTATGTCCAAACGATTACCAAAACGTGTATTTGGTACAGTCAGCTCAGTCATCAAATTGGTTATTTTGTTCTAACAGATTTTTTTGCAAATAAAAATGTTGTAATCACATACAAAACACTGACTGGGCCTTTGAACTTGTTTTGGTGTTGCTTTAAACAGTGGTATACGTTTGGAATAGAAAATAATCAAAAATTTAAAGTAACACCATCGGTATTCGTTCGTAGTATTGGATCGGAATAAATCGAAGTCGCGTACACAGGTTAGTACTTACATAAAAAATATATAATGTACTTACTATCAAAGTTGCCAAATAAAAAGAACAACATTGTAAAATAAAAATTACAAAGGAAGCCGAAGAGTTTATTCTTCTTTTATGTGTTTTTTTAAAAGGTAAATCTCTGGGACTAGTATTCCAATACACAATGTGTCCCGTCATCAGTGTCGGCATGTGGTCGTCGGCATGTTGTGGCATTTTTTATGGACAAATCCACACTCAAAACTTCTCTTTTTAACTTTTGTTTTAAAATAAAAAATGAACATTTTCATGGGCTAGTTTATTCACAAGAAGCTAATAATTCAAAGAATTTTTTTTTTGTTTGCGTTTTTCTTTTTTTTTTTCCTTTCATATTGAAACATCTTTCTCATTTTATTGTTATCTACATGATTAGCTTTTAAATGAGACCTATTTTATGTCGATAGTACTTTTACACGAGTAGTTACGATTGAATTAGTACCTACAGGAGACCGAAAAAAAACAAGATGTCTGCCATTTTATTGTTTATAAAAATAGCTATATAACATACAATTAAAGGCTCCGACACTGATGACGGGACACATTGTATAAGGTATATATGTATGACAGTCGAATTCATAATAGGGAATAGGGTATCCTATATCCTAAGCCACGGAGAGGAGGCCCAAGGCGCATCTAGAAATTAGGAAAACTTTCAATTTATATTTACCACAAACCGTCACACGGTTTCGTTTCGATCGAGGCACAATACCTGGAATCGAAAAACGAAAATGGTCAAAATGATCAAATGGACTGCAAGATAATAAGTACAAGCTTAGGTCATGTTGAAATCGAGTTCACTAAGTACATAAATTTGAACAAATTTGATTTTGAACATAACGGCATAACGTTTTAGAGTGACACAGTGACCTGTTAGTACACAGGTCAATAAATTATTTCAAAAAATTTACATCCCTCTGAATTTGAAGGCAGAGCCGGTGCGCCTAGAGGATAGGTATCTACTTCTATTTCAAACTATTTAGGTAAGTATGTATGTAATGATTAATCTTTATGAGAAGACTTGGCTAACCAATAATTTGTCTGAAACATATTATAAAGATATAGTTCATTTTTAAGAAAAAAATATTATAGAAGTGAGGAGACAAATACACCGATGCAAACAAAACATACGCATATCGAAATATGCGCATATCGATTCTAGTGTCCAAGGTCGAAACTCGGGACACTAAAATCGATTAGTATCTGTTGTACGCCGGACGAAGAAAGAGTATATACTATCAGCACATCGATGCACAACAAATGTGATGGAACTAATGAATGAAATGACGGAATTAAAATAACTTAAAATTTTGCTTATAATATGAGATATAATAAGACGACATCACATAATTTTCTGACATATAAAATTACACATGCACACAAATTACTGGTTGCATCGTAGCAATGTTAGCAACCATCTTCGGCCCGTAGAAAGCAGCCCACTAATGTATCTGCTGAAACTCGGGATACAAAATATATATTTCGAAAGTATAATAATTTTTGTAATCATCATTGTATAAGTCACTAGAAGCAGTCATAGCGATACTATATACTCGTATATAATTTTAGGCTCAGTTTTACGGAGATCGGGGAGATTTTGAAATGGTCAATTTTCGAATATCCCGGCGACTCGGACCGTTGCTCACTCGACCCGCGAGCCGAGTCGACGGATTATTGAGTTTTATTTTTTATTTCCGGCGATTCACAAATAAAAAAAAATCTATTGTTTAAACCAAAAAGAGTACAGTCAAGTGAAGAAATTATTAAAGCAATACAGAAAAAACCGGCCAAGTGCGAGTCAAACTCGCGCACCGAGGAGTTCCGTACAGGCAAAGCATCTCACATTATAGCTCTCACTAAAAGACCAACTATGTACTTTCAAAAACAAACTTAACTTTGCAGTTCGATCCCTAAGATTCATACTGAATTCAGCGTAAAAATAAGTTTGTAAAACTTTATTTCAGACTTCCAACAACATATTTACAACTTTCAGTCACCTGTATAAGTACTGTTAGACCTTGCTTTTTGCCAAATTTCATAATTTTAGGTCAACGGGAAGTACCCCATAGGTTTTTATTGCTGCCAAATATCACAAAATGTGCGAAAATTCGCAACATTTATGGTAATATCTCTTGATCGCGTTGACGTATAATTTTGATTATTTTTTTTGCAGAAAGAGACCGTGGATCCGAGTATTCAATACTAGCTTTCGCCCGCGTGATTTTCCCACGGGAACCGTGCCTTTTCCCAGGATGAAAGGTAACCTATGTCCTTTTGCGTACTTCTAACTACGTGTATGCGAAATTTCAGGAAGATTGGTTTAGTAGATAAAGCGTGAAGAGGTAACAAAAAACAAACAAACTCACTTTCACATTTATAATATTATTTAGGATTATTTTAACTTGATACCTTTAAGCGTTCCGTAGAACAAGTTTGACAGACAGACGGACAGACAGACAGACGGACAACAAAGTGATCTTATAAAGGTTCCGTTTTTACCTTTTGAGGTACGGAACCCTAAAAACAACAATTTTAATTAGAAAATATTTCAGTTTGATAAAGTACAAAAATTAGAAAATATTTTCGAGATTTTAGTGTTCAAAACTCATACATTTTTTTCAAAGTTTTTTGAATACTGTTTCTGGAGTTAATTATAAAACCTGAAATATGACGTAAAATTGCTAGTTCTTAGTCTAATCTAAAGAAACTTTCATATCAAATTTAACATTTCATTAGCATTTGACTGTACTTATTGGCTTGAACAATAGATTTTTTTTTAAATTTGTGAGTGTCCCAGTCGCCGGCGCCCGAAGAAATTAATATAATTCAAAAATCAGGCGACTCTTTTTTATTTTAATTTCCTATTTTATCCCCCGAAAACGACCCTATAGTTAAAAATATATATATTTATTTACTTTACACATGTGTTTGGTTCATAGGATTACACCATCCTACCAAATTTCACCTGATTTTATCCAGTAGATTCGGAGAAAATGACAGACTGATGGACGGACAGACAAACACAAGTGATCCTATAAGGGTTCTGTTTTTGCCTTTTCAGGTACCGAATCCTAAAAAAATTCAAAGCAGTAAAATTCGCAAAGGCATCATTTGGATCACCTTATAATGTGTTTTGTTTTTCTTTAAACTGCAACTAATGCATCTTTTCAAATTTATTTCTTAATTAAGTTTAGTACTTGAAGTACTACGAAGTAGAATTATAGAAATACTTAATATTTTACTATTCTGTTACACAACTCTGTCTATACAAATCACATAATATAATGATATTTTTACCTTTATACATCAAACATTAGCATCTATGGACCAAAGTTATGCTAGAAAATAATATGACATACCTTTGAGTGATTCCAGATATTCATAGATGTCCGGAGCTGCATATTCAGAAGGCATTTTCCCCTTTTTATTCTTGACAAATGGATCAGCCCCATGTTCAACAAGGAACTTCACCATTTTAAGGTTGCCAGAGGTGGTGGCGTCGTGCAGAGGCGTATCGTCGTCCAAACCCTTCGCATTGACGTTGGCACCCCCATTAACCAGTACTACTACCACAGGGTGCCAACCGTAGCTGCATGCCTCATGAAGTGGGGTCCATCCTATGGTTTCGATATATTTATTTTCCTATGACAAATTCTAAGGATCGACCTTGATGAATTTGTCCGGAGAAAACATAAATTTCTTCAAACTACATACATTCATTGCCCTTCAAGCAAAGACGATAATCATAGCGAACATAGAAAATACGAATATAAAGGGTTCCGTATTGATATTTTTATAACATCATTAAGGCCAATTATTTCCATACATTTTTAATTAATGAAATATGCATCACACACAATGATTTATATTGATCTATATACACACCAACTAAGATATTTAGTTAGAAGGCAGTAAACTATTAAAGGTAAGTAGGTATAATCTCTACATACTAAACCTGCAACTGGTCATGTCTGTACATAGAAGATATTAAGGAAACAAGATAATTATTAAAAAATAAAAAACACGACTGACAGCTCACATAGCCTATGTAATATGCAAGGAATTTAAAAATACCTCTCACATCAAAATCTGTTAAACTGTTCAGGATTTATGGTGGAATTAAGAAACTTACATTCATACATACATGAACCCTGAAAACGTAGTACTATTTTTTGGTCAGTCCTGTAAAAAATATGTAAGCGTATGAGAAGTCTTTATAGGGCCAATAGAAGCAAAAAAATATTTTTTAATTTATGTTTGTCTGTATTTCTATATGTGTGTATGAATGTTTGTATGCATCGCACAAAACTACTATGTTGAAACCAAATGAAGTTTGTCCTGGATTTATGTTTGTATTTCATTCATTCCACTCACTCTGGGATCATTTAATTTCATTTAATTTATTCACCATGCATGAACAGAATGGGCAACCCAGAACAGAACGTTCTAGCACATAAGAACGAGGAGGGCCAACCCCAAATAACGAGAACAGTTAAGGAAGAAGAAGAAGACTCACTCACAAAAATCTGCCTGGTGCTTAATTAGGGTAAGGTAAGGTAGGATTCAGTAATTAACATTCATCTATCTATACAATCTTTCTTATCTTACATAAGTATATTATAAATGCAAAAGTTTGAATGTGAGTTTGGATGTTTGTTACTCAATGTCGTAAAATCTAATGGGCGGATTTCCATGAAATTAGGTCTATCGGTAGAAAAATACAGGGAATTAGCACATACTTTTTATCTCGAAATTTTTACGGGAGCAAACCCCTTGGCTCGGCTAATTTATAATATTAGTTAGACAAGATGCACTAAAATTATGGGACAAAATGACTATGTAGTATTCCACACTTTACTTGGGTATAAGAGGACAATACAAATCTTCAAAACATGTGTTGTATGTTGTACAGTGACTGATATCAGTGTATAGATTTATTGTGCTAGTAACTTTATGATATGGTACAAAAAAATATATATCTCGGAGGTAGAAGATATAGCCACACAAAATAGATTTAAAAAAGCATGCCTACTTCTTTTGCCTATTTAAGAGCTATGCTCTTGTAGGTGTCATTTAATGGAATGTAACACACAAAAGGACTTTCTACATTACAAAAATATGTTGAAATAAAAAACAAAATCTCGCTATCTGAACCATTTGTGAAAAGAAAAGTACCCTCATTTAGTTGTTGGTGTGGTAGAAAAATGGTCAAAATTGTTGTTGCTATTGCCAAGGAAAAGTTTGTACTAAACTAACAACTAATAATAATTGTAATATCTGATATAAAATAATAGTGTTAGCAGTGAGCATATTTGTAATATAGGTTTTTAATAAGTCTGTTATTTTAAATGAGTAAATAAGAGTTGTGTTAAAAAAAACATTGTTTAGGCAAGACTTCAAAATCAATAAGTACTTACACTTCAAAAACCTTAGTAAATTTGTTCCTTCAACTGCATACCTACTTAATTATGGTGGTTATGTAAACATAATTTAGAAAAAATATTACGGAACCCTTAGCAATTATCACATGCCTGTAACACATAATATACAGGCTACATTCAGCTAATGAAACAGATAATAACATCTTATTTTATTAAGCATTACTATGTACTTATGGGCCAATCGATATCAGATTTTAAACAAACTAAATTTGTTACTGATATTCTGTGTAACTCAAATTATAGATCATAGATATGTTATAATTTGGTAATATTAGTAAACCAATGTGCATAATAAAATAAAAGATAACTACAAACATGTCCAAGGAACATTAAGATGTACTTTCGGCAATACTTACCAGCAAAATCCGGCACATCTGGATCTTGACCTTGATCGAGAAGCTTTTTTACTTGATCATGATCTCCCTTGATAGCTGCAACATGAAGTGGAGTTTCGCCCCGCTCGTTTCTTTGCTGTCTGGTACGCTTCCTCTCTTCAGCTGGAGTTGGAGCAGCTAAATACGAAATTGGCGGGAAGTAAGTATCAATTCAAACATAAATAAATAACACATACTTCTAAAAGCAACTAACCTGGAGGAGCGTCTTGAGATGACATCTGCATCACTAAGGCCAACTGTTGCCGCTCTGACATGGGCGCTATGACTTGAGCCCGTGGTGCGCCGTCTGGCCCGCGCCCGGAGCCCCTCGACCGAGACGTCGATGGCATCCTTTGGGCATAACCACTCACCTAGTATTAAAGTGTAACTATTTATTGCAATATATAATATAATTCACTGGGTAAAACCGTCCAGAACCATTAAAGGCGCCAATAGTTTTACCAAGCTGTTGGTAGACATTTACCTGCGTTAGGATGCCAGACTAAGGATATGATGTTTAATAGTTGAAGAAAAACTTATTGAAGAATTCGGCGGATGAAACAAAACAAAACAAATAATAAAACATCTTCAAATCGGCCAAATTTTCAGATCATGTAGTTTCCAAATAATCTGCGACGACAGAAGAGAAGAACTGTAGGTAGGTACTAGAACGAACGACATCAACGACAGCCAAACAGATTATACAAACAAGCAATAGACATTGGTAAGAACGAATGAATTAGATCGAATGAGCGATTTTTCTGACAGCTAATTAAGCAAAAAAATCAGTACAAAAAAGTCTCAACAGATAGCGTTTTATGAAAGCCGAGTAGTAATAATGGCTGAACCTATATGGTGCGCTTTTACTTTTCAACCAGAGGCAGAAAAAATCACATAACAGTTTGACAGTTGCACAAATCACAATATAGATACTTTTTAGTTTTTTTTTTTTACTAAGTTTAATTTTTTTTAATGCCAATCCCGTGGATTTTTTGCTTTTTGTATGGAATTTTTTCTCTCGGCTTTTACTAAGCGCCATCTATGAAGTCATTTGGAACTATTTCTTTTTTTAATTTGTGTCACGGAAAATCCCTCATTGGTGGTGGGCGGGTGGAACTTAATCACTAAAATAGGTATTTGGTATTTGAGTATTCATAGAAAGATGACGTTTGTCTCGTGTCAAAAAGTAGCTATTATGAAAACTAGAGAGTAGAGATTGTCCAAACTGAAATGATGCGCCCCACTGCTTTTTTTCCATATTTGAAATTTGCTTGTGTACGTTAATGCGGAGGTGGGGCGCGTCATTTCAGCTTAGAAAATGTCTACGCAATTGCAATGTACGTCGATTTACCGTAATCAGTATTGTTACATCGATACTATTGATAGTACCAAGTAGTAATTTTGACTATACTTACGATCGAAATAATACTATCGATAGTTTTACATAAATTCAATAATATAGAAACGTTATCGTGTATTCTCTTTTTGTCGTGTCATCTTATATCGTGTTGTTGTAATTTATTATACAAATATGTATATTACAACACAACATAATATTCGTTTGGTATTCGGTATTCGGCATCTTTTCCACTATTCATATTAGGCCGAATTATTCGGTTTATTCCCGATGAGTCATACCAAGATTAGTAACACTGAGACTCAAAGGGATAAAAAGTATCGATGAATCACAGTATTACTCATTGCAACTTATGTTTTTCCCAATGAGTCACACTCTTACTCATCGGCACTTTGTACTCCCGTTGAGTAACACTGTTACTAAACGAAACTCTGTCATCCCGTTGAGTATCAGAAATTAAAGATAACAATTGAAAATAATAAAGGGGCTCGCGCTGCCAATACTACTACGGGTGGTCAATATAACGTATAACCATAGAATATTATTTATTAAATAATAGTACTTACTTACTTAGTATAACTGAAAAAATAGCACGCTATTTCTTTGTAACGAATAGCACGAGCTATAAATCTATGCATATATAACAACATTCTGTGAAATCTTTAGAGCCGTTTCCGAGATCATAGAAATTTTATATACAAATAAATATTGTTATTAAGGGAGGCCCGTGCCCCAGCAGTGGGGACATAAATGGGCTGAAAATGATGATGATGACAAATAAATATACAAGATCAGCTTTTTTAAAGGTATAAGATAAATAAAATTCACGACTTTAAGCCCTAATAGGTAGTTAGAAAGATTTTCCTCGTTATTTTTGCCAGTTGAAATATTCCCTAAGTTTCGGAATATTTCGGAAAACTTCCGAAATATTCAACGGGAATGATTCGGAATTTTTCCCGCCAGCATCTATGGTACCTACATTATGCTTTTATGGATTACAGAATAGGGAGCAATGTAAAATTTCGGAAAAACAAATTGAAAATGTAACGTAATAAAGAAAAATATACTTAACCGATTTTTTCTTTTCTTAATTATAAAGAAATATAGGTACTGAAAATATTTTAACAGCACATTTTAGTGTATGATTATTATGTAAAGTAAGTACTTATTACATCTATTGAAAATAACAATTTCAATTAGATTTTCCGAAATTTAATAAATAAAAATAAAATAAATAAATATATACGGACAAATCACACAGATTGAGTTAGCCCCAAAGTAAGTTCGGGACTTGTGTTATGGGATACTAACTCAACGATACTATTTTTTTATGACAAATACATATATAGATAAACATCCAAGACCCATATTATTACAATATACAATACTTTGTACTACTAATTTCAATTGTTATCTTTTATTTCTGATATTTAACGGGATTACAGAGTTTCGTTTAGTAACAGTGTTACTCAACGGAGGTACAGAGTGCCGATGAGTAAGAGTGTGACTCATTAGGAAAAACATAATGACGAAAACGACCTCCGTGGCCTAACGGTTATCATGCCAGACTGCCACACCGGAGGTCCCGGGTTCGATCCCCGGTCAGGTCAAGATGGAAAATGATCTTTTTCAGATTGGCCTGGGTCTTGGATGTTTATCTATATATGTATTTGTCATAAAATATAGAATCGTTGAGTTAGTATCCCATAACACAAGTCCCGAACTTACTTTGGGGCTAACTCAATCTGTGTGATTTGTCCGTATAGATATTTATATATTTAATAAGAAACCATCCTTTGAATTTCTTTCTTTCTAATGAGTAATACTGTGACTCATCGATACTTTTTTTCCCTTTGAGTCTCAGTGTTACTAATCTTGGTATGACTCATCGGGAATAAACCAATTATTCGGTTTCGTTGCCGAATATATTCGGTTCAAGTTTTTTTTCAATTAGGAGTAGAATTGTAAGTTATGGGGTTTTTATTGACTGGCAATAAAAAGCGCACAATATAGGTACAGCTATTATTGCGACTCGGCTTTCAATAAAACGCCATCTGTGACTTTTTTATACTGATTTTTTTCTTAATTTAGCTGTCAGAAAGATCGCTCATAGGAATCTCCGTTTGACATTCATAACATTCTCTTAGGCTATTCGGTATTCACTATATTAAATCACTAGCACAACGTAGGTAGTGATTGCATGCTCTTTGGTAACTAGAATGAATGATTGAATGAACCATAAACGATGCCGTTTTCGTGCTGTGATGATGTGTGTCTCTGTCAACGTACCTAGTGATTATTTTTAATTTTTTCTCTTTGGTCTCATTTCATTGTCTGTCAGTCGTCAAGTCAATAATAATTGTAAAAAAAAATACTCCGTCGACTTTGCTACCTACATAATTCGTTTGAACGACGCATTATTGTAACTAATTTCTGTTTTTCCTTCCTGCTAAATAGGTATTCTAAGTTCCAGAATCATAGTAGTACCTATTAACTTTCAATGTATTGATAGTATGATGTGGCGGCCGACGTTCACTATATTGCGTAAAGTGATTTTTCCTTCACTGAAAGAAAACGCTAACTTGTCCCGAATTTTATATTCTACCAAAAGCCGGGTTCCAAGGTCAACAGCCAAGTTGACCCTGGTCAGTGCCAGTGTCGGGCTCCTGATAGGAGCTGGCTATGGAGGTTATACACACTATAAGATAAATAACAAGAAAAATTCGGCATCGGTGGAGGACCTGGCATATCCATTTTTAGAGGAACGTCCAGAGTATAGACCGCATTCAAGGGTAAGTAACCACTCATTTTAATTTTATGACAATATCTTCCAGATATGCATTTTTCCTGATTGTGTTATTTGAAAGGTATTTATAAAGCAGAGGTGAATGGAAGAGTTGGTCAGGGTCGACCTCGTAGAACGCACTCCGACCAGATTGCAGACCTCCTTAAAAAGGGAGATATTAGGAGCACCCATAACCGAGAACATGTATGAACAGAGTGATGAGTGTAGAGGAAACAAGAGAGATCTGTAAAGATCGTAGCAAGTGGAAATCGCTCTAGCCTAGTCTCTGCCTATGCCCACGGGAAAAAGGCGTGATAATATGTATGTATGTATGTGTTATTTGAATAAATTCAACCTGAAAACTAAATTTGACAACAAACAAACACTGGAACAGATGAAACCAAATAAAAGCAAAATCCATACTAATATTATAAATGCGAAAGTTTGGATGTGACTTTGTGAGTTTGTGAGTTTGTGAATTTGTGAATTTGTGAGTTTGTGAGTTTGTGAGTTTGTGAGGATGTTTGTTACTCAATCACGCAAAATCTACTGGACGGATTTCGATGAAATTTGGTACAGAGGTAGATAATGACCTGGAATAGCACATAGGCTACTTTTTATCCCGAGAAAAAGCACTGTTCCCGTGGGAAATTTACGCGGGCGAAGCCGCGGGCAAAAGCTAGTAATAAATAAATGGTTCTTCAAAATTCATCTAACAGGCAAATTACATTTTTACTTTGAAGGGTAAAAAAAATTATCCTTATTTTTTTTGTCACCAATGTTTAGCACTATAGTAAATGCACTTTATAGGCTCTGCACTTTAGAAAACCTTGTGACTGTGACTTTAATACAAATATGTGTATGCATGTAAATTTGCCATTTGCTACAAGACCTCGCTGGTTGCAAGTATCCATCCCCTAGCTGCAATGACTTTTATTTTATTGGTATCTATTGAATTAATTTTGATTACTAACAAATACCTACTAACATATTATGGATCTGAAATGTTAAATAAAAATATTTGATTTGATTAAACATGTAATTCAAGAAGATCTCATCGTACTTGCTGCAGGCTCTTCATTGGCTTAATCCAAACCTGTCACCATAACTGCTCAGCGAGTGTCCAACTTTTTGAGTACCTAACCATAAAATTAGTTAATATATTGTGTTTAGCTTCGAGCAGTCCAGCCACTACTTCCTTGCATGAAAAAGACTTGACTTCTACTGTGTCCAATAGTATATCTTGAGTGTGTACAAATATATCACATCTTTAGAGTTTATAGATGTTCATCTCAGCAATCAACTCCTTCTGGTGAAGAAGAATATCATGATAAAATATAAAAAGTGGTCTGTCCATACCATTTCCTAAAGCACACACACTGTTATTGTATTTACCTTAAAAAGGAATTCCTACTTTTATAATATTGTGTTTTGAAGTCTCATCAAATAACCAAGCAGACTACATGGTATTAATGGTAAAAAGGTAGTTTGTATTGCCTTGCATGCCACAATTTTAGCACTGGCGAATTTTGCTTTAGCATATGAACCTTATCATTTAGTAGCATAGTATCACAATGTTAGCACTTCCGAGTTTTGCATCTACATTTACTTTATTTATTTTGTATAATTTACTTACTTCTTGCTTATGTTAATGCGAGTATATGGATGTATTATCCTTTGGTTATGTTGTCTGTGTAGATATATTGCATATTTACTCATCTTTATAGATCATTTGTGTTAAGAATGCAGTGAGCCATCAGGACTAGCCGCACCCCCGTCGTCTCGTGACCAATGAAATCATTACTAATTAAAAAAAGTCAAGTTGACAGTGACCAGTTTAACACATACTTTTGAATGGAATGGTTGTGTTCAGTCCTTGGGGGTGTTAGGTGAATTGAATTTAAAAAATAAATACCTCACCTGTTCCTGCAAATAAGAGATTTGGTAATTCATAGTGGAGAAAGAAAAATAATAATTTACTATGTTTTTATATACTTTAAGCAGTGTGATTTAAATACACCACATAATAGCACAACGGTAAATACATCTTTCCCTGCAGTTGCAGTTGTTCAAAGTAGTTAGTAGTCCAAATATTGGGGAATCTGCTGAAGGATGATATCAAACAGGAGATATATTCTTTTCTTTAAAACTGAAGCAACTGACCTTTTTATGCCTTTCCATCAACTTATAATTTTACTTGTTTTTACATGTTTTATTTAAGTAATTATTAAAAATAACGTATTATGGTTTACTAAAAGATGCCTCTAATAATCCCCTGTGATCCCTTCTGACTGATCCCTCCCATAAATACGTAGTTTAGTTAGTACGCCAACTGGCTGCTCTGGATGGCAACTCATGTGAAAATAATGACGCTTGGACATCCTATTCTAAGAAATAGGGTGTTCAACTTTATGTAGAAAGTTACATACAATCAACGAATTATTTCTCTGCAAATAAAAGTATCAAAATGTTTATTGACGAATATTTTGTAGAACTAATCTACAAAAATTATAAATATGTGTTTATGGACCTAAATATTTTAATGTTTTTTACTATCCAAAAGCATGTTGTCTATCCTAACCTTCATTAAATGATATATTTATATTTATAAATTTCCAGAGGGGCTCACTCAATGTACATGCATGTATACATTTAGATAAAACAAACTCGATAAGAAAAAGAATTATTTGATTTATGACACTTGTTTCAGATAGTAAATGATACGGACACGAGCAACCTGCAGCTTGTCCTGTTCCAGTACAGAACATGTCCGTTCTGCTGTAAAGTGCGAGCTTACCTCGACTCCCGGGGCATCAGCTACGATATAGTGGAGGTGGACGCTGTGTTGCGGCAGGGAATCAAATGGTCCTCTTACAAAAAAGTGCCTATTGTGCTGGTTAAAGTTGAAGGAGGATATCAAGTAAGTTGGGATATATTATTCATAGTCGGAAAGTTGAAATATTTAGAAAAAAAACAATCACAACGGTCACTGCAAAAACGGCTACAATGCTAATGCTCTTGTAAAGAGGCATATTTGTGCCTCGGCTTCATCTCGAGGTTCCAGGGTGCAGGTAACTTGGATGGTGGTGAGAGCGCTTCTGATTATGTCACATGTTGTTAAGAAAGCCATGAGCTAGCCTCCCCGCGCTGAGATGACAATACAAATGTGGCACAGGTTTCATCATAATAACTCATAACGTGAGATATAAACAATGATAAAATCTAGCAATTCTAGCAATGGCACAGGTATGAAGAACAAGAAGAGACATAAACTCCATTTATTCTTACCAGTCCTATCATGTAAACAATCTTCACGGTACTTTTTGTTGAATTTTGTTGAAAATAAATCAAATATTAGTTCAAACCTAAACATTCTAAAGTAAAACATTTATTAACCACGAAAGTAGTTTCCTAAAAAGTCTATTTTAATTTATATTGTTGTAAAATCATAAAAAGACATGGTAAGATTGTTTACATGATAGGACTGGTAAGAATAAATGGAGTTTATAAATAACACGGGTGTCAGATTTTATATCATTGATTTTAAACCTAATAAGGAGGCTATCACGAGTCACTATTTAACGAAATTGTAATTTATAATTTTTTAGCAACTAATGGAGAGCACTGCGATCATGTCAATCTTAGAAACATACCTGCGTGACAAGTCGCATGCAATACAGGATGTCATCAAGTTTTATCCAAACACCAAATTTGTTAGTGATGATGGGAAGGAGACTACAGACATAGCAAACAAGTACTTCATAATGCACAATACAGCTGTTCCTGATGCAAGAGAGCGAGCTGAAGAAGCGTTAGTATTTTAAAAATCACGATATTTCTTTGCAATTTGTAAATTATGACTATAGGATAATGTTATCGTATCAATATATCTTCAAATGGAACTTTGAAATAAAAGATATCTGTAATTTTTAACAGATTGCAAAAATTATATTTTAATTTGTTTTTACAGAGAAGAGCGTAAATGGCGTCAGTGGGCTGACCGGGTTCTGGTCCATACCTTATCGCCCAATGTTTACCGAACTTTCGGGGAATCCTTAGAGACATTCAAGTGGTTTGAAGAAGTCGGAGGCTGGAAGCAGGCTTTTCCAAGTTGGGAGTGCGCCCTTATGGTTTACGTCGGCTCCGTGGCTATGTGGATCATTTCTAAAAGACTTAAATCTAGGTACGCTACATTTAATTATTATTTCAGTTCAATTATAGCTGTTTGGTGCTCTGGGTAAGCCCCGCCAGAGTCGTGGTTGTAAAGCTTGAAGTAAAAAAAAAATCACCTAATTTTTTTTGTCTTTGGTCTTGACATTTCAATCAAGCAAAGATGGTTTATCACAAGCAGCTTCGTTATGCATTTGCTGTACAGCTGCTACGCGCTTTGCATATGTTCGTCCTATGAGATAAATGAGATACAAAATAAGTTAAACTGTTGCAATGGTTATTGCCTGTACATTCGACTGCCGTGAAAAGTTTAAAAAAAAAATCGAGATTTCTTTACTTTTTGTTTCATTTTGGCTAAGTTTAAGTAAGCATCCTTAATTTCAGGCACAATATCAAAGACAACGTGAGACAATCGTTGTACGACGCCGCCAACCAATGGACGCATGCGCTCAAGAAGAAAGGCACACGCTTCCTCGGCGGAGACGAGCCGAACTTAGCGGATGTGAGCGTGTTCGGTGTACTTAGCAGCATCGAGGGCTGCGAGGCTTTCCAAGACCTCCGCAACCACACGGACATAGGTGTCTGGTACGATGACATCAAGGACACTATTAGCCTCAAAATGGGTAAAGTTATCGCCGCCAATGCGCATGCACATGCATGATCTCATCATGAACTATTTCGCACTTTTAAATTGCAATTTAGATAACCTTATTAACAGTACAATTTACTTATCGTGCCTTTATAAATATTTAAAACCTTTTTCGTTTTAAATGCACTAGGCGCTGTTGAAGGCGTATATTGTATATTAGGTTAGGGACCGTGCCAAAGGTTCAAATGTTAGTGTTATTTTAATTTGTGATTACATATTTTGTTGTTGTTACATTATGCATTGAAGTTATATTTTCTTACTAAATAATTTGCCACCGCTATATGTAATTCCTATTAGCAGTAAATTGAAGTTATAGAAATAAAACTGGACTTGTTACTTAAAGTTTATTTAATTTGCATACATAAACACCATTCAAAAAGAAAACGACAATCATCTACAAAGGTATCATTGATGTCCCCTTTTCAAGTTGTTACTTAGTTTTAACAATTTAATCTAAATATTATCAACCCTGTCCCTTCATCCCTTCCCCAGTTTTATTTATGATCTAGGTTAATTTACAAAAAATAATTATGAGTTTTGAATATGAACTCATTTTCAGTTTAAATTTGTTTTCATTCATAGGAAAAACAATAACTAAAACTTAATAACCTATTAGATTGACATATTATATATCAACATTTGTAAATACTCGGGTTCCTATGTATCGAAATGAATCTAGTGCCAGTAGTTACTCTACTACCATGCGGTTTGATGATAGATCCTTACTAAGAAAGAATAAAAATTCATGCGGCAAAGTACTATAAATCCTACTATCCTACTGTCATACTAATATCATAAATGCGAAAGTTTGGATGTGAGTTTGTGAATTTGTGAGGATGTTTGTTACAGTCACGCAAAATCCACTGAACTGATTTCGATGGAGTATTAAAATAACGGGAATGGCACATAGGGTACTTTTTATCCTGAAATTCCCACGGGAGCGAAGCCCCAGGCGCGGCTTGTAAATATAAATAATAAAGTAACGTGTCGCAAATGTTGTGGTCTCAGCATGCGACCTGTGTGTAAGCGAGTGTGAAGCCCCGGTTGGCGATGTCGGGCGGCGTCGTCGCGGTGGCCCCTTCGTTGGCGTCCGTAACCACGTACAGCACAAACGGCTTTGCCCCAGCTGTGAAATAATGTTGAACGTCAGAAATGAGTTTAAAAGGGCTTAAAACTGTGCGCCGCTGAGTCGAAATGAAAAATAAATATAGTAACTATGTGCCTGGGAAGTTCTGTATAATTATTATAGGTCTGTATGTTTGAAATTTCCATTAGCCCGATATTGATAGGCAAAGTCGCTGATAAAACAGATCGGAGGATGGAAAAATCATGGCTGCGGAGCATCCGAGAATGAACCGGGATAGCGAGGGTGGCTGAGCTGTTCCGCCGAGCCAAGGACATGATGGACTTGAACATGTTGATCGCTAACCTTTACTAGTTGGAGAGGCACGAATTTCTGATTCAAAAATACCTTGTTAAATATAGGATGAGCCCCATTATATCAGGATAAACTGACATTCAAAATGAAAAGCATGTCCAGACGAAGCAGCAGAGAAGCACAGATGTATTATGTATTTGAATACTATTTGACATCTGTCATAGAGATCAAGCTATTTTACAAACAGTGAAGACATTGGCTGACTGTTTAGTTTACTAGTGTGCATACGGCTACTACCACTAGATAGCGGTAGTCGTAAAAGTCATGTCAGATGCCTTTAGGCCTTGAATAAAATCTGACACCAGTGTAATAACACACTCGATAAGAAGAAGACAATTGAATTATTTTTCTTACTCTGAACTGTGACGAAGCCGATGCCGCAGACGCGGTCGGTGCCGACAGCGACGCCGGTGGCGACCACCGTCGGGTTGGGGATCACCACGAAGTCCGTGACGCACGCGCCGTCGTTGACAGCGCCCAGCGCGGTGCCCAGCACAGTGTTGTCGGCGCCCTCCACGTCGCCCGTCACCGTGAACGAGTAAATGTCTGCCGTCTGTGACCAATTTCAATGGTTAAAGGCCCATTTAGACTGCAAGTTTCTTGTACAGTGGGCCATATGGAAAAGTATACCGCTTTTTATAGTGGATCGTAATTCAGGTGGTATATTTTTCTATGTGGCCCACTGTACATACAAGAGCAATAATTGCATAAAATCTGACACCAGTGTTAGTAATAACACACTCGATAAGAAGAAGATTGCATGCAATTTGCAGTGCAACACTTGACTTTCAATAATTGCAATCAACTGTTGTTTAGACCATGCGATTATTTACTTTCTTCAATTTGTGTAGGTATACAAAAGGCAAGAAACTTTCACCGTCTAAATGGGCCTTAATGGTTTGTAAAGTCCATCTCACGACGAAGTTCTTATTTTTTCGACTATCTCATGAAAGAAAGTCCCGCGGAAATGTGGGAAACTAAAAATGACAGGTAAGTAACACTCCGGTCGTTGATTGTAGCGCTGCGTCTGAGAAACTTCTTTCGTGAGAGAACAATAAGATGACAACATAAGTGCTATGACAAAGGAATACATAACAAACAAAGGTGCCAGTAGAGTCTATGAAAAAACTTGAAAGTTTTAGTGGACCCATTAGATTCCAAAACAGAAAATATTAGCTTTTATATTTTGACCAATCTAATTTCTACACTGAATATTTCGTAACATTTATTTAATTTTTACATTCTTCTAACCATGATTTATTATAAAGTGATACCACGATTCTAACAAAAATAAAATAACTGCCCTTGAATTTCGTCTACTCGGTCCTTCGAAGGCTTAACAAACAACGTCGTTTTGATGTAAGTAAAATTTGGCTACGTACTTGTGCATACTGTATGGCGCAATAGCCGGCCTCCATACGAATGCAGATGCCATAGTTGAGATTGGCGATCTGTCGAGTGCCGGTGACGAGCGAGGCGGAAAGGGCCGTGTTGGCTCCCGTCCCGTAGTTAAAGCTGCTGATGGTGCCCGTCGTGCCCGTGTAGTACTGCAGGCAGCCGTTGGGAGCTGGGGAGATATTGGATCAACAATGTTTGAAATAAAATCACATTTTTATGAAATCGCTAGTAAATAGCTTTTGTTTGAATTCATGTTGTTCTATGCTAAATTGCGCTGTTGATACGCGCTTTGGTCTTGACCTTGGTACAGCGACCCTGGTTGCTGTATAAACATATTATGGTCCCTAATATACTAAAAAAATATGGATTTTACCGATGCCAGGGCAGTCGCAGCCCAGCTGAATGAGCTTGAGGTTCCACCTCCTAGAGAATGTAGTCGCCAGCGTGGCGGTGATCGTGATGGTAATGGCGGCGTTGCCGTTGAAGTCCACGAAGATGGTCTGGCCGGTGAGGTCGCCGCAGAGGGTGGGAACAATGGTGTTTCCGCCCGTCACCGTGATGGAGTCCGTCACGCAGTTGCCGTCGCCGTCCGGCTGCGCCAGCGTCAGGTCCGTGAAGTCGATTCTGAGCTAAATCAATTCAATGTTAGGGATTATTTAATTCGTCAAAATCAAAAATTCTTTATTGAAACTTGGCCTTCAAAGAAGGCTCTTTTTCACGTAAAAACTAATCATTTAATCATAGTATATTATGTCTCAAAGCTACAGACTACTAGCATTTCGGAACGACCACTGCTGAGAAGAAATGCCGAAAGAAACTCATGATTACTACTACTACTAGATACTATTTATTGTCTTTATACATACACTAGATTGTGTACAGTCAAAAATAAAATAACAAAACATGTTATGTTTGTGATCGAGTAACCACAATGAAATAGATAAGAACAAAAAATAAAAATAAAATTTGAATCAGAATCCTCCGATCAGAAACCCTTCGATCAACTCGTGAACGGGTGTTACCAGGGGAACCCCCCTGGTAACACCCGTTCACGAGTTGACGCGAGGGTCAGCCATCGCAAAGCAAATCATTGTGGGATATAATCATCCCATCATGGAACTAGGTTAATTCGTAGGTAGTCCCTCTAAAATCTATTCGTAGGTAGTCCCTCTAAAATCTATGGCAAATCTTCCAACTACGTCGGGTCGTAAGGTACGTCACATTTTACGGCTCCGGCATCACAAAAGTGAGAGTGTAAGTAAATAGTGTCTTTCCCAACCTGGCAGATGGCGTTGTTGCAGCGGTTGACTATGATGCTGCAGGCGGGTCCACCCGCGTACGCCGCGGGGTACCCAGGACTAGTGAAGTACGTGTTGTTCACATTTGTGGTGCTCCCGCACGACCTCGTCACTGGAAGTTGGTTTGGTGATGACTGAGCAGAACCAAGCGTAAACAAGCATATTTACGCACATATTTGTCTATCTCCTATCTAATCTATAAAAAAATTGGACGCTGATTGGTAGTTCAACGCAGAGATGCAACCTCTGAACGTAGAAACTGAAAATTTTGTAAAGAGGATCTTTATAGCAAGTGCGCAGCACTAAGAAAGGAATTTTAGAAATTCCACCCTTAAATGGGCGATAAACAAGATCAGACGAGCGAAGGGGCTAGCTAAGAGAAGAGACTCTAGTATGATATTTTTTTGAAATTTTGTCTGTCGGTCTATCTGTCTATATATGTTGATGCAGATTTCACAATTCCAAATATAAAAATATATAGTTTCGTACATACCCACACAGCACCTGCCTCGTCGCGAGGCGCAGTTGCCCGTGATGGTTCCGTTGAGATTGTTACACTCGCGCCGAGCCAGGCACGTGCCGTCGAACGCGCTAGACGTCGAGCAGTCCGTGTTCGCGAACCGAACGATGCTCACGAACGGAAATACTGCAATACATATTTCAAATTCATCATCTACCTACCTATTTAACCGGCTTTTTATAGAAAACTAGCTTTCGCCCGCGTGAAGTTCCCACGGGAACAGTGCTTTTTCCCGGGATGAAAGGTACCCTATGTCCTTCTCCGTACTTCCAGCTATGTGTATGCAAAATTTCAGGAAGATTGGTTCAGTAGATAAAGCGTGAAGAGGTAACAAACAAACTCACTTTCGCATTTATAATATTAGTTAGGATTCAATATTGTAACTAAATAATTAATTCTTCAAGTTATAAAAGAACTATTCTGCGTCGGAACGCCATCACTGCCGCGATGAAACTGACGGTGCCTTTTATTCTTATTTTCTTTTTTAAAATTCTTCTTCCTATCATCTAATAATATACACTTCGCTAAGCATGTACAGATTAGAGAAAAATAAATAACGCGTTTAACTTTAATCTTGCGCTTCTTTTTAAAGGTTTTTGCGATTGTATCAAAAACTCATAAGAATAACGGATTAGCCAGATTTGTTAACTTAGTCCTACGGGAGCGGAGCCCCAGAACATGGTTAGTGTATTTTTAACCTAATTTATTTATCAACACCAATCAACAGCCCAGCAAGCTGTTATTTGACAGTTAGGTTCTTGTTGGGTGGTATATAAGTAGGATGTAGTTATTAACGGAACAACAAACTTTCCGAAATTGCTACTGGAGTTCCGGGCAGTAGCTATACCTACTACGGTATTCATAGCTTCGAAATCATTTAAATAGGCAAGGAGCTAGTAAGTATTACTTACTAACTTTTGAGTGTCTCAAAGCGAAATGTAAATTTCTTTGAGAAATAAAAATTCTTTAATCACAATCTATTTCGCGCAGCATGTTAGAAAAATAATTAAAAAATATGAGTACTTACATATTTTTCCTTTCCTCCCGCCATGTTCTTCCAAATCTGTATCAAGTTCGTTCAGGTACGCATCCTGGGCGTCAAGATAGCCGTCATCACCTCCTACGGAATAAGTAGCGACGGCTGCAGCTAAGGCGATGATGCCAATCCACAAATAGTTGCAAGCCATGGTGTCAATTGTTGACAGATATCAGTACATGGTGTCAGGGAACACTGCAAATTCCGCACACTTTTCACCAGAAATGAGAGTGGTCATGTTAGCAACTTATTTATAAAGTGGGTGATAACGGTGTCATGTTTGCACTGGCGGTTAGGGATGTTACCGTTCTCTAGTTAGCACCGCGTCGCAACCTAACGCTTGCTGACCGACACAGTGATTGAGATCGTATGACATGATCTCAAGATAGGATAGGATTATCCTACCTATCTAATCTATCTAGCGCTATAATATGAAGTTGCAACCACTGTCGTTGGTAGGTGCGTGCGAGCTTGCGGCGTCACCCCTCGTAGGTTGACGTCATTTTTATATTGACGCCATACCTATATGATAGTGGTTTAAGGCTGGCAAACAGAGGCTGACTTTACCAGCAGGAGCAGCCTAAATTGGATTAAAATCAAAAATGTGTTAGTTGTGAAAATCATAGAACTAACATCTGAAGTAGCTTTTGCCCACGGCTTCGCCCATGTGAACTTCCCACGGGAACAGTGCTTTTTGCCGGGATGAAAGGTACCCTATGTCCTTCTCAGTACTTCTAACTATGTGTATGACAAATTTCAGTAAGATTGGTTCAGTAGATAAAGCGTGAGGAGGTAACAAATAAACAAACAAACTCACTTTCGCATTTATAATATTAGTTAGGATTCAATCAATGTTGAAAAGCCTACTGGGAGGGATTGGAGGACAGGGAAAAAATAAATCTATGGTGAAAACCCTACGGGACGGTAGAACAGGGTTTTAGTGATTTAATAAGAAACCAATATACATGTGACTAAATTTAATTTGTTCTCAAATGTGAAAGTTGCAATAACATAAGTATATTATAGTTATGTTTTGTGATTGTTCAGGAAGCCTGAAATACAATAACCAAGGTACTTCGTCTTGTATGTACGCAGTCTACTTAAGTAGGTTTACATTCAAATTATTTTTGCGCAGACGAGAACAGTCCGTAGTAGCAGTACCTATTAGTAGTCAAATATTAGTGATGAACAATTGTTAAAAATACCTAAATCAGCTTAAAATCACACTGAAAGTTTAAGAATTGGCCAGTAAAAAAAATTATAAAGGTATAATAAATATAAATTTCGCATTACGAATAGTGATGTGCCGTTCTTGAAATTTTCAAAGAAACAGGCGGAAATTTTCGTGGCTCGGAAATATTCTTGAGTACGGAAAATTTTCCTATAACCTGAGAAATTTCTGAGAATTTTCGGAAATTTTCAAAGGAAGAAATTTCTTGGCGGCACATCGCTAATTACGAACTCTTTGGCAAGCTAAAAATGTAATTTAAATTTATATGTCATTATGTTATCACTGCTTCAGTCAATAGTTAAATTACATACGACATTGCTTAGAATTTATACGAGAAGTACTTCGAATTTTTATTTTCTACAAACTTTCAGTGTGACCTAGTAGATTATACACAATTCAATGCAAATAAATTCATTAAAATATACAAATAAAATATTGTTTCTATTAACTTTCTTTCATACGTGTTCCAAGTTCGGCGGCCTGTTCGTCTGCGCCGTTTCTCAATAAGAGAGATACGTACAACATATTGATACAAAATACTTTCAAGTATGTAGTTTCATTTCTATTAGATTTGCTAATTTCTTTACGAAATGTCGACATTCAGATAACATCGTGAAGTTGCATTTTATTTTTCCAACATTTCGGTAGATTTATGAAGTGAAAACTTTAAATTTATTTTTTGGGTATTGAATGAGACTAAAGAGTGAAACGCTCGGCTATGTAACGCGAGCTTGTTCGGGTAAAGTCGCTCGATGTCTCGCTCGATTCGTCGAGCCGCTCGCCTTGATGAGTTTTCATTTCACACACCATTTTTTTAGCTTAGAATGTGTATATTAAATGCATAAGAGTTACAGGTGTTATTTGAGCCCGTACCTTGAATTACCTATGTCATGTGACATCACGATGAAAAGCAAGGCACAAGATCAGAATCAGGGGGGACTATGGTTTTTTGCGCTCAGTAATTCATTATAACTATGTACTTAATGTGAACATAGAGAAGCTGAAACTGCACTGAACAATACCTAAGTATTTTAGGTACCTAGTTTGGTGATGTATATATAGACTGATATTGACTATTATAAAACCAGTTATAGTAGGTTCATAATTATATCTCGCGTACATCGGCCTGTAGAGTTGTTGTTTCATTTCAAATCGGTACCAAGTCGTTAAACATATGCTGCACATTATGCAACTTTTTAAATAATATCGACATATTGGGTTGCAGTAAAACTTAGAACATATCATCATGTAAACAAAAATAAAATCTATGACATTGCAATAATAACTCAAAATGTTAGTAAATCACACATCTGGCAACTCCTAATATTACAATAAACACGTAAGTCATAGCTATTTCATCAAAATATATATCTCATGTTTTACACTTAACTATACAAAATAGGTACACAGTAAGTAAAATGTATAAAAAGAATTTATAAAATTGTCATTGGTAATAAATTATTTGTGACTTAGTCAACATACTTAACCAGGTACTAGAGTACCATTACGTAAAATACTACAAACAATAATAAAATTAAAAATAAAACAATAAGTACGTACAAGGAATAAGCAAGAAAGGAAAATGAGGTACAAATACAATACGATCCAATAAGCGCTTGAGTCTGCGAGTTCGAGACGGTTTAACAAAAGAATAAACTTAATTAACTTTCTAACCATTCCATGCAAGACTCTCTCAATCGAAAGTAATCCAATAGCAAGTAGACTAAGTAGTAAAGTTTTAATTTTACTCGGTAATTTTGAAAAAAAATATCAAAGAAAATGGTAATGATCTTTCACAGCTGTAAACGTGGACCGTATCAGTACTTGTGTTTATACAAAGGCGGGCTTATGACTAAGGTCTCTTCGTAAGACTAATTAAAAAAAAATATGGCATCTACAGACACGTTATGGCAATAGCTCAGCTTTACGAACCTGCGCTCGGCACATCCTCTATGCTGCTTTGCAGGCCCCGTGTCTCTTTGAAGTGTTTAATCGAACGCTCTATAAAGGCAAGTCTAAATTTTACAAAAAGACTAATCCAATAGTTAGTGATACGTCATCAAACAGCTCTACATCAAACACCTCTACGCGGGGCAATCGTGAAGGGTGAGGTGCTGGGGTCGAGGTCCCGAGTAGTCATACTAATTTCAAAATGCAATTTGCTTGTATGACCACGTAAGAGTAGTACATTGCCATATTAGCTTATATAGTACTTAAATAATAACTATCTGTCGCCCGCGGCTTCGCCCGCGTGAGTTTCGCTTAGATGAAAAATCTTTCTTAGAGCTTTTCATCAGATGTTCCAGATCTTCAATTTTTATACGTCAGCAGAAAGGGCTCATCAGGTTGAACGATTTTTGCTCAAGCGCGATTTCCATATAAATGTTATAGTGTAGCTGGTCCAAGTAACCAAAACAGAACAGTTAAACTATAAGAAATATGGGCATGGGAGTGGTAGATAACGAGCAGACGAAGATCGTTTATTGAATGAAATATCACTTTCGACTATACTACGAGTACCTAATTTATTCCCGCGGGACACGGGATAACCAAATGGCTGAAATTTTTAGTACTGGAGGTTCGGTTACTAGTTTGGAACACAAAAAGATTTTTCATCTAAGCGAAACTCACGCGGGCGAAGCCGCGAGGCAATAGTGTATGTATAGATTAGATATATTGTATTGAGAAAGATTAGGCATGTCCAATAACTGACAAAATCTGTCTATCAGTTTCCATTTTAAGAGGATGTGCCGCGCCATTCACTCAAATATAATAAAATAGAATATAATGGAATCTAGCACTCATAAATATTTTGGCTTAAACTCATTTCTTCTCAATTAAAATTACACAAGTAGATAAGTACCTACATCACAACTAAATGCACGAGAGAGTGGCAAGATCGAGTACACTAAACGAATCTACTCACTATGGCCGAGAACATGTTGACTCAAGTGTATTTCCAACTATACACATAAGTTATTAGAATGTGATGCCACAAATACGAAGCCACGCGGATACTAGTGCATATTTTAAAATAATTTATTATCGACAAAACATATTGACAGTAAGTCGAGAATGAATTATTTCAAAATTAGCCAGAATAAAATCAAAGATATAGTAAATACACGCAGATTTGTTTTTGTCGTAAGTATTGAATCTTACGCTGTCACGGTGTAGTATTATCGTTATCTAGACTATGACAGCATGCATAAACTTTAGCAACTTATTACATAAAATGTATTCGAGTAGAAACTTTGTTTATTGTTGGAAAACAATAGAGATGAAATTTCAACCGCTTCACAAAGATATATAATTATTTATGCTTATGTAGATACTATCTACATTTTTTAAATGTGAACTACAGTGGAAGTAAAGAAAATTCTAGGCAAAACCACATTTGATTATAAAAATACAATATTATGTAGTAAGTATATCCAGCAGAGACTAATTTTTTTATATTTCTCAAGATTTTGAAAATTGTGTTTAGGTAACAGGAATATAATTATTAAATAATGACGATTACCTCCTTATATTTTTCGCATACTTTGCTTAGTAGCTTTTGGTAATAGAATGTAACGCTGACTCAGACCATATGGGGTCAAAAATCAAGTTATCGTATTTGGAGGTTTACAGATAAAAAAATCAATAAAACATAACTTAAGCGTAATTTTACATAGCAAGGGCAGCGTAACTTACAATATGTAGCACGATACTAGTGACTATTTATGATGGCAATGTATTCTTACGTTCAAATAGAGACGATTAAATAATTATGCACTTAGTTACGAAAAGCACGATCACATGCGTCGCAGTCTCACCTGAAGACGATTTCCTCAAAGAAGTTAAGTAATGTATCCTTCTTTCGTGAGAACGGCAAGGTGCAGCCTGCTTAAAAGATTTACAATCTAATTTACATTGTATTAGCTCGCAAGGCACTGTGGTGGAGCCATAGTTGTTTCACTGGACGGAGGCAATAAGGCTGATTCGCATTTATTTAATTCCTAGAACTTCATGTAAGATTTAATTATTTTTAATTTTTTATATCTACTACAATATATTCAAACAATCGCATCATATTACATTAAAGCGTTTGAAATTACTGTGAAAATACAAAGATCAGGCAAAGCTTATACGTATGTCGCGTTATTTCGGAATAATATAAACAACTGTAGTATATCGAGACTAGAAAGTGTATATTTTGCACTTGCGGACAAAACGACCTACAGGTCCACTAGTATGAAACTTTATAGTTTACAAAAAGATGTGCACATTACATTTCGAATTAATTTACAACAGCAGAGGTCGTAAAATCCGCACACAATGCCTAGACTATCGACTAATCTATCGTCTAACTTTATAATAGTTAGACCAGTAATTACGGATAACTAATATCTTGGATATTCCTTGCTCTCATACCTAATTACTTAATAATAAATTAACTGATCATACTTAATTAAAAATACTTAGAGCTTACGAGGGTTCCATGCTGACACCAGATGCTACTACATTATGAGCAATTTGTAGGTTACGGTACATTTACCACAGGCAATGCCATTTATAACATAGGTAGATAGATGAGATACGAGTAATTATTAGCAAAATAAGATTATTTGGCTATAATTACTTTTGGATTTCAACATAAATCAAAAACAATCATTATTGATTAACATTTGCACCTCTATATGTATTGAACTGCAACTAAGATTACCAAATAAGTATCTACTTATTATTATGTGGTTGATGATAAGAAAATGTTTTTGGGAAAACCCTTGGCAAGAGATTTTTCATTACTTTGCCATTTCACAAATCTAACCGACCGAAAGTTTCATGGACAAAGACGAAGGCGGAAAATTGATTCATGAAATGTGCGTATTCAGTGAGAGTGTCGGGCTGCGACCGTCGTCGCCGGCTGGCCCAGGTCACGAACACAGACGATTCATGAATACCAAACGTGCATCAATATGGCCAGTTTGGATATATAGGACACTGACATGGATGTGTTTATGTTCCCACCTCTCAGATATCACTTTTAAATGCACTTTACAATTCATATATTTGTCCTTGATACTTCAGTCTTGGCTGGTTTTCAGTGGATCTTTAAGTATATAAATGAAATTATATCTTTTTGAATCTTAATTTATATACTTAGCAAAGGTGCAGCAAAGTTCTCGTTTTTCTTAAAATATTTGTGAACTTTGTACATAAATATTTTAGCAATATAAATTAGATATTATAACTGTTTGATTACATAATAATTACATGTAAATATTTCTGATCTAGCAGTTTAAGGTAATATTATGAATAAAGCAACTTCCTTGGTAATGCTGTTCAATGTTGTATATAACATTTTTTGAAACATTGTGGTTATGGCAGAAATGTGTGTTGATATACGTTATCTACATAAACATTCATAATACTTTTATAATGGCATAAAATAAATAGATCGAGCATTCGTAAAATATATAAATATTTACAAAGGTAAACATGATTTGCATTGAAATGTAGCTTTCAAATACATTTGTAATAATATATTTTTATGAGGAATTGAATGAATTTCGAAAATTAATTACAACGACGGAGTGATTTGTTTCAAATTCACTAAAATTACTTATTCGATTAGATTCAAAGGTTCAAAATAACTTATAAATTCAGTCAGCGAGCGTGTCTGTTCGTACTGTCTGTTTATGCATAAGTTGCAATCACAAGGTGGTACGGAGACTCCGCCGCCGGGGCGCGGGCTGGGGTCGGTCACAGTCACAGCGCGCCGTAGAACGTGTCCATCAGGTTTGTGTCCAGATCGCACTCCAAGAAGATGCTTTCACTGCATTCCTCCTGAAATAGGTCATATTAATAAATAACATTATATTTTCCTTAAAGATTTGGAGTAAGGAGATTCGGAAAAACCGCTTCAAAAGATTTTTTGAGAACGCAACGAGTACCTACGTAACATTCTGGTTATGCCAATCTAGTCTGCGGTAGTTTATTTTCCTTTTCTCTCCTAAGTAGAACAAAAAGTGTTTGATTGATTTGAAAAGAAAATGTGAAATAGATAGAAATATATAATAAATATACCTGAGTGGATTGCGACGCGGGCGGCTGCTCACCGCCCCTTCTTGCGTGTCATTTGGACGTTTTGGGCAAATGCCGCTTCATGTGTAGAGCGAGGTGGTCCGAGCGCGCGAACGAACGTTCACACACTGCGCACTTGAACGGCTTCGCTCCGGTGTGCTTGCGGTAGTGGCGAGTCAACTCGTCCGAACGCGCGAATCGCCACTCGCACTCCGGCCACTGACACGTGTAAGGTTTCTCTCCTATAGAATGGAAAATTATACCTTTCAAGACAATTTTCAGCAAAGTCAAGTTGTAAAATAATTTTTTTCTATCACACTCATTGACGGTTTGAGAAACATGTGTGTAACTTAGACAGTCTATCGCATTTGAGGTCTTTGACTACTAAAGACCTGTCCAGGTCAAAACCTGGAAGAATTCATTATTATTTGTGACTTTCGTGTAAGTAACCTAACTACACAAAACGGATAATTTATAGACCCTAAATACAGGAAATCATTCATATAGTCGTAGTATCTCATAATTCTAAGCAGTGTATGTCTTATTGACAGAAATTTGAATAATATAATTAAAGCCTAAATATTATTACTTACAAGGTAATTTTTCAGTACCTCTCATAAACTTTTGAGACTTGTTACAGAACAAAGGAAGGGTTTAAGTATATATATAGATAAAGGCAGAGATTATTGGAAAAAGAAAGAGAAGGCCTTTACCCAGCAGTGGTATACTACAACAGGTTATTAAAAAATATCAATAAACAAAGCAAAATAAAATTAACAAAATAAAAATATCAATTCGCAAGTGCTACGTTTGCAACGCATTTATATTCGCTTTAGCTTTGTAAAAAATAATCATTATAATTAAACAAGGCATTAACATTGTTATTTTTTTATCGTGGATGACGATGTTTCTACATTTTCACCGCCTAAATACAGGGTACAATGATAAAGTATGAAAACTTTAATATTTACCCGTATGTATCCGTTGGTGAGCTTTGAGATGCGAGCTCTTCGTGTACACTTTCGTACAGCCTGCGAACAAACAATTGTTTCATTTAAATTACCTGCATCATACACTTTTATTCATTTTAGTGTTAATATAAAAATAAATAAGGAATTTTCGTGCCAAGTAAATTTAAAAAGTTAAGTTTCTATCCGTAGTCAATTTCATCAAAACTGTACATCAAATACGACGTAAAAACTAAAATTTCACTGTCGAAGCATGAAAACCTTCATCAGTCATAAAGCAATGTTCATGTTAAAATGCAGTCTACTGCAATTATTGCAGTTTACGATATCAAAATCGTCTAATTAATTGGATTCGTACACTAAAAATACCCTAATTCAATGTAAGCTTTTTGCGTAGCCTCGTAGCACCTTCGTAGCTTCATATAAAAGACAGCTACGAACTTGCTACAAAAAAGGAGTATTTTTGGTGGACGGTATATCAAACGTATATATTTTAATTTAAATTACTAACTTTAGTTTTTATGCTTAGTAATTTTATCTGGGCTTTGATAGCCCAATCAGGAGAAACGAGTTTACAAACTTTTTAGTAACTTGCTAAAAATAAGCTTTTATTGTCGCCAGGGAGATTTTGGTGCATTAAATACACAATACAATTTCATGTTGTATTTCTCTCGTTGGGAGCTGATCCTGGGTGCACCATCAGGTCATGCCTGCTATAAGAATGCATTATCATCGGAACTGAACCCACGTGTAAAATTTCATATCCGTGCTGGAATACCAATTGAGGAGTTCCTTCGTTGGAAGCTGATCCTGAGTACATTATGATTATCATAATAATGCGTTGTCAACAAAAATGAACCCACGTTTTAAATTTTAAGTCTGGACAAACAAATTTAAATTCAGCTTGCAGGATTAGGCTAACACACGTAAAAAATATAAATCGTTGTATTTATTTATAATTTTTTTCTTAAATCTAAAAAATACCTATGAAATCGCAGTGGTGTACTCTCCGTTTCTCTAGTTCAGGATTGTTCCGCCGGTTGTACTTGCCCTGCGGGGGTGAGGCGAGCCTCGTGTGCGGGGCGGGGGTGTGGTGCTGTGCTGGCACCTGCGCAGGCGGCTGCTGGCTCATGTGCAGCGGCTGCATGGGCTGTAAATCATGAAACATTTTAAATTTTCTACACACCTAGTCAGGTGGAACAACAAATTAGAAGTTTTTAAGTCAATGTCTCCAGGCTGCTTGAAAAATCTAATAGCTACTAATAGTAGATTTTACAACAAGTGCACAAAACGAACCATTTTTATCCGAGACTTTTAGCAGCCCGAGCCGAAGGCGAGGGCTGATAGTAATGTCGAGGATAAAAATCGTTTTGTGGACGAGTTATAAACTCTGCTTTTCACTTCGATTGCGAGGAAATAAAACAGAAAACGCACGAAAAAACAAGAGCTGTTTCCCGCCGCTTCATTTTTTCATCTTACGACATTGATATTAGGCTTCGGCTGCAGACCTATACAGCCTACTATTAAATTAATTTTGCAATAATAATTTTCTTATATTAATTAAATAATTTTAATATTATTTATGTCTTAAAAAACACATAAGGCAAATAAATTAAAGTAAAAATTATAAAATAACAAATTCTATCTATGAACTTTTTATTGTGTTTGGCTGTATGGCTCATTATCTTTGCCTTAATATAGATACATTTATGAGTAGATACGTTAATGCCCTTGTGCACAAAATTCGATTTTGTGCAGCCTATATCCTGCACAAATAAGCACTTTCTGAGCATGAGAAGTGAAAAATAGTTTTTTGTTATGATTCTTCTATTTATACCGGTCAACTCCTACCAGAAACCGCTAAGGAACTTCGTTCCTTACTCAACTCAAACGGTACAGTCCGCGAGGCTAAAGGAGCTATGCATTTGTGTGAGTGGTTCGGAATAGTAAGTGCGCGGCAGATTGCGCAGGACAATTTATTTCTCACACGTCACGCTGGTTGTCAAAATGTTGTATAAACTCTGTCTTTTTACACTGTGTATACTCACACAAAAGCAAACTCAGCTTTGCGCGCCGACTGTACGTCATTATGAGCGATTTAAAAAGAAATTTATATTTAACTGGCTCTTGCCCGCGGCTTCGCCCGCGTAAATATCCCACGGGAACAGTGCTTTTTCCCGGGATGAAAGGTACCCGTCACTTCTCCGTCTCTATGTGCATGCGAAATTTCAGGAAAATTGGTTCAGTAGATAAAACGTGTAGAGGTAATAAACAAACAAACTCACTTTTGCATTTATAATATTAGTTAGGATTATTGAATATATTCTTGACGCTTAAATTTGCTTTAGTATTGGTTTAATTATTATTATTTTAATTTATATAGTCACCTGTGGGTGATGGTGAGGATGAGCATTGGGGTGCGGTGGGATGTGGGGCGCCCTGAGTAAGGGCGGCGGGTGGTAGGGCGGTGGCGGCGTCCGTCTCGGCCCGCCCTGCAAACAATACACTACTTCTTGCCACATCTTGCTCACCTACATCCAGAAGAAAGGGCAGAAAAGAGAGGCAACTTAGGCTTTCGGGTGCCAAAGGCAAGTAGAATTCTTATACAACTTTTGTTACTCAGTTACCATGTTCTTTATCAAACGTATTATCAACTGTGAACGTTAATTTGTACGCGTGATATTTTTATAAACCGCAACTGTAGAGCGACTCACAACAAATGATATAGATCGGTCAAGTTTAAGCGTATATGATATGTCACCCCAATCTCATATTCATAGACAGTACTTGCAGAAAAACATAAAAAAGGACGAGGAAAATGACGATATACTGACGGCGAGATAAATCAGTCTGCCTGCATTTGTACCTCTTTTGCAACAACAATATTAATATACAAAACAAGGAAAAATACACTACGCGCTTACGTGTTTGTCTCTCAATTCACCCCTCCGTCTGATAAGAATTTAATGACGCCTTCGAAAAAGTTAGTCCATCAGTGTCGTTAACTAATCAACAAATAAGAATTACTTGCTCAATAGCATGGTTCGAAGTATTTTAATAGCAAATTCAGTTAGTCGGAAATAAATTCATCCATGACCTAGGTTGATGTGAATTGTAGGTAACACATCATGCCAATTTCATACACATTTATGCGGGACGGTTTACCATATGGATAAACCGTGATATATGTTCGAACGCATTTGTTTTCATGAATTATAAACTGTTCGATGCATTTTCTTTTCAATGTCACCTCTGTTCCTGTTGAAAGGAAAACAACACACAAATACGATGATCAATATTCAATCGCCGAGCAGAAGATGGTACCATCATTCCGCGTGCATTCGCATAGCTTTAAAATCAAAGAGTCATGTAAAAAGTTCGTAACAAAATTGTTAAATTTTCTGAAAAGAAAAACTTACTTGGGAAGTAAAGGTGAGTACCTGCATAGAGTTTCCCGGACTTCCCTGATCGGAGCCAGGTGGCGTCAACGGGGACATGTAGACGAGCCGCGAGGGCGCGTACTTGGCGAAGGAGGGCGGCGGGGGTGCGGGGGCGGCTGCGGCTGCGCGTACGTCGGCGGCGCGCACAGCCTCTCCGTCTTGATCTCCAGGGGCTGAGCAGCGGAGTGGCGCACTCCTCCAGCAGCGCCTCGTCCGCCTCCAGCTTGACGTGTGTGGTGCCCAGCGCCGCCAGCATGTTCGCGTTCTCCGGGTCGATGTTCCGGATGGACGAGGCGATGTCCTCCCAGAGGGCGGGCGCGGGGCGGAGGAAGGCATCATCGCGGGAGGTGGTGCCGCCATCGAACAGGTCCATGTGGGCGGGCGCGAGGGCCGCGCCCTCCTGCTTGCACAGCAATGTCTCTAGCTCAGACGTCTGAAAAACACAACATAACTCAGGTGTAGAAGCCGTCGCTAACTTCTTGCGCAGGATTACAATCTAACATTATGAAAATCCTGCTTGAATGCAAACCTTCAAACGATTGCAGCATATCACGTAATTCCACGAGAAATTTATTATGTTAAGCCTTTGATCACAAAGACCCATACCCAGAGAGCGAGAGGATTTCGAGCGGACAATGCAATTCATGGCTTTAAATTGACGTTCGTGCATATAATGGTGATGGTGGACAACCAGTTACTTTGTATTAAAAATAAATATTACTCATATAGACACACTAAAATTAGGTTGTCTTACAATAAAATTAGGTTTACTTCATTTGAGTTTGTCTAATATAGGATACTCAAACGACAAGATGTGAAATGATATCGAAAATAGATATCTACATTTTCTGTATGTAGGTAGGAAATGCTTAGAAATATAATAAATAAGTAAACTATATATGTATAGTATATGGTTAATAATTACAAATTTACAGAATCCTAGGTATGTTATTTTATGTACGTTTATGTAAAAGTATATAAATAAATTAGTTATTTCTTTGAAAAAGCGACATTTACCGCATGACGATCCATTTATTTGAAAGCACTTAATATTTTTTCAAAGTACCAAGAAGGGTTTTTTACAAAAACTACATAACTTTTACTTTCATTATTTTTCAGGAAATATAAAAAACTTATGCTGATGCAAAATAATGTTTTCTGAAATACCATATTCTGATATATTCTAAAAATGTTAGTTATGTAGTTTTTGTAAAAACCCTTCTTTATATAACGTCATACCCAAACTTCGTCCTTGTAAAGAAGAACGACAAATCTAAATGATACAATTAGTCAAATTGTCGAGATGAAGCCAGTGATATTGTGTGAATTCCAATAATGTCTGACGTATGGGGCTCAGGGCCCAGGCCCCGCATTAGCATACAATGAGATAAGGCGACCCCACGCGCAGGCGCAGGTGACGACTCGCAGCTTGGGCTTTCTTCAGACGATTTCATACTCATTATTAAGGTATGCAAACTCAGCTTTGCGAACTTGGAGTACTTACTGCTCGTCCTCACTCATATTACTCTTACATGCAGTGCAATCGTGGTAAATAGGTATATTCATATTCTGTTTACGAAATTTTACTTATGGCAAATTTCGGCTTTTTTCACGACTGCTCAAAGGAGTATTGTATTCAGGCTTCATATATGGATGTGAGTTTCTTTATTTCACCATAAGTCATAAACGCCTAGCTAGACATATCTAGATGTGTGAGGTATCTCAAGATTACTTACGTTATTCCGCTCGAGTAGCATAATAATATGCTAGTGACGTCTACAGAACTGCAGTCATATTATTTATTTTTTCTAAAACTGGTTATTTCTATAATAATTATTATTTCCATTGTCTACGTAGTTTATATAGGTAAATACTTTGTACCTACCTACATGTACGGAATACAGATGTACCTAATCGAATCAATTATCAATTTATATAAAATTCTTCCGTTACCGATTGCGTGTCTCGGACAACGCTCAGCCAAGACCACTGGGCGTTGGAATCTGAAATATGGACCTAAAAAATAGGTAAAATGGACCTAAAAAAGGGAACACTAAAAGAGAATTTGCCGAAATTCCCACGGGAACGAAGTCCGGGCCCATGTTAGTCTTGTATAAGGAGAAATTGTTGTGTAAGCAGTCAATTCGTATCTGCAAGATCATCAATTATTAGGATTGATCGATGATATACGTATGTCAATTCCGTTTATTGGAATATTACGGTCGATACTGTTGTCGAAACATCGTCAGATATTCTCCCATTGTCGGACGCGTCACGGATTACCTTTCTAATAACGCATATATTTAACACAGAAAGAGACGATTGATTTTGAATATGTTTAGAATATTTTATCGCGACATTTGAATACGTCTCATAAATCCCGAGACTTTACACAAAGCAGAATAGGTAGTTGTGAAAGCATTGGGTTTTGTTGATGTTAAACATCCGTGGCTATCCGCTACTTCTACTATTGTGTAATGTTTGCGAGATAATACTCATTATAATTTTTATTGCTAACTAGATGTTTATGCGGTTTTGCCCGCGTGAATTTTGCTTGGATAAAAATAATATTTTGTGACGAAAATGTAGCTTTTTAATGTTTACGAAAGAACCCTAAATATTTCCAGGATAAAAAGTATCCATTATATTAATCTGTAGCATCTTTAACCCTTCAGTGAAAATCCAATCAAAATTGGATAACCCGCGTCGAAGTTTAGAGATAGACGTATATTTCTAGATAATGCGGGTGATCAAGTATATTCCGGAATCACCTGATTGTATCACTATGGGCAATAAAGTTTTATTTTGTTATTGAAAATATTCCTAAAATACCTAGGTACTTATATTGGAAATTTAAGTTATCTTCTTGTTCTATACCTTTATAGGGAATTTACTATGTATTTACAGACATGTATTATCATAGGTAAATAAGATTACCGATAAGTTAACGTTAAAGTATTATCTGCCTTAAAATTTACTTAACGATTACGCTAAATTATGCTACAAAACTTGCCTATTAGTCTTACAGCTCATAGAATGATTCATTCCTAATGTTTGCATATTTTTTATCGTCAATATCATCAATACATATAATAAAACTGTAACTGTCTGGGTCTGTAGGTACATAAAAGATTTTTAAGAAAAAAAAAAAAACTATGAGGGGGTCTTCATGGGGCCAATAGAAGCCAAAACCATTTTTTGTAGAATTTTTGTCTGTCTGTTTATACGCGCATCACGGAAAAACTACTGGACCAAATATGATGCGGTTTTTACTATTGTAATAGAAGGTCTAAGTTAAAATCTGGCGTAGGTTTCATTTTGATACGGCGCCGCTTAGACCCTGAGATACGCGCGGACGAAGTCGCGGGCACAGGCTAGTTTACTTAATAGATTTTGAATACCGACAACTTATGTACACTGTTCGGTCTTTGTAGAGTCTTTGCATTACATATACATAGTTTCTATGAATCCAATTTTAATTAACTTTAGTCGAGTAGTTATAGTGTTATTATGAGAGTGTCATTATCTTTGTTTTTCCTGAATAAATACCTAAATAAATATCTATTCAGCCACTTAAACATTTCAAACTTCGGGGTTTTTAGTATTTTTTAGGAATTTTTGTTTTGTTTGGTTGAAATTGATATCAGTTTTATTCAATAACAATTTACAATTCATATATATATGTTGCAGTCAAATTGTATAATCCGCCGTATTACATTACGGCTAGCCGTTCTACAAAACAGCGCCGTTTTGTACTACGTCGGTTCAACGATTAGCCGGATTGAATACGGCTGAATGAAAATCCGCCGAAATGCAAATAAATAAATAATAAATAAATAAATATATACGGACAAATTACACAGATTGAGTTAGCCCCAAAAAAAAGTAAGTTCGAGACTTGTGTATGGGATACTAACTCAACGATATTATATTTTATAACAAATACATATACATAGATAAACAAAACATCCAAGACCCAGGTCAATCTGAAAAACATAATTTTCCATCTTGACCTGACCGGGGATCGAACCCGGGACTTCCGGTGTGGCAGTCTGGCGTGATAACCGTTAGGCCACGGAGGTCGTCAGACTACGTTTTTTTTTTTTTTATCGGTTCAGCGATTAGCCGGATTGAATACGGCTAAATGAAAATCTGCCGAAATGTATTCTGCACCATACGTTCTTCAATACGGCTAGCCGTAATGTAATAAAGCGAGTCATTAGCCGCCACTTTGACAGTTTTTAGTTCAGATTTTTAACACTCGTGGCGCTGCCTGACGTAACAACAACGATGGCGTATAACTATGATAATAATTCTTGTTTGCTAAAGAATATCGTAAGAAAATCTGTTAGCATTTTCTTATTAACATAGATTTTTATTTAAACATAGTTTTATTTTGTAAGTATAGTCACCCTACATTCTAAATACTTAGTACCTAGTACAAGTAATCTGTGGTAGTACGATGCGGCTTAACATGGGCCGCCATATTAGAGAACGTTTCGCAGTGACGATCCGGCTAATCGTTGAACCGCCGTATTACAAAACGGCGTTGTTTTGTAAAACGGCTAGCCGTAATGTAATATGGCGGATTATACAATCCGACTGCGACATACATATACATTTAAACACTAAATTAACTAAGAAAACTAAAATCTAATATAAAAACTACTAAAAAATAAACATAATTTTTTAGGTAGCTGTTGTTAAGAAAATACTCATAAACTCGTATCCAAAATTTCTCATTTATATAGTGTGACAGTGTGATTTAATGTAGACTATGATTTATTGGCTTTCATACAAACATTTATCATTATAATAGGTACTAAAATGTGTAAAATCTTCACTAAAATATAAAGCTGAAGAGCTTCTATGTTTAAACGCGCAAATCTAGGAAACTATCGGACCTATTTGTAAAAATATTTATATGTACGATGGCCACATTTATGAGCAAGGTTATAGGATCCGGAATCTCGAAATTCCCTCGTGAGCGAAGCCGTGAGCACAGCTAGTAAAGTTTAATTCATAATATCAATACCTAAACATGTTAGTAAATAAACGAAACTTCCAAACTTTTCGATAGCCATCTACCGATCACGTTGTCAAAATAAAAGCGATAAATCATATTGCAATCGTTATCAGCTTATTTACCCCAGCAGGCTTAGCCAAAATTACACTGATTCGTAACGATACCTTTTTCTTCCGGCATCAAAGCGAAAGCGAACGACGAAAGTGCTGCTTGTATCTTGATTTGTATGGAAGTAAACGATTAACAAAACCTTTGTAATCAATGTAATGTATATATTATGATTTATAATTCTTGAAAGTTTTTTCTGCTTGTTGCAACAATAATATAATCCTTGTCAATGGTGACATGGTTATACTTCTATATTTTCGAAATTTTTGATTTTATTTGGAATACCCACACAAAAATAGTATTTTCGATGTCTAGTAATATGATAGCGTAACATGTTCGGTTGGATTACAATATAACATTGTATAATTAAATATAATATTTAAGTTAGTTAAGCTCGTCGCGATAATTTATACTAAGACTTAAATATTTCTCAGTAAGTGAATATTGTGTATATTCTTTTTGAGAAAATAAATATCTTTACACATAAACAATTCGTTACTCTTAAGTTTCGCTTCGTTTTCGTTACGAATTCTAACATTCTCTACGAACTTGCAATAGCGATGACGATCGACCACGTGTCTTATGCCAATCCCATAGTTTTTTTTTAGTTTTCGAACTTCGTTTTCGTTTTTAATTAAACTTTGGCTAAGGGTCCTGAGTGGGCGCTCTGCGCGGGGCGGTGTCGCAAGCGCAGGCACCGAGCGGCCGGTCTGCGCGAATTCCTCGGCTGACCTTTGCGGAGCGACCGATTGCGCAGCGCCTCCTCAGGCCTGGCTAGACGAGCTTAGGCAACCGACCATAGACTAGCAACCTGCAGAGAGTTTACCACTGGACCTGTGATGGACTACGCAAGGAAAAAAAAAACGATAATTTTATAAGGTTGGTGCTTTTGGTCTGATCTTGCAGATATCTGTAAGAGCCCAAAATCTGCCACTTTGCAAATAATGGTCTATTAGCCCTGCCCGGGGCTCTGCACCAACAGGATATGCTATTCCAGGTTTAACTTACACTGCAAGTTGTACCGGAAGTATGTTATGGAAATATTTATCAACGATGGAAAGGACAGTTTTTTCGTATCTATCTTAAATTTACATTTCGACAAAAAAGTCAAGAAATGATGCTAGTCACTAGAATTATAGCATCATTTCTTAGTAGTCAAACAAAACTTGGTTTAGATGCAATTTTAAACATAAATGCTTTATTCATATATGTTTATTTTAGATAAATTAGAATGGGTACTCTTACGACAAAGAATAAATAGAAAATCATAAATGCTTTGTTTATCTATTGATTTCAACAGCTATTCTTTGACGCAGGTGACTTGCTAGGTGCTTTATTCGCTTCAGTTTGGCTCATTTACGAAGTCGGCTAAATCAGCCGTCTGATTCGGAGCCTGACGCGCATTGCGCAATAATAGACCTGCGCCTGCGCTTAAGCCCCTACGATCAAGAAAGGAGCATTCGCATCAGATTTTATCTTATTTGCTCCTTTATTAACTGCCAATATTTATTTTCGTCATTGAATGACCCACTTTTGCCTATCTATAGGTCAATGACTTCGTGTTCTCTGACGGTGTGTAAGATACCTGCTAAATTGAAATTATTATAAGCGTTTATACTGCAGATAATTTAGATTTACCTGTCGAACGTACAAACACGCGAAGTTATCACATTTGTCATTACATCGGATTTAAGTATTTATTATAGTTAAGTTGTAATATTTTCCAAGTTAAAGTCGTAACTCTATCTCAAAAGACCGTCTACCCAAAAGCCTACCCTATGTTAACATTTTCATCCAGTTCACCTGTAAGTACCAAACAAACATTAGGTACCTACTCATAAATAAGAATTTAATTTAATAGGATACATAATGCAAGAAGACCATTATCCAAAACTTTCGTACTCTTAGATACGGATAAAGCTGCGATAACTTTAACTCAATATTAAAACAGATAATAGGTATATGAATATGTAATTGATGGCACTTCCGATAAAATAGTAAACGAAACACATTGATATGAACTTCGAAACTCATTGTATGATTCATAATGATTGCCGAAAGGTATTCAAAGGAAAAAGTACCTGGGCTGTGATTGGCTGGTGGACAGATAATGAGCGTGACAAATGCGTACTCATAGAAAACAAAATAATGATACTACAGAAGTTGCTACTACATGGCAACGGTAAACATCAGTTCAACGATTTCTTCAACTTTTTTAATACGAGAATCTAATTATTATTTTTTTAACGTCTATTGTACATGTTTCTGTCCAGTTGCAGTCCCCTGTGAATCCTCACCGGATACTGTCAGCTTAGTTAGTTACATCCTTAGTTAGTTAGTTATCCTTAGTCCTTAGTCTGTCAGGTATACCGATGCTTTGATGAAGATTTTTGACTGTCTTAAACCTTCAGTGTTTCTCCATCTTCTGTTGGATTTTATTTAAATTATGTCTTTAGTAAGACAAAGAAGTTCTGCCCTGGACGCAATAGGGGACCGGCCTAGGTATGAGAATTGTTAAAAATATGTAATTTTATGATAGAATACATATAATTAAACCCATTTTGCGACTTTTCAGCAAGAGTTTATTCTCCAGAGCTAATTTATTAGAGTTCAAACTTTTAGGGAAAGTCCATTTTCTACGCGTGACGTCACATGAATGTACGTTTAGTTAGGGGCGTTTTGGTATCGTCCAAAAATCGCTTGAAAATGTGAATTGTTTTTGGCTATATCTTGGGAAATACTTTGGTTATGGATGTGATTCTTTTACGGATAATTCTATTAATGTGAGATATTTCAAAGAAGCATCAAAAAAAAAAGTTGTCCGGTCCCCTATTTAACAGACTCACTAATAAATCAGTTTTATACTTCTGGACGTACATTTGTTTGAGTTGTTCGCCAGCGTCGCGACGCTGCTGGTAGCGGTCGACCAATGGCGGCGTTCCGCTGACGCCAACGAAATATCATTATGTTTGTGAATCTACTGTAACGTCAATTTACTGTGCACAACCTACTAAAACAGTTTTTGAACTTGTATCCTTCAATACTAAGTAGTTTCAATGATTACGTATTTCAGAGGTTTATAAATAAAGAATTCTGCAACTTAAGAGTTAAAAAACCCACCGAAATTTGAATAATATAATATGGTACCAAGGAATTTATAAGAACTTAGTGGTACCTACCTAACGTTTGTATTGACGGCTACGGACGACGACGGATGGTTTCAACGATAGGTAGGTGAAAATCTGAGTACCTATACTAAAAACTCAACTATAAAAGAACAACTTGATCTGAAAACTTATAAAACTGAAACTACAAGCCGTTTGGAATACAGTACATAAATAATATAGTAGTTTGAAACTTGTAAAGCCCTCTTCACATTATTTAGGAAGCGGTACCTATTTCCCGCCGCCATTTTTTCCTGTCGGCCGACCAATCACGGCGCTCGCGTGACGCCCCGCAATACTGAAAAGTAATTTTCTCTTGCTTTGTGACATGGTGGCTTTGGAAAGGTAACTCGGTTGCTATGTAGATTTAGATAGCTGTATACTCGTAACTATATTCTAAAGATGTAATGTAATAAATAAGTTTGTCTAAGTTACAACTTATGAGTCAATGCAAGTTCGAAATAAATAAAGAAATAAATCTCTGAATAAAAAAGTTTATCTCCAGCTCCAACTACTGTGTAGATCGGATAGGATAAATCTGAACTTTAAATCAAAGTTTTATCAAATTATTGAAACAGCGAGGTACGTAGCTAATATAGTATAATTTTAGCTTGCTCTACATTTAGTAAAAGTCATGGAATTCAAAAGTACCACTCGTAACCCCGGTCCTAAAAACCGAAACAAGTTTTTTTTTCAATATGGCGATTAGGACCGCGGTTCTGAAGAGCCACCCTACCCCTTGGTACTTACTTGCTTGGCTAAGTAGCAAGCCCAAGTGAAAGTTCTGAAGTCGTAACAATTTATTTATAATCTATGAAACTATTTAACTCTATAGCCCAAATTATGATTACAAATAAAAAATCTTTGTAAATAATTAATTAATAATCACTTTTACTAATTATATGAATGTATAGGATTAGAGCATAAAATAACAATGCACTATAAATAACAATAAATTGTGGCTAATAGACACAGCCACAGATAAAGCAGAAGATTATTCATGAAAACTCTGTAGGTAACACAAGTATGATATGAGATTGCATGTATGAAATGAGGTACCTAATGTACAAGCTACCTTATATTTTTAGAAACTGCGCGTCATTTTCACGGATAACTTGTGTGACGTCAAATCGCCCACAGCGTCATAAAATAAGTTAGAAATCATAAGGGAGACGAATGTGAAAGGTCAACCCAGGTCGCCACGGCATTCATTATGAACGGTCTACCCCGGGGACTGGGTACTAATTAGCTTTTTAAGGGGAGTTCTTCGACTCTATCTATAGAGCCATAAATTACAAACATTTGCTGTTACATCATCATCCCGTAAACTAATTCATAAAATAAACTCGTAAGATAATGGTATAGTCTGCTACTATTCAATTTATATTAAAATGTTTAACTTTTATATTGGATATAAATGTTAAACATTAAAATGGCAGTAAAAAAATACGAATTATCATCAGTGTTATGTTTTTTACTAAAATCTGATCCCTGATTATTTCAGTTCTTGTTTAATGGTAAAGTACATGTAAAAGAATAATCTGATGTGTTATTACAATCACTATTTTGTTACCACCACTCACCATCAACGTAGATCAATAAAATGATTCACGATCCTTAAAATTTAATTTATGCCACAGGAACCAATGGAACTCAATTCATAGAACAAAATACATTTAAATAAAAACAAAGACCTAATGAACTACCCCCCACTAGACATGACCTTTCCGTTAATACATTCTCTTATGAAAAGAATTAAAAATGTTACCATCCCGTTACGGCATTGTTTGAACAGACGCTTGCTCGCTCTATTTCCATAATTCATCCAACGCCCACGTCCCATTCTTCAATATACAATCACAAAATTACACTAAATCATGCATATACACTTATTGCCAAGTAATAAAGGCTATTTCAGCAATAAAGTGTGTTCTGAAACCGAAGGTCCCTGTAGGTGATCGGCATAATGCAAGGAAAGATCGTAACCTCTCATTAGGAATTTGAATCGAATAAACTTGACTGTGGAATCTGAATGCAGTTCTTGGCAATAATTATAAAGGTTTTCACTGTCATTGTCTACATATCTTAGATTTATGACTGTATGAGAGTTAGTTAATAAGTTTTCCTCTTATCTTTCGCAATCATAAGCATCAAAAGTGGTATTGCATGTAGAAATATCGAAATATTTGCTTTTATTTCAATATAATAAGTTTATTTTGGTATTTGTTTTTAGCAAAGGTCGTTCTGAAATACTAGTAGTTTGTAGATTTGAGAATTTACAATATAATATTCTATAATTTGAATATAAGTTTATTTTGCATTTAGCGGCAAAGTCATCGGCTGAAATTATTTTATAAACAATAAATGCGAGTATGCCGCTATAAATCAAATCACGAATTGGAAGTTATTTTTTAGACTATCAACACCCTTCTGTACTTAGCAAGGTGAATCACACCTGCCTTTATCAAATTAAATAATGTAAACCTGAAGACAGAGGTTAATCAGTTGATTGATACAATGATAGATGAACTCAAGGGGTGTTGAATGGTTATTTTATCTTTAATGATAAAAAAAATTACTTCGATTGGTCGATACTTTACCTACAGTCTTCAGGTTACACACAGTAATCATCCTACTAAGTAAGATTATTTGAAAATGTGATGTGACTAGTATTTGCATGCATGGATTTAGCAACCGACCTATGAATATTTGACACAACAAAAAGAAACAACGAACAACCGACTTACTTATAGTTCCCCATAAGATGGACCTTAAAACTTATGACAATAATAACTAATAGTAATAACATTTTATAGGCGGTCATGGAGCGAATGATATCTGGTCGTAGGGCGCCGTGGGGCGGGCGGTACTCGCGATCGATACCAACACCGCCCACCACCAGTGGGGCACCTGCTCACACTATTTTTTATTCGAACCTAACTAAGATTATTATTTATCTGTTTCTGTTATTACATATTTTAGAACGACTTTGTTTGACCTATCTTTGAATAGAAATTGAATAGAAAAATATTAGAGAAAGATATTACTTCCTATATCAGTCTTTTAGAAGATCTATTCGTAGCTATCTAAGAAGATACTTTGAAATGAATTGCGTCTGTCTAACCAGGGGACTACAGATAAAAGATCAATTACTTATTTACGTAGTTATAACAATATGTCAATGTATTAATTATCATGAAATATGCTCACCATCATTTTGTGTGTGAACACAGTGTGTTGTAGTTTGAGTCGATTGCAAAATGTATGATTAAGTAAAGTTTAATAGTTAATAAGTAAGTGTGTAAAAACAAATTAGGTATACATAAGATCGAATCAGATATACACACAAATCTGTTATGGTTTTTGTAAATTACAAAGTGTTTGTACATTTATGAATAAATAAAATATATACCTTATATACTACTATATTTATGCATCTACTAGCTTTTGCCCGCGGCTTCGCCCGCGTGAATTTCCCCACGGGAACAGTGCTTTTTCCTGGGATAAAAAGTAGCCTATGTGCTATTCCAGGTCATTATCTACCTCTGTACCAAATTTCATCGAAATCCGTCCAGTAGATTTTGCGTGATTGAGTAACAAACATCCTCACAAACTCACAAACTCACAAATTCACAAACTCACAAACTCACAAACTCACATCCAAACATTCGCATTTATAATATTAGTATGGATATGGATTTTATAAATAAAAGCATGTATCAACAAATTATGAATTAGGTGGCTTTTCTAAAAAAACAACGCGGTCCCACGGCGAAGGTGAATCAATAAATGAGCGTAATTCGAGTAATGTTTACTTTTCCCATAATTTTGGGGATGGAGGGAGGCGAGGGTGGTTGCCGCCGTTGCTCGACAAAACCTATGAATTTGATAGAAATTGAAAAAATATTACTTTATTATTCGACGAGATGTGGGTGATTTTTTGTTCAAAATTGTATTTGCTATCTTTTTCTTCTTGACTATCCTGACTGAAACGAAATAGTTTATGTAATCGTGATCTCATTACTGGATCTATTTCATTACATTTTCTTGAAGGTTTCTTTATTGCGTTCAGTGTACCATGAGTATGTATAGCTATAGCCTAATATAGGTAAGTACTTATATTAGAGTACCTATATGGAAATTAACCACCGATTATAATGGTTTAACGAAAACAGCTAGTTTGTTACACTTCAACATGAAACACGAAACAGCACATTTTTTCATGATTTAATTAGGCACGCGGCCACGGGTCACTGTCGCGTTAACAAAATAGAGATATATTACTTACGATGATCCCAGAGCGAGGATAATACAATGAAGTGTCGCTATGCACGCCACAGATATTTTTTTTTGCATGAAATTTATATTATTTTTATGAAAACATACGAAAATATAGGTAGTTTTAAAAAACCGGGGCAAAATCTTGCTCTAAGGAAAATAAAATAAAACAAATTAAAAAGAACCTGAAATACATACAGCACGGTTTCGTTTCAGGTTCTCTTTTCCTATTTATCATTTTTTTCCCAAAAAATGTTTACGTACTGCTGCTATAGGTACGTTAGTCCGTCGGGCATCAGTCGAATCACTTAGTAGCACAATCTCCCTGATCACGTCTCGTTAAAGTAGGAAGCGGTACTTTCCAGATAGGAACATAAAGATAACTCGACACATTAGGACGGCACTAACATCGCAAGCGTGTGTCATGCCATGCTATTCTGTTTACAGCTTGCACATACATACTAATATGACTTTTTAGTCAATTCCTCTTTGAACCAAAGTTATAGGATTCCTATAACTTCCTATAATAGAAATAATGAATACTGCTCTTAATTTAATTGAATAAGCACGTTATCTCATGATTTTTGCCTTCATCGTAAGAAAGTAGATTCAGAAACCTTTACCTTTGGCGATAAACGAAAAAAAAACATCTCGCACGTATTCAAAATCTCTTGAAGAAGCTCAGGTTGCCGTGATTCATAAAAGTTTCCTCGAAATTATTATGCAGACAACAGAGTGAAAGATAAAGCACTTATGTATGTTGTATTTGTAACATGATACTATTGTAATTTGTCCTGCTCTTAGAGAATAGTCTTGGAGAAATAGCATCAACAAATCATTTTTAAGAAATGAATACTGTTTATGGTACAGTCGGGCCAAATAAACCTGACCCTGATATAGGATTCAGTAAGGAAGGGGGGGGGTCAGTATTATCTGCCCCCGACTGTACTAGCAGACAAATCGACGTTTTTTTTTAAAATCTGCAAACTACATGTGTCAAGTACAGTTATGCTTTATGGCTTATATATTTATGTTAGTATACAAATAAAGATTACAACTAATATATATATATTTTTCTATTTTATATATATATTTTTTAATTTAAATTTCTTTATTTTTCACAACAATTACATCAATGAAAACTTAAAACTAAAACTAATTAATTAAAAACTAACTAAAAAAGAAAAATAAATCCTAATAAATTAAAACTATAAATAGAAAATGTCCCGCAACTCATTGCCCCCACAAATTACATTTTAAATTTTACGTTAATTTTTATTCAGGCTGTACTGCCAACGCAAAATTAATTAAAAAAACCTCTATAATACTTGTGATACAAGCTTCTAGAGCCCACCAAATATATTTTACAGTTCTAGTTATTTTATGTGGTGAACTAATTAAATGGCCTCTTCATATCTCTTGTTTTAAATATATTTACATAAAGAACCTACGCTAGTAGCATTATAGATAGGTTAATTAAATGTGCCTTTAAATTATAAATAGAAAATAAAATGAGATATTGATAATTAACAATATTTATAGCAAATAAACATCATGATTAAGATATAACATAACATTATACCAATTTTTTTATTATATTAAGATTCTTTAATATGCATTTATGGTTCCCAATTTGACACTTAATAAGTAATTGCAATTATTTTTAAAAACAATTTATTGATGCAGATTTACATATTTATATATCTACCAATCTATGAACAGAATAATCGGTAATTCGCATTTGTAAGTCAGTCAAATCTAAAAATCTGGAATTTGTTAATACGGGTTACTAAAACGTTATCAAAAAATCGTCAGCTCCAAGGCCTACAACACTTTCTTTAGTCACTTACTTAGCTCAGCATATTGTCATACCACCTGCATTCTTTAGAAATTTTTCATACCCAGGTCGTAGGGGTTAAAATATGCAAACGCGTACCTAAATGAAATTAAACTACAGTCTGAGCTGCAAACAAATCACCCAAACCATATGCATATTCATGGAGCATCCCTGGCACGGGGCAAAATGTATAGCTTTAATATAACATATTAGGAGCATCGCATGTCGCTCTTTCCGTGACCAGGCAGTTTTACACCTGGCGAGGGGATCGGGGAGACGGGGGTTGATGGGGTAAAGAGGGGGTCAGAGGCACCGTTTGCCAGCGGTCAACTATTAATGAATGCGCCCATAATGTTTATTGTACCCGCTGAGCGTTTGGTAATGCTTGTTACTCATCGCTTTTTAAATTAACTGATGTGACTGCTCTGCCGCACGTCCCTATAATCATTGATAAGTTAAATCATTTCGGCGTGATAAGAGTACGTAACTTGTTCTAATGTGAAAATACGAATTACCATATCATAAGATAGAATGAAGTTTTTTCTTCATCGATTGCGTTTAGTTGGGCAGCCGCGCCGCACATTCGAAATTCATATAGTTTTGCGAATTAAAAAATCTTCAATATTTAATATCTGCTAATTCTGTAACTAGCATTCAATACAGACATTTTAAATCGAACTTTGCGTCGTCATCGCGATGATCGCGTTCGTAAGAAAATGCCGAGCGTTCAATGTATGTTTTGTGAAAAAGGAATGTTGTTTTCCCCCCATGTGACTGTGAGGCGCCGGCCGAGGGTACATTGATCACGTGCCATCGTTTACACATTTGACTCGGTTTATTATAATAATGAAATTATTACAAACACGGCGTCGCGTGCCGCCCGCCGGGTCACATCGCCATTACCTCATTAGATCGTGATCATGCTGGGGTCGCTTCCACTTTTTAAGTTGATGGCGCAACGCTATACTTACAATTGTAAAAGGGTGTGATTTTTACGAACTCTGCAAAAACTTTTGAAATTAATGATTTATGCATTAATCGATCGATTAACTAATAGCATAGTTATTTCATTGATATTTCTAGGATGCTGAGATTTATGGATAGTTATTTCGTGGTAATTTCTGTTACAAAATGCTAATCGAGTATTAATTTATTGTTAAAAGTATAGGTACATGGCAAATTAATTATGAAAATTATTAATTAAAAATTATTATGTTTATGTACCTAAGTCGTAGAGCAAGCAAGTAATATTTCTAAATTAGTAAAATTACAATAAAATCAGACTAGCTTTTATATAATTTCCACAGATAGAATTATGTAAGTTCCACAGATCTTATAACGTTAGCTACCACTACTAGGTAACTAGATTAAGCTTGTCTTTCTTCATGTTCTTGAAATTCAAAGGAAAATTATAATCATTGTAAATAACTAATTTACTACATAGGTATTTAACATTTACCAGAAACAGCCAACAAACATTGTATAAAGTAGACAAGTATTCTTTTCGACAATATAATTCGAATCAGAAAAGAATGGCACTTAGAAAGCCAATTAAGAAACTCCAGTCGACAACAATCTGGCAAGAAGGGGGTTGGTGGTGGTCCGCTAATTAGCTAATGGAAGCGATGTCCCGCCCCCGCCCCCGCGACCCCTTCGAGTGCTGGTTACCCCGCGCTCGTCCATAATGGATTGTGGCACGCGCGGAGTAGACTCGGTTCCGATTGCCTTCGGAATTCAAATTCCTTTTACAAAATATTATGTGTGACGTCACACACTTCAAAATTTTATAAATTAATTATTTTTAATTTATATACAGGCCTATTTCTAATAAAATACCCAGCTAAGCTATCGATATCGAAAAGATCATTAAATTTATTACGTACTTTTATGTATGTAACAAGAATGTACTTACATAACACTTTAAATATGTAATTATATATGCGACGAATATACAATAACCAATCATCATCGTTCACAATTTTATCGAATCAACAATATCCCTCTATTTCCACCAAATGCAACCGATTTTATACAACTTAAATATAGCTTGTCATATTGTAATTTAATGTTTTATTACATGTGCCTGTGGTTTGGCTGCTTAGGTTTTATGGTAGATTACCACAAACAATGCGTGGGTTTTATTTTATAAGGTGTTGCAATTTGATGGCAACATTTTATAGAAAGTCGCGGAGAAAGGAGGCATTAAATCACGCAGTTTCTTGCAATTTCTATCTATTGTAGTTTTAGAATCCCTGTACAAAAAGATAAAATGCTTGCAGTAAGTGGTATTTATTTTTAGATTCCATAACTTGAAAATAGCATTACTAGACGATCGAACAACATTTCTAGCAGATGATATATATGTTTTCAGGAAGCTTTCACATTGGCTGTTGCTCTTACCCATAGAGCAACACGGACTTTTCCGCGCCGCGCGGGGAAGTCCTTATTGCCCGAAGCTTTAACAGTATCTCGAACTTTAGAAATGCTTACTAGAAATAAAATTAAATTGAGAAAATTGTATTGCGTTGTCCGAAACTTGTACCTACTTGAAGTTGTTGAAATTTGCCAACCAACTGGATAAACAATAACATCAACAGCAATGTGTCTTGGCTTGGCGCCTTGGGCTAAGTATAATGTTCGTATTTTTTAATGTTCACCCACAGTGTTCACCGGATATCTGTACAGTAGGTAAAGTCCATTTATTCATACACGTAAATGCCCTATTATGTAAACAATCTTGCCATGTATTTTTTTGATTTTACAACAAAATAATTAAAATAGACTTTTTAGGAAACTACTTTCGTGGTTAATGTTTTACTTTAGGTTTGAACTAATATTTGATTTATTTTCAACAAAATTCAACAAAAAATACTGTGAAGATTGTTTACATAATAGGACAATTATGAATACATGGATCATAGTAATTTTAATGACATTGAAATAGGTTATGTGTCCATGATGAGAAAGGGAAATGAGAATTAGCCAAGTACAAAAGCTGCGTGGTCGTAGACGGTAACTCGGGAGTAATTATAGAGGTGCTGGATATTGACTTATTGCCATTACTGTTTAATTTTACTATACTAATAGTATTTAAATACAATATTGTGCATGTCTGATATTAATGTAAGTACACTAGATTAAAATTGTACCTAATATGATTAATTTTAATGTTTATTTAAAATGGAGTAGTTTGAGAATTGATATCAAATAATCTGCGGAGTACATTGAGAATAAATCAAAATACATACCTATGGGAGTAGAATGGAAACAAAATAATAAATATTTTTAAATAATAATAATTTCGTGCAGTAACTTGTGGGTTATTCCCAAAGTACTCCAAAAAATGTTCCCAAACTAATCCATGAAAAAAATAATATTTTAAATTAAGTTTCATTCTACTCCGCGGTAATATTAAAATGTTCTCAAAGTACTCCACGCGATTTTTATATCAAAACGCATTAATTAGAATAAAAAGTGTAGCTGACGTATAGTACAGTCAGGCTCAAAAGCTTTGCAACAAAATTTTTATGTATAAAGAAAATTTTAAATAAAAGACTTTACAATTCAATAATCAATATTTGTATATCAACATTTATATTCAAAAATAAACAATCAAAAACATTTTCATAAATGAACTTTTTTACATATTTTCCACCAAAGAGATTTATGATTATTATATACTAGCTTTTGCCCGCGGCCTCGCTCGCATGAATTTCCCACGGGAACTGTGTTTTTTCCCGGGATAAAAGGTACCCTATGTCCTTCTCCGTACTTCCAGCTATGTGTATGCGAAATTTCAGGAAGATTGGTTCAGTAGATAAAGCGTGAAGAGGTAACAAACAAACAAACCAACAAACAAACAAACTCACTTTCGCATTTATAATATTAGTTAGGATATGTAGGAATTCGGCTTGAGAGAAACTCAAGAAGTAACTGATAAAATTACATTTTTGAAAAAACTTAAAATATTTACATAAAAAGAAACATCAAATTTCCATCTTAGCAGCTAGGTTGCGACTCACATTCGTTCGTACATCCATTATAATAAGCTAACATGCACACATTTTCAATTCAAACTTGCTTTCAACTTTTTTCTCTTTAATTTTGAACTTATTCAGAACTTTAATCAGAACTATATTGTTTGACCGATTTTGTTTCTGACTGTACATAGTGAAATATTTTATAATTATTTAGATGGAGTAGTTTGAGAATTGATATCAAATAATCTGCGGAGTACATTGAGAATAAATCAAAATACCTATGGAGTAGATTGGGAACAAAATAATAAGTATTTTTTAATAATAATAATTTCGTGGAGTAACTTGGGAACTCATGTATGAGATTCTTATCTATTTAGAACAAAAGAATGGAGTACTTTGGGAACAACCCTAACTTGGGAACGTATGAGATTCTTATCTTTTTAGAACAAAAGAATGGAGTACTTTGGGAACAACCCCCGAAAAGAACGGTACCCTATGTGCTATTCCCGGTATTTTTCTACCCGTATAACAAATTTATTCGAAATCCGTCCAGTATATTTTGCGTGATTGAGTAACAAACATCCTCACAAACTTACAGACTCACAAACTCACATCCAAACTTTCGCATTTATAATTTTATTAGTATTAGTATATTAGTATGGATTTTTACCGGTACCAACCCGTAAAAAGCTCTGGGCAAAAAGCCAGTCTAAAATAAAGTGTCGTATCGTAATAGAGCAGAGTCTTATAGTAGACTGCAATAAAAAACGCATAACTTGTCTGGCGCAAATTGAATGGACTAGAAGAGTAGGTGAGAGGAGTTTGCCTGATATGAGAAACTGGACACTAACTCGGTGAAATTTGATCCATTTTTGTTTGGCAGAAGAACTAGTCGTAAAGCGGTATGGGGTAAGTGGGATTACTATGTTACATATACTTGTATAGATGGATGAATCGTTAAGTTATAGCTTATCTAGTCTTATCTTATTTTTTTAGATTATCATAAATATTTTATTTAATCAAACAATAACAAAATATACTTGTTATAACTAAAAAATCTAAAACCTAATAAATATAATTTGTCTACTCATAGATCGAGTTAGTAGCATGTAATGAAATGGTAATCTTATTTATAACTTATCTCCCAGGGTATTTATGAAATTATAATTGTATGCAAAAATTATTAAATATGGTCGTGGTATAAAGGTATTCGACACTCTGCGAAGTAGCATAGACATAGACAAATCTTTAATAATAAATTGTTATTATATATAGCTTTGGAGGCGGTGGTAACCTTAGCTTTAAGTAATTTTATGACGTCAACCAACGGCGAATCCAGGATTTTTTTCTTGTGCCCACAAGGACCGTGGCGGACTATGCAGTTGTGGGGGGGGGGGGTGCAATAAATCGCCATCCGTCCTGATGCTGTTGCCGCCTGCCTTGAAACGAATCCAAAGACTTGCTCTGCAGAAGGACCAGATTTACAAAAAGTCAAAGAAATAAACCAGATGGGCAGAAAAAAATGCATATGCACTGTTATGGAATTTTCTCTACAGTAGGTACACAAAAAAACAGTCAGGGGGGGGCACGTGCCCCCCTAAATCCGCTACTGACGTCAACTTATTAAAAAACAAGAACATGACGATTTAAAAGTGCTATTTTTAAGCCTATTTAAATAAAAACCTTTGACTTTGAGTATGTAAAGGTAATTTTTTTAAAGGTTGCATTTTACAAGCTTTTACTAGTGTTTGTGAGTATTTGTATTTGTTCAAATTAAATTACGATGTACTTAAATCTGTTTCCTAAATTCACCTCAAATCCTTGAAAGTCCATTAAATCGCCGAAGACAGGAAGGAGGTCTTGACTAATTCAGATTAGCCAAGATAACCATCGCGGCCACAGAGCCTGCTGAAATAAATTTTAATAAGGACGTTTGATGGAACGACACGAGTCACGCGGAGCGCGCCATTGTTCAAACACTATTTTAATTAAAGTAATTGTTTAAGCTGTAATTAAATTATATTAATAGTCCTCCGTGTAGTGGGAAGTTCATCCATAGTATTCATTTAAGTCAAAATCAGGGTATTTTGACTAGGTCGTTTTATTTTTGTATTTATTGAAATCATTGTTTTTAATAGTCTTAAAAAATATGACTTGTCGAGCCCGGGATCCACTTTAGTAGGAATTTCGCGATAAAATATCCCTACATAGTTTTTGCGTGAATAAATACCTAATAACCTCACTTTCACACCTGAATTTAGAGAAGCTAGGAAAATGGAGGTTATCAACCGACTTCCCAAAAAAGGAGGAGGATGTTTCGATGTATGTATGTTTTTTTTTTATGTATGTTCGCCGATTTCTCCGCCATTTGAGGACTGATTTCCAAAATTGTTTTTTTATTAGTAATGGTGTATTCCCAAGTTGGTCCCATTTTAACCACGTCAGAATCTGTTCGGTAATTTTAAAGATACCTAACAAAATATAAAAATACCAACATTGCATTATAGAGCAAAAGCCCGCGACAGCATGCCCTTCCTTATTTTATTAAAACTCAAGATTTTCTGTGTATGTCCCCAATATAGAAATAGCGATTAGCGACTATAAAAGTTGGTTCATGATTACTTAGGCAAATTACTTGTAGCAATAACATTTGAAGTGATAACTCAATTTCCTCAAAGTAAAGTTTTTTAAAGATTTTATTCCTAATAATATTAGAAATCACGCCATCCATTACCAGGCAATTGTTGCAGATATAAACCCCTGCTAGATATTGTAACCTTACTAAATTATAGTTATATTTGTTTTATAATAAAAGCTTAATTTAATATTACTTTGGGAGGCCCAAAGGTTGCTTTTTACCTATAAAAATCATCTTTACTATCCATATTACCTGCATAAGCAACTAAGATCCAAACTTCATACCTAATCGCTAATATTTTTTACCCGTATATACCACGCAGAGAAACATTCAGCATTTTTAAAATAAGGAAGGTTTGGTCGTCACGGGCTCTCGGTCTGTTTTTGTGCCAAAATAATAGACAATTTGACATGTTGTGACATTTCAAATCAAACTTACTTACTTAGACATAAAAAGTATCGAATTCTTAATTCTTTATTTTCGGCCAGTGAAAGAAAAGTTTTTATTAAACTAAAAATGATAAAATAAAACTTTTTTCCAAAAAAATGAACCGACTTCCATCATAAAACTTAAAATCATGAAATAACAACAAAGAAAAATGTATTAGCATTCTACCTACTGAATGAGGTGAAGTCGGTGCCAAATTGAATATTAAATAATCTAAGTTAATATTAGAATCATGTATATAATACCTAGCTAAACAATTACATAACACCCTTACTCCTGCACTTGGCACCGACTTCACCTCATTCAGTAGGTAGAATGCTAATACATTTTTCTTTGTTGTTATTTCATGATTTTAAGTTTTATGATGGAAGTCGGTTCATTTTTTTTGGAAAAAAGTTTTATTTTATAAGGTATGATAACATTTGCTAACGTAAGATTCCAATATTTTCACGCGAACCGAAGTAGGCAAACAGCTCAATTTTCAAGAAAGGAAAATCATGCTTCAGTAAAAAAATATACAAAGTTTTAAAAATAAATTTAAAAATTTACGAAACTAGAAAATTGCAGATTTTTTCTATGAAATGCAAAAAACTAACTTGTTGAAACCATGGAAGTAATAAGTACTTTGTATAAAAGTAATTATTACTTCCATGGTTGAAACTCACACAAATGAAGTAACATTAATTTAATCGTATTAATATTCTAATATCTACACTGAGTAGATCAGTTTTAAACTCCCCTTTAATTATCGTCATAAATATATTATATACTTATTACGACCGCAGGTCCTCGGTAGTTCAATGTAAATACAAGAATGGTATGCGCGCGCACATCGATATGTCTTGCTCCCCAAGCAAGCCGCCCACCCCCAGTTGTGATTGGTCGAGGAAATGGGAAATATAAATGATTTTCCACTTACTATTCATATATCTTAAGTTGGGCCGAAGGTAAAATTTTATAGGCACAAACAAGTATTACAATTTTTAAGACTACTAAGTTAGACTTCTTAGGAAATCAAAATATATTTAAACCTACAAATGCAATAAATTAAACAACGGTTCTTCTTCATCTATTAATTTATGTTTTAAAAGCTTTAGTTTTATTTCGAGCAAGATTTATTTGTATGAACTGAACACTGTGCTTGCGAAGTTAAGCGATCGGCATGGAGGTTTTGCGAGCGCGCACGTTGGCGTCCCGCTCGCGTTGCAGAACGCCCGCCTGCAGCTGGTGCTGTCGGTACATGTACTCCTTGGTCATCGCCTGCGCCGTGAACATCGCTCTGCTGCGCTTCAGGATCAAGTTCTTAGGTCCCCATAAAGGATCCAACTTGAAATCGTCCGTAAACTGTTTTTTGCATGCCGATATTGCCATTTTCAACAAAAATATTACAAACAGCATTGTCAAAAGAGTTATTATAATGTACAGCGCTATAAAATCACTGTGCTTAGACATTGTTGAAACCCAATTGTACATTTCGTTACAAAAAACATAGCCCAGTATAACACTAGATAGAAGCCAAATAGATTTCATGTAACAACCTGGCTTAATCCCTTGCATGAAGTGGACGTCTTCTGCGAACTTTCCGGGAGCCATACCAAACAACGAAAATCAGGCTTTCTATAATACCCACAAATAATGATGAAAATATAATAATTTGCCTTAAAATTACTACAACAATTAATCCCGAAGTTCCCAATAAAGGAATTGTGATCAGAAACAACATTGCAATACCAATAAAACGAAATAAACCAGGGTATTTTGCTACGGTCCTATATCTACTTATCGCTAAATCCATAAAATACGATATTGAAACTATACTCGTCCCCATACCTAACATGGTGCTGGAACCATACGAGAGAATTAACCAAAATTTATTTCCGTCGTATTCGTGCATTAGCCGTGGCAATTTTTCAAACATAATGGACATTTCAGTTTTCATGATTTGTGCCGGGGAGATGGTGAAGCGGTAGGCGTAGGGGCAGTACATCAAGGAAGTGGCACAGGTGGCGAGCACGACCACCACGCAGCACACGATCACCACCGCCACGGTGTTGGAGTAGCACGGCGCGTGGAAGGTGGCCAGCGAGCCCAGGTTCGGAGTGATGCCGGTCCCGATGCGCAGCGCCAGTATCACTTGCTGTATTACATACGATATGCGGCATTTCACGAAAAATATACTCATATTTACATCCAGGGCCTCTTCAAAATATTTTACTATTCCTTTTTGCACCATAGAGCCTAACATGGTAAATATGTATCCCAATAATGGAATAAACGTAAACACTTCAGCTGCTATTTGTGGCGATGTTCTGGGTCGCATATTGCCTATATACGCAATGATACAGATCACAATAGAGGACAGTAACATTCGCCATGCAATGATAATTGGTTCTGAAGAGTTTTGTCCTATGACATAATATCTGAAGTATTGGACTTCAGGAAAAGTAAATTGAAAATCTTTGCAATATGTGAAATGTTCGTCGGATCGTAGACAGTCTTCTCGCACTGAGTAGTTGTTCGAGAGCAAATCGCAATCTTTTGTGGTCCATGAGCTTGTACAGGAGAAATAAGGTATCGGGCTCTCAAAGCTCACTAACAAGTAATGAAGCAAGAATGAGTTGTAAGTATGGTTGTTGATAACGATACAAACTTGTATGATGATAGTGACGAAACCGATGTGTGACAGGCAAGGTCGCACCTTCCAAATATCAATACAGTCTCTTTGAGTGAACTGGCTGATAACAAATTCCATGTATAGGACAGGTATGCCTATAAATAAATAGGTCAAGCTGAGGGCAATGATGTTTCCCATGGCTCCGGATTGGACCGCCTGGTTGGGCATGGTAACGAAGCTGTTGAGGCCCATGCACTGGCACATCGCCATCATGAGGAATGCGCGCCGACTCATTACTGTACTTGGTTTGTGATGGTACTCCATTGTGCAGAATATTACAAACTCAATACTATTTCAGTCAAAGGTATGCTAAATAATTTAATCTGTCATATTTCATGGCCTACTTGACTTACTGCCGCAGCAATAAACATAATAGTTTCAATAGTTATCGTGTCATGCAACGGTTTTAATGTAGGTACTTAAATTGAAATCCGCTTAATTTAGCTAAGTTAGTTCAGAAAGTCCGAGGTTATGTGATCTACTTTCAGTTGTAGTCCATAAACCTCGGACTGAAAAAAAATTTTCGTCTGTTTATCTATCAGTAAAAAATTATAACTACCTATTAGTTTTTTGCCCTACTTGATTTTATTTACTTACTTTGCATAAACAGGATTATGTAAACCTCTTTCCTACGAATAAAAGGATGACCCAAAAGTGATCATTTGTACATAATTTACAAATGGCAGTAGACTCCATTAATTGCACAGACTCCACTAATAGGTTTATTAAAGCTGTACCCAAAAAAGTGCTACATAAAGGAACGTCAAAGGTACCTACTACTACGTACTTGCCTATGAATGACTACGCGAAGGAATGCGCCGCACGCGACACGCACACACTTAATATTTGGTACTTACGTATATGCATATGAAAAAGCACACGCACACAAGTTCGCCAAAAACAAGTTACTCCGTACACAACAATCATAACGTCTGCATTCACGCACACACCAAAATATCTACTTTGGATATACAACGACAAAAGTTAAATTTTAGTTTGTGAAAAAAGGAAAGTAAATGGACGTCCCCCTCCCTGAAATCATGAAACGAATACCTTATTTTTTTATTTAGATATTATATATTATATTTGTTTTATACATATTATATATTTATGTACTATGCAGGATCAGTGATATAGATCACTGATCTAGATGACTGACTGAGTGATATAGATGACTGACTGACTGACATACGCAGTATGTCACCTTTGAGTTATATATTATAGATATATATAACTCAAAGGTGACTGACTGACTGACATAGTGATCTATCAACGCACAGCCCAAACCACTGGACGGATCGGGCTGAAATTTGGCATGCAGGTAGATGTTATGATGTAGGCATCCGCTAAGAAAGGATTAACGCGAGCGAAGCCGCGGGCGCCAGCTAGTCGTATTATATTATACTATCATGGGCCAGGGACTTTGTTCCAGTGGGAGTTTCCGGAAATCCTCTCTTAGTTCTCCCTCCCTACACACCATAAGGAACCATAAGGAGAAATTTCAGCTTAGTAGTTTTGACTGTGTGTTGTCTGTCAGCGACTCAATCAGTAACGGAAGAATGGGGTTTGGGTAAAGTTGGCGTCATTTTCAATTTTCGCGGCCACTCACCAAACTTGGTTATTTTGAAAGAACATATCAAGGGGATCAAACTTTATTATGGAGTACATATAGCTAAACTATATCGGAGCTGAGATATTAGGCATTTTAGTTTTCATATTTTTGACTAACAACTCAATTCGATTTTAACAATAATGCTAATAAAAAGTAAAAAACGGCTTTGTTTATGCTGGTTTTAAACATGCGGCACGATTAGAATGAAACAAGTCTAGTTTCGAACGATATTCAGATGTATTTACACCTGCCGGGTGTCCTGTAACGGCACACTGTTTTGTTTGTTATGAATCTACAATTCTTCAATTCGTTACACTTTTTACGTTATAGCCATGATTCATACAGAGATCTGTGCCCAAAATGAGACGTATAGAGACCTTCAAGGGCGGATCCAGCTTTCGCGTCAGGGGAGGTTCACATGGTCGAGTGCGTGTTGTTAGCCCGGCACTGTCCCCAAGGTTTATTTTTAGTATAGAAAGAAATATGTATACATGCAACTGGAATTTATGGGGGGCATGCTCCTCCCTAAATCCGAATGCAATAAATCACTAAATTGAATTAAATGAGACCAGTTGAGATTCCGCTCCAACCGCTCTTTCGTGGACCAAATAAATTCACTCCGAATTATACTCGGAGAAGCAACCGAAAGGGAAGCGTGAAATCAATTTACGTTTGTCGACTTCGAGAAAGCTTTCAATACATTGCATTGGCCTAATATTTGGCACCAGCTTGACGAAATCGTTGAGTCACGCCCAAGATTAGAGACCTACTAAAAGCCCTATATTTAAATAACTTCTCCAAATTGCTCACAAAGGTGCTGATCTCTCAAGATATTGCAGTTCACGCCAGAGTCAGACTGGGTGCATAATGCTCATAGTGAACGACTGCAAGCGACGAAGTATAGAGTGGGGGTTGTCCGATCAACTGGATGACCTAGACTACGTTGATGACCTGTGTCTGCTCAGTCACAAACACGTCGACATGTAAGGTAAACTGGACAACCTACAGCGAGTGGCCGCAAAAGTTGGGCTTAAAATCAACGCAAAGATGCAAGATGTTCTCCTATCTCGGAAGTGTAGTCTCGAAGTCTGGCGGAGCGAAAAATGATGTTGCTGCTAGGATATATAAAGCTCGGGCAGCCTTTGCACAGCTCCGGCCCGTGTGGCGTTCCAAAAAGTAAAGTCCCTCAGAGTGAAACTCAAAATGTTTCGGTCAAACGTCAGTCAGTCAATCAACAATCCTGTTTAATCGATGTAAAACTTGAAAAGTCACTAAAAAGATCACGCCGCCGATCCAGCGTCTTTGTGAACCGCTGCCTGCATCAAATACAATGAACAGCTGTGGGAACAACGCCGGGAAATGCCAACAGACCTCCAAATTAAGGAGCCTCAAGTGGTCATGGATTGGTCAAACACTAAGAAGGGATCCCTCACATATCCCGAAGCAAGCTCTGGAGTGGAACTCCCAGCGCAAGCGCAAAGTTGGCCGTTCCAAGCAGACCTGGCGACGCTTAATTGCAGCGGAGCTCAAGACAATCGGGTTGACCTGGCCCGAAGAGGAGAGGGTAGCCTAAGACCGAGGAAACTGGCAAAATACTGTCGACACCCTCTGTGGCCACAGTAATTGCATTGTCGTTGGCCCCGTTAAGGTCCTCCATAGTGCAGGAAGTGGGGCAGAGTTGGGACATGCCAGAAGGTGGTCCATTGACAGAATCGCACCACAGTTTCACGGGTTATGATTTTTGCGGTTTTCATGTCAGGTCCTAACACCAGCCCGGAGTCTGTTTAAGAACTTCCAAACTGCCCAGGGGAGATCGCCACCAGGTGAGAGCTTTTCAGCAGGGAGGATATTGGGGTGGGAAAAAGTATATTTTTTGTTTCCATAGCTCCAGACTAGTGTTCTTTGCCTCCTGGTCTCAGACGTCAAACTGTCTAAGGAAGCTATTTTGGCTCTTTAGACGACATGGAGGGGTCTCTGCCCATACAGGATATGCCGCTGGTCCTCGAACTGTTTTCACTGCGCAAGTCAAAATGGGATTAATGGAATTTAAGTTAACCTCCATGGTTTTTTTTTTCAAGCATTTTACTCCTACTTAGCTGTGTTCAGCTCAGTATTGAGGAGTTCGTTTACTGTTTGGTATGGTGGGGACTGTGATTTCCGACGGTGTGGTGGCGGGTTGGCAAACTTAATGTACCAGCAGGTTGGGGTTTCTGTGGATATTTGTAGCTTCAGTGAGCAGTGTTTGTTCTCAATCAGATGTGATTTAGTTGAGTGTCTACAGCCAGTTTTTGCAAGATATTCTTCCTCATTAGGAGCTTTTTACACAGTTTGTTTATGTGTTTCGGGCGTAAGTGTGGCTGCGGCCAAAGGTATTTTGGTGCTGGGTTATAATGCAGTTGAATCATTGTTGAAGTTGTTGAATGGCTGAAGTTTATATCCAGCAAACTCGAATGTGGGTTTGTATTTCGTCATTTGGTTGGAAAGGTGGAAAGGCTTCTGTTTTGGTGGTGTTTAACACTAGTGTCCACTTATTACAGTTTAATGCAGAAGACCAAATATGCAGGCCATCTCAGCGTTATGACCGAGAAATTAACGTGCAAGCCACTGCAGATCAACCTGTAGAAGTTCTTGCTGATCCACCTGTAGAAGTTTCCGCTTATTATGATAATTACGAATACCTTCGTGACCAACCAGATGAGCAGTACGACGTGCTCACGCGAAGAACTTGTGAACTTAGCCGCTAGCCACAGCGCGAATGGTCACGCGGGCTCGACGACTAATGCGCGGGGAGATATCTTACTTGATGTATTGCTAGATCATTGTATATCAATAGCCAAGATGTAGAAAAATGTATCCAATAGGTTTATATTGATATAGTTAAACACAAGGGCTAATGCGAGGGGGGGATGGTTGGGGGAGCATCGAACTCCAGGTCATAGCCCTCTTTGGAACATAAGGCTGCAAATGTTCTCGGGTTTATTTTGAGTATCGACCACGCATTCGACCATTTGACCCCCCCTGACGCGAATGCTGGATCCGCCCTAGATTAAAGTAAGGTTTTCTTATTTCTTCTCCTATTTATGCATTTTTCTACAGCTGTTAGGTAAGATTAGCACCATAGTGTAACGTTTTATGTGTATTATTCTTGTGAACTTCAGGCAAAAAATAAATATTTTAAAAAATCATACCTCAGCTCCGATATTACTTAGAACAATGATTACCACTACGATATGTTTCTTAATGAGGGTGCTATCAAATAGTAATAAAATTATCCCTGGCCGCGAAAAATAAAAATGACGCCACTGGTCCATACAAAATTACCCAAACCCCTTTATACATTGGATATTCATTAAATTAATTTCGTATCTAGGCAAAAAACTTTTGTCGTCGACGACCCGCGCTCTCTTGAATGGCGTAGCCTAGTCGCGAGATTACTATTGCCCGTTACTTGTTTCAATGAATGGTGCCTCTCTGTATAATGACCAAAATTTTGAACGAGAACGTGACGCGATTTTGTTCAAAAATATTACACGTTTGCTTTGAAATAAAGATCAAATTTGATATGAGAATGATTGCCAAAAGGCACATTTTATTAAGATTGCTAGTTTATGATAGAGCTTTGTCAGATGGAAGCGGAGTGCGCTAATACATAAATTAAAGACACAACAAACTGAACTTAACAGAGCGATAAAGTCTTTGTATGTGTGGTCACTCCGACATATCTAAACGAAGTGTTACGGGATGTTAAAAGTTTTTAATGCATTTAACGGTAGATATTTGGATCACGTATTATCCGGCATTGAATACCAGCTCAAGTCGCAGCAGTTTGGTAAGTTAATTTGAGCAAGAGAAATTTACAAAATTATCTCAGTTTTATATTCCCGCTATGGATTTTCTTGGAGCCCGACGTGAGTGTAGTTATCATGACATATCTATGAATCAATATGCTGTAACCTACCAGCTGTTTGCAGGCTTTGTTCTAAAAAAATGTTGGTCAAGTAAGGATTCTAAACAAGAAAAAAACGTCACTATTTTTCGACACATCGATTCATGTCAAAATAGTAAAATGTCAAAATCGGAGAATCTCAAAGTCGGAGAATTTCAAAGTCGGAAAATGTGGGTTATTGTAAATTCTTCACTATAGTTAATTCGGTACCTGAAAACATTCAGTAAATTCGTTCCTCGTTGTTTTTATAGGCAGTTCGGTACCTACCTAAGGTTTTTCGTACAGACGACGACAGCTACAAAAATGAAATACTCAAAAATGTCAAGGTCGGAAAATTCGGTTTATGCTCTATTTTTGTCTCGTCAATATTTTGTAGCAAAAGTATGCGAGTGAGTTTTTGGGAGACAGGCGCAGGAGCCTGAGCCGCCCACGCGCCGGATGCGGAGATACCATCGGGACCAGCGAACGCTGCGCACGATTCCGTCATCATACTATGAATTGTACATTTTTGCCGCGCCACTAAGGAAGTTTAGATTTGATATGCTCATACAGATTTTTAAGGGTCGTTGACTTAATATATCTCCCAATTATCCGCTCCCGTGTGGATTTTAATCAGTTCTTTACCGAAGCTTTCGTATCGACACTGCAATATCATGTCAGACGTAAAATCCGATTTTTCGACCATTTTAAGTAAGTAAGTAAGTAAAAATACTTTATTGCACCAAAAACATGTAAAGGATACAAATTTTACATACCACCTTTAATAAATTAGATTATGCAAAAAATGATTAAAATGAAGTAATTGTTTATAAATTTAACTGCTGAATTTAAGTACTTACAGTAAAGTAAATGATGTATTTGGCCTGTGGTGTGGCCCTAGAATAGCACCAACCCATCTCTTCCCGTGGGTGTCGTAAGAGGCGACTAAGGGATTTAAAACACCGGAGGATGGGCAGCAGCATCTTTCCGCGTACTATGCCATCACACTGCGATCGCCAACCCGCCTGCCAAGCGTGGCGATTACGGCAAAACCCCCATTGGGGGAGGCCTTTGTCCAGCAGTGGACGTCTTTCGGCTGAAAGAAGAAATGATGTAAAGATCTAAGTATCTTCAAAATTATCTTCATCTTCATCTAAAAGTAATTATATACAAGAACCCCAAAAAAGTAGAGTTATATTTTAAACATAACTCTACTTCAAATATATCATCGAGTTTACTTTCATATTAGGTAGTATTATAGAATGAACTCATGGTTGGTATGAGAAGCCTTTCATTAACACAAGAGAACAATGCTTGTACCTACAAAATGTCCTATGACAGACTCGAGCGAGGCTGCCTGTCTGTCTGTCTATCACGAACGCATAAACTGATCGTTCAATCACGACAATCATGATGTAATGCTTTATAAAAAATATTTTACCTGCTAATAGATTAGGGTTATTACAATCTCGTATTATCATTGTTAAAAACTATAATTTTATCAAATATATATTTAACTAGCTTTCGCCCGCGTGAATTTCCAACGGGAACTGTGTTTTATCCCGAGATGAAAAGTATCCAATGTCCTTCTCCGTACTTCCAGCTATGTGTGTGCGAAATTTCAGAAAGATTAGTTCAGTACCTATATAAAGCGTGAAGAGGTAACAAACAAACAAACAAATAAACCAACAAACAAACAAACTCACTTTCGCATTAGTTAGGATTTCATTAATAAAAAAAAAACAGAAAACTTCTAATTACTACCTGCTAGATTATTCTTAAAAAGTCAAATCAACGCTGCTGTAAATTGACCTATGATGTTGATTCGATTGAATGTTTTACTATGATACGAACAAACATGTTGAAAACTTCGCTGAAAATATAACTCGAAACTTATACTAAAGCTGGTGTTTGTTTATTATTATAGATATGAGCAGAATGAGTATTTAAAGTGGTTTGTTAGTTTTCCAGATAATAAAATAAAAGATAAGCACACCGCGTGCTTGGGTCTCCAATCATGTCTCAATCAGTTACATTTGGTAATTAAGATTAAAAAAGAAAATATTTTTAATACAATAGGTATTTTAATTTTATAGTTATTTTGATACATTAGATGATGTTCAGATACATATTTAATTGTTAACTGACAATAAAAAATAGGTAAGTTTGTGTGTAGCTGGACGAGTGGCGCTCGTAGCATTTTATGAATGGGCCGAGCGAGTCGGTGCTAACGGGACATCGGCTGTTGATGCCTCATTAGCATGTCTTCATAAATTACACGTCGACTTCCAAACTCGCCCGTATTGACGACCCATAGACACAATATTTTGCGACTACATAAGTAATAAAGATTTAGGATTTTTTTCAGATAGTTCATTTTAAATAATATCAGTGAAGAGATATACGTACACATCAATTTAGGTAATTGCTAGGGTTAAAAAATGTACCCATGTGATAAGTCTCTTATAAATAAGCATCTCTACTTTAATATCCGGCGGCGTCTCTTGCAAGTTTATCGGTTAGGATAGCACAAAGCCTTTGAAATTTAGTTTATAAATTACATTAACCACTTATTGATTCGGGAATCTTTAAAAAAATTACGAACAATATTGAAATTTGGACTAAAATAAAATTTAATTGTGTGCTTGTGAGTGAGCTGGCTCATCCCGAATCTCTTACCCAGTAGCGGGTTAAGTTAGGAACTTGAAACAAATATATAATTTATGCCGAACGTAACCCTATTCATAACCTTAACTCACAGCCGAGTAAGGAAACTTCTTCGACCTTTGAGGCTTATGGGCCTTTGTCAAACAGCGACAAATTTACGCGTCTTTACACTTCAATTATTCCGAATTCAGTGGTGAGTGCATAGTATTGGGTTCAGAATGAACCTGTCTGCGCGATGATGTCACCGCGGACTAACGGACGAGCTGCTCTCAGCAGTCAGCAGACATTTACATTCATGGCCCGTGGTCCACTGGGCCAGGCGGGCCAGCTAATGTCAGCCTCTTAATGAATGAAATACGACCATTTTATGTTAACTCCGACCGGCTTCGGAAATGTATTAAATGGGGTGCAAATTATCTCTGCTGAATATGATATCAAAACTCGTTGCTGAAGGCAGAAATACGGCGGTTGTTCATAATTATTTACTGTACTGCTTACTTTTCTATTTAATAACGGTGTATTTTTGTTTGATAATGGATAGTTTTATTTTAATCTGGATAATTATTTTTTTCAGATATGTGTGATTTGCAATGTTTGATAGCTGAAATGGTTTTAACTTGCCATGCCATGGTCAAACACTGGTAATTAATAATAAAACACGTAAAATAAAAAAAGTACCACGTTATTTTTTTATTTATAATTGTAAAGATCAACGATCTTGTATTTGTAACGTAGACGTAAAAAATTTTACACAAAAATTAACTTATTTGCAATTGCCTACTTAACTTATATCATTGTTATCTTAATCTTCGTTTATATTTTGTGTGATTTATTTATATTAGTATTATAATGCTGAGATCAAAAACCTGTAGCCGTAGACTATTGTATAGAATTATTTAGGAAGATCATCGTATGAGTCATTCTGTTGGGTGGTATAATAAAAAGTGTATTCAACCAAAAGATGTAAATTTACGATACATCAAGATAATAATTTTCCGTTTTTTTTATATAAATTTATGCTAAGAAGGACATTATTTTACAAAGCTATTAAAAATATTTCTAATTATCTTATACTTTAGAGAGTTTAGTAATTTAACGTGTATGTTTTCTTTTCTATATGTTAATCTATACCTATCTTACATTATTAATCAATATATCTTTACCAAGTTTAAAAAATCGTAGAATTTAAATCAGCGCTAAACACGTCGATAATTCGTTATCAATTTCTTCCGGCACGAATAAAGCCTCTGTACAAACATTATGAGCTGAAGTGGTTGGAGCACCATCGAGCTCTCTTCTCTCAAGAGGAACGCGAACTCATTCTCACGGTGCAGATTACGCCCAGATCTGTTGGCACAGCAAATACTACATACATTTTATGTATTTAAATATACGTGGGCTTTATAGTGGGCTTATTGATGGTGGATATCCAGATCCACAGGTTGCTGAATCCCCAGTTTAAAGCCGTTTCCATCGATTGACTCTACAATCTGCGCGAGAGTAGAAGCTAGCTTCTGTGTGCATAAGCTTCTTCTATTTTTTCTTCGGTCCCAGACCAGTCCACTATAAAACTAAGCATATCCAATCTATCGAGTCTCACGACCCTTAGCTCTGTCTACCCCGTACTGGATAATAACATGATAACCTACCTACTGTCTGTGCGAAAGCTAGTTTCTTCTTCTTCTTCTCTCAGCCGAAAGACGTCCACTGCTGGTCAAAGGCCTCCCCCAAGCGTGTTTAGTTAAAGCTAGTTTACTATAAATCAAATTAATAACGATCAATATACAATTAAACAAAATTTAAAAAAAAACATATTAGGTACCTACATTACTGTCTTTTATTAACTGATTGGAATTACCTTAAATTCTACATAAATTACACTTACTGTTACTTGTTTACAAAAAATATATTTTTTGTGACAAACTATCAGTGTGAAAAGGAGCTTCTTATTTTTATTAGTTATGTGCTTACTAATTTCGATTCTGGCCATACTTAGTATTACATAATTACCTATTAAAAAAGGAGGTTGGTAAAAATGTAAAATGAATTTATTGGAATTAAGTTGCAAGACCTTTTAACCTTTGTGTTCGGAATATGGCGAAATGGTTACTTCGCGACGCCGAAACGTAAATGAAAGGGATCTGGTTTTGCCTAACCTTCTATATTTAAGATTAGTTAAACTATCCGCTCACCAAACAATGGTGATTGCGTAATATAATAAATAAATTGAGATAAACTTAACTTACTATGTTGGTAATTTAAAAGTGTGAACCATAGAGTTAGATAAAGATTAATTTTCTTTAGAGACACAGACAGCTGAGGAAGCGGGATGTCAGATATGGTGTTTGCCTATGTTGGATTAAAGTTTGTATGTCTATTAAATAATTATTTTTTTACGCTTCTAGAGTACTATAATACGAGTACAATATCTATACCTACTTACTCAGGCATAGATCTTGTACAGCCCAGAACTATATCTTTCAGCAGCTAGTATAGGGCCCGATCAGACAAAACATTATTGAACAAAGTAGTGACGTAGTCCGCAGAGTACGCGCGAGTCTTCAAAGATATTGATATAACTGTCGGCTGACATGGGAAAACGGCGAACACCCACGCACGCGCCGACCGGTGCGCGGTACACTTAGCGACAATAGTGGATGTGGCATCAATGGCACATCTCATCTATGTTGTTTTTTTTCAACTGACAGCTAAATTTATTTATTTTTGCTAAAGCCACAGGGCGGGCGCTTCATAGAAACGGGGCGGTAAATATACCTGCTACTGCTACAAATGTTACTGTATTTCAGTAAACACGCCAGTCACACGTCAATGTGTGCGTTTTTATAGTCATAGCGTCCCAATACACACAAGAACGGGGAGAAGTGCGGGGGTGCGGGGGCGTGCCATATTGCGAGAGGGGCAGGGAGTTTCCTTTCTGTACGTACGTAGTACTTATATTAATTCTGTGCTAGAGCAGAGGAGATAATGTTTGTGTATACATTTAACGCATTGTTAAAAATATTTTATAAGCATGTGCTTAAACAGAGTGACTTTTTATCCATTAGCTTTTACGTATTAGGTTTAGGCATCAGAGTGATCGGTCTTAGTATATAATTTTGCTAAAAATCTCTTTAGAAAACTAATCAGTTTCATCATCCAAATTAATCAGCTGCGAAAATTTTGCTAATGGTTAAAAAGTCGCCCTGTATAACTAAGTGACTTTGAGTAATTTAAATTTGCCTTAGATGGGAAAATAAAATCTGTCAAAAACTTATTTGCAAAGTAAACTTCTAGCAAATATTTTTCTGCCAAAATATAGAGATGGAAGTTTAATTGATTAGGTATGTACACAAATATAATATGATAAAGCTTCACTTTTGCGCTTTTGAACTGAAATATTACAAGTAATAAGTCATAATTTACTTTCACTCTAGTATATTAAAGAAATACAATTTAATCTAGAATACAATTTTAATATTTTATACATGCACTTCAATAATGTACATATGCTTATATCTTTTTTATGTGACTGTACATGACATCACTGGGGTATAAGCGCAAATTAAAATACTAGTTTGTGTCTGTTTATATTGCTTTTTATTTTATTTTTAGGCAAATTATAAAGTAGTATCATACACTTTCTAAAATCCACACTTTACAGAAAGTTCATCAATGAACTACTTTTTTGAAAACCATGTACTTACAGTATGCATAAAAGATCATTTTTTTATCACCGAACTTTACCTAAGTTTGTGTAATTGTTAACAAAAAAAATTAAAATTATTGTAATTTGTTCGTAAATTGAATTATTTAGAATGTTTTAGAGTTTTTAACATATAAATCTTTGAATTCTAGTATTTTTATTAATTTTTAATGAGCCTATTAAGCGGTCTCGTAATATCGTAGATCGTACATACTGTAGTTAATGTGACTTGGAAAATCTAGTTTTCCACTAGACTAGTTCACTTTTTCCCTTTTCTAAGTTACTGGAGAGGCACCTGGGTAAACAAAAAGTTGCTCAGCTGCTTTAAGTACCTAGAAACCGGGTATTTATTACATCTTAGATATCCATTTGTGTGCAAACAATTTATTAAAACTATCTACGATTGAGTGACATCTAAAAGTAAGGTTATTTTTCCACAACCAGTGTTGCTATATTTGTGATGGATTTGTTAGAATTATATTAGAAAGTATTATAATGCTACAGAATAAGTTCGATTTATTGCAGGAAAATATGGCAATTCAACGTACTTGCTTATAAATCGTATTTTTACTGCAACTATATTATTATGGCCACTGCGCCTCCGCTCACATTTTACATTCAAATGTCTACGACTGCTTCCTCAGTTCCGTCGTCTAGACGTTTTTTTTTTATATATCTCGGAGGCCATAAGTTCATAAGATTTTTTTTTCCAATTTTATCAAAATATCGCAGACTCGAATTCAATAATCAATTCAAGATCGAAAACCATGTCAAGAGCTGAAAGATGGTTTTACTCGTAGAATGTGGGAAATCAATGATTTCACTATCACGATTCTTCCTATGGACGATTTTTTGTGGTGAAGGCACATGCATAGTATCTGCACTTAGAGGACAGGCATCTTTAGAACAACAATACATAAACAGTAGGTAGAGTCAGGTCTCTGCCGGGGTTCGTTAATAAGGGCCGGCTAAATCCTTTTCGGTCGATTTTAATGACGGCCCAGTCAATCTTAGCCGGTTGATAGATAGTCACTGCTGATGTTTTGTTGTCGGAGATATCTCGTCAACCATCCAGAGATAAGATCAATGCGATGATGCTCTTATAAAGTCTCTTATAGTAATAGATTGACGGGTATCGCAAGGACCAGTTAAAAATACGGGCTGCGTTCAACAGATTTATGAGCTACGGAGGCATAGACCAGATTCTAAGGTTCCTGAAAGAAATTACTTGTTTAGATAACAGCCATTTCTTAGGTCGTAATATTTCTTGTGTAAGTATATTTAATTTCAAAGCTATCACAAATGTATAAACGCCAATGAAAATAACAGTCAAGTGAGATAGAGACATTACCGGGCAGTAATCTCGATATATACATAAATAACACGTTTAGGAACCTATTTGAATATTCTAGTATTGCAGGTTGTATAGTGATTGCGACGAACCTAATTGTAGCAGTAACTAGATCTAGAATTAGATACAGATCGCGGTGACGTTAACATTAATTTTATTCTCCGCAAAATGAGAAGATTTAAGGTACTCGTAACTTATTGTGTTATGTAGTGTTTTTGCGATGTAGGAGTACTGCACTGTGTCTTATAAATGAGATGGAAAGATTGTATTAGTTATGAACTTTATATGATGTGAATGGTGGTATGATTGCCAATAGAGTATTACGGAAGAAAAAACATGTTTTGCGCCGCCCCGAGGTATAAAAAAGTTTATGTAACATGTTGCCTTGGTGAGAAAATGCTCAACTATTTTTTACCATTGTTCATTGAATCTAAAAGAAGTTACCACTAACCACCAACCACTGATGGCATTAGAAAAAGTCGCGAGCTGCCACAAACTACTGCAAATGGTCTAACAGTAAATAGTACTAAAAACGACAACAAAACGTAGCCCACGTTGTGCCAGTGGGCGAGTCTAGTGACGAGTGAACAGCCTGACGTACCGAAAGGTCTTTAATCTGTAAGACTATATAGAGGTATTAGTAATGTATTCAAAAATTGTTCAAAACTGAACTTTCTGCAAAATTTTATTATTTTTCATGTTTTGTGGAAAATTAAAGGGGAGACCTTTAGACAGTAGGACAGGATCTGATAACAGAGGAGAACCAGCACATTAACAAAGATTATTTTATGATTCAAAAACATAACATGCCCAAATGTAAATAAATATGTATTTTTGAATGTAAATATTTATGCCAACTAAATCGCGAAATTATGAAGATATACTTTCCTCTAGTAACTACACGAGCTCTCTGTCATCTCGAACTAACAGTTATCACTAGTTTCGACTCGACCAATGTGGTTCTTGTCCAACAAAAATTTACAGCCCAACAGGTGCTTCGATTGATCAGATAAAATCTTTATTCCGATCACGGACTGGTTTACTTTTTAAATCGCCATTGTAGCAGTCCTAGACCATAGAAGAATGAAGTCTCTATAAAGAGTTTTATATTTCAAAACGATCGTATCTTTTAGTAGCCTTTTTGTAGACAAGATAGTCATTTTTTTTTAATAAATCTATGATTTGATTTTTAAATTTTACTTTTGTCTTACCGTTAGAAGGTTATAAAACATGGTTCCAGCTAATAAGTATGTACTTAGAAGGTCAGTTAATATTTGCAATAACGAAAATTAAACATTCGGATCATATTATACCTACGTAAATATCGTATATTAAAAAATATACATTTTGCTCTCCAATGTATTAAGTAGGTAGGTACATGTATAAGTTACTAGGTAGGTATCAGTCTATATTCAGTTATCAGCCTAGAAATGTAAAAAAAAACTCTTTAGGCGACCACGTGGCCCGACCGGGGCGGGCGTGGAGGCTTCGGTCACATGAGTAGTCTGTGCTTCGGTTGTCGCTTAGATGAGAAGATTTTTAGTCTGAATAACGCACTTCTTGATTTAATGTTTCGTTTAGCACAAAATACAGTTTATTTAATAAGTTCAGTTTAAGTAGAAAAATCATCGCTTGAAAATTTAAGCCCTTAATTTTGAAACCGTTTCTATAAAAAGAGGGATAATAACTAAATTGACGTGTGTCTGTAAATACATCTTCTCTTCTCTTCTTTCAGCCGAAAGACATCCACTGCTGGACAAAGGCCTCCCCAAGGATTTCCACAACGACCGCTCCTGGACTGTAAATACATATGTTTACCTTACTGTGAACATTTCCTTTGAAATGTGACTTATTGGCTTGAATATTGACTTGATGATTTACAAGTATTTTTTTCTTAGCATAGGTTTAAGAAAATCTGTCTAGCTGTTTTAGGTTCATAGGGCCTTATTAGATGTAGTCTGTAGTTTTTTCTTATATCCATTTAATATTTAGGCACTTTTATTTGCTTCACTTTTCACTAAAGTACTAATATAAGCTTTTACTATGTAAGTAACCATTTAAATTCACTACAGATAAGTGAAGGAAATATGAATATATTATTGGATGTATTGGTCTTAAGGTGACCATGTGACCATAGATTTTTTGAGATAAGTATTTAATGCATCAGTCAGTCTGAGGAATTCTTGAGCGCGAACACAAATTTGAATTTAGAATTAGCATCACGCGCGACGCATGCCTCTATCTGTTTGATCTAAATCGGCTTAACCATTCACTTCGACGAGCATGGTAATTCAAAAAGCACCTCATACATCACCGGTATACCACTACAGCTCTTTATACAATACCTGCACAGTCTTCAATGGATTTTATACCAAATCAAACGAGTTCTGCTCGTGACTGTGTGCGTCTGAGTCTCAATGATACGCAGAGCTTTGAGCTCATTTGTCATCGGAAAGATAATCAATGCTGGTTGGATCGACAATGGGTCATATTTTCTTCTTGTTATGTTATACAAATGTTCTTTGGATTATTTTTTACGTCCAGAAGTTGATTCAATGATCAAAATGCGGTTTTGGGTGGATGTTAGTTTTGTATTCTTACTACTTTTCCAGCTGAAAACCAGCGTTGTAGCTTATGCCACAACATTGAGCTTAGCTGTAACCTTTTCGGCAGCAGCGTTCTACTTGTAACCTTTACTTTTATACTAAGATTAATATAAGAATAAGTGTAATTTTCTTTTCTATCATTTATTTTTTTCTTTGATCTCAATTATATACTATATAATACCTTCTTTTCTTTGCTTGTTTAGCCATGTAATTTATTTTGTTTACATAGGGCGCACTGTAAGTTTCCGGAACTGGCCACTTACATAAACAATATTTAAAAATTTATTGCAACATTTGAAAATAGAACTCTTTGGCTGTAGAATGCAGTTTGTTTCATCTGACTGTCTTTTGTTTTTACCTTGTGGCGCCATTTAAAAAATTGTGTGTCTGCATCAACATGGATTTATTTAACTCGGGAAAATTTTCGTAGTATGATTTTCTACGATTTTAAGTGTAATTTGACAGCTCAACAGAGCATCGCTCGGCTTGAAACAGCTTTTGGCAATGAAGCACCATACAAGACAACTGTTTATAGCTGGTTTGCAGAATTCAAGCGTGGTCGTATCAATCTCAGTGACGAATCTCGCGATGGGCCGACCATCGCTGTGACCAACAAAAACATCAATGCTGTGCGCCGTATGATTGAAACAGACAGGCATGTGACCTACCATGAAATTCGCGCATCCTTAGAAATAGGCATGAGTCAAATACAATTAATCCTACACAAACATTTGGGTGTGAGAAAGCTGTGCTCGCGGTGGATCCCACACAACTTGACCGAGGCTCAAAAAACGGACCGCGTTACTTGGTGCAGTGCCATGCTTACCAGATTCAACGAAGGTGCGTCAAATTCGGTGTAGGATATAGTAACAGGTGACGAAACATGGATTTATTGCTACAATCCCAAAACAAAGCAGCAATCGAGCGTATGGGTCTTTCAAGATGAGCCGAAACCAACCAAAGTGGCGCGCGTGAAAAGTGCATCTAAGCGGATGATTGCTTCTTTTTATAATAAAACTAGACGCGTGGCTATTGTTGCTTTGGAGAATCGTCGTACAGTGAATAGTGACTGGTACACGACCATTTGTTTGCCGGAAGTTATTGACGAACTCCGTAAAAATAACCGTAAACGCCGTATCATCCTGCACCACGACAATGCTAGTTCTCACACGGCCAGACAGACAAATGACTTTTTGAAGGCGAAAAATGTAGAACTCATGAGTCATCCTGCATACAGTCCCGACCTGGCACCTTGTGACTTTTTTCTGTTCCCAAAAATTAAGAACCAATTACGCGGTCAACGATTTTCATCACCAGAAGAGGCTGTCGAGGAGTATGAAAAACACGTTTCAGAGGTCACCACAGAGGAGTGGCACAAAAGTTTTCAAAACTGGTTTCATCGAATGAAAAAGTGCATAGACGCCAAGGGAGATTATTTTGAAAAACAATAAATTAATTTTGTACCTTTAATAGTATTTTTTCATATTCATTCCGGAAACTTATAGTGCGCCCCACTATGCTTATCGAATATCAAATCGTTCACATTTCCTTCTTGTTTCATATTTCTACATTTATGTAGGATCTTTTGTCTTTAAGACCAGTTAGAAACGGATTCCAAGTCCACTGACTTTAAGTTTAAATACATGATAACTTTATTAATATTACACTAAAGTAGTTCACATATAGCCTTTTCATTCCAAAGCAATTTTTTTATCGCTCGTAAAGTCAGATTACACCCACACAGTCATGGAATTACAGCATTTCCGCTAAGGCCAGTTTGAGTGGGGCTTCCAATAAAAAAATCGAGTCGCACAAATTAGGAACACCATGAATTTGATTTTAAATACTAGGGAAAATAAAAAAACCGGCCAAGTGCGAGTCAAGCTAGCGCACCGAGGGTTCCGTACTTTATAGCTCTTACTAAAAGACCTACTAGTTTCAAAAACAAACGTAACTTTGCAGTTCGATCCCTAGAATTCATACAGCATCGAGTGCAAAAAAAAGTTTGTAACACTTTTTTTGAACTTCCAACAACTTATTTACAACTTTTAGATTTATTCCTGTAAAAGTACTGTTAGAAATTGCTTTTTTGCCAAATTTCATAATTTTAGGTCAACGGGAAGTACCCCTTAGGTTTTGATTGCTGTCTAAAAGCGCAAAATATGAAAAAAAATTGCAACATTTACGGTAATACCTCCTGATCGCGTTGACGTATTATTTTGATTATTTTGTTTGCTGAAAGAGACCGTGGATCCGAGTATTTAATATTAATTTAAACTTGATACCTTTGAGCGTTCCTGAGCAAAAAAAGGTTGACAGACAGACGGACAACAAAGTGATCTAATGAGGGTTCCGTTTTTGCCATTTGAGATACGGAACCTTAAAAATAACCTCTAAAACTAGCCAGAAGAGACCAACAACGTAGATCCTCTTCTTCTTCAAATATTTAAACTAATAGGCCAAATAAAATCTACTGCAATAAATATATCACTATCACAAATTTATGAATGGCAATTTTTGATCTTGGTAACATCGAGTTCACAATCGAGTATCGCAATGACCATACGTCATTGTTATGGCGCATAAAAACGGTGAGCATTCACTACCAGTGTTTATCGAGGCCTATAAACATGCTGTTTATATGTTCCCAGGTAGCCATCGATTTGTCCAAATCACCCCGTAAATTTTTAAAACCAATTTACATAACTACTTAATAATTAACTGCACGAGAGCGAGATACCTATAGCAATCTATGAAATCCTCAGGAATCTTAACCTCAGGAATCACTTTGTGGTATCCGCCTAGACCCATTTTCTCAGCAACGCTTAGGGGTAATTGGATATTACTACAGGAGTACTACGTACAGGAAGGGAACTCACTGCCCCTCCCGAAATATGGCACGCCTCTGCACCCCCCGCACTTCTCCCTAGTTCTTGTGTGTATTGGGACGTTATGAATTTGAAAACGCACACATTGACGTGTTACTGACGTGTTCACGACATTTATATACAGTTTCAATTGTAGTAGTAGTAGGTATATTAGACGCCCCGTTTCTATGAAACGCCCGCCCTGTGATATTACTCAACGATCCACACTTTTGCCGTTTCTATGAAACGCCCGCCTTGTGATATTACTCAACGATCCACACTTTTGCCGTTTCTATGAAGCGCCCGCCCTGTGATATTACTCAACGATCCACACTTTTGCCGTTTCTATGAAGCGCCCGCCCTGTGATATTACTCATCGATCCACACTTTTGCGGGTCCGGTGGACTACACAAAAACATGCAAAATTTACCCAGTATAGCAGATAAATATCTGTGATACTAAGTAAATCTAAGTATTTCTGGAGAGCTGGGAATCGAAACCATGGAGGTCGTGGAAGAGGTATATATCAGTTGAAATTATTATCAGATACTTAGGTCTACGGTCTCTATCAGCTATACAAAAAAAAAACTTATACGTCAACGCAATCGAAATATATGACCTTAAATGTCGCATGTTTGCTTTTTTGGGATTTCTGAAGGGAATCAAAATACCTTAGTGACTTCCCAATCACTTTAGAGTCAAGAAATTTGGCAACACGCTAAAATCTCAATAAAACTGTGAATAAACTATGAACTTATGTACGGAACCCTCGATGTGCGAGTCGAACTCGTACTTGTGTTGTACTCGTACATCTTTTTACATAAAGTAAGAAATACTTAAGTTGAGAAAGTACCAAAAAAGTTTTAATTTTAGATAGGTACCGAAATAAAATTGGACCCATGAGATTGCACACCGTCCTTTCGATATAAATTGAAAAAAAAACATGTAATTTACGACCTTGAAATAAATCCAATGTCTAATTCAATACTAACAATATCAGACTAAGTAGGCATTACGAACTTTTCGTAAGAGCAAGCAAACAGTTAAAATGATTGAATAATTTATCAGGCTCTGAGTGCATCGCTTTCGATCTCAGATAACGTATGTCAATACAAAACAAAAAGCCCATTTAAAATGAACAGCTATACAGCATATCATTAATTAAGTGAAACATAACAATGCCCACCTCCGATAGATCATGTGAAATCATCTAATGCTTCTTTATCTGGATGACTGTATTGCCATTACCTATTCGTTGTTGCTACTTTAGATAATTAATTGATTCGCAAAGCGAGTCGACCACATTCACCTACAATAGATTCTTGGGTCACAGGTCGCAGGCATGGTAAACAAGGACAGATATATTGCATTCAGCTACGCGCCGGTTCAAATAGCCAATCACGCCTCCGACGTAAGAGAGAGATAGTTGTAGATAGGAAAATGTTGGCGAGATAAGCACCCGATGTAAATGAGACCTACAATAATTTGGCCTAAGGTTTCATTTGGCTACAAACACATTCAGTCACGATTTCAATATTCTCTCTAAAGGCAATCGGTATTTCACTTCATTGTGTTTGTTATCATTTATGTAGGTACGAACTGTAATGATAATAGAATACCTAGATTCATAAATTATTTGCATATTATGGACAGCGTCTGTCGTTGTAATATGTAATTTAGTAATACCTAATTTAGCATTATCTCTTATCGAATCGTCGCAAGTTAAATCGACTCAACGACTTGGTGTCATCTGAGTTTCTAATACCTATTCGCTGACTTGTTTTCCTTCATATAGTTGCCTATAGGAGGTAGGATGCGGGAATGTATGCATGGATGCGGGCAGCGCAGGACCGGTCGTTGTGGAAATCCTTGGGGAGGCCTTTGTCCAGCAGTGGACGTCTTTCGGCTGAGAGAGAAGAGGTAGGTAACTATGTATAATCTAAGTTGAGGGTTTGTAAAAATGCCTTGAAAGCTTGAGAATCTTGATGGACTCATGATGAAGAACTTACTTGGGGAATAAAGGTGAAGATCTGAGTTTCAACTAAAAAATACCTAGGTACTTATGCCGTATATCGATGTTTATCGTTAAGGCATGCGACTCTATATCAGTCAAAATCAATAGCCGTCGTCGTGGGCTAACTGGACTGTTTGCTTTAGATACCTCGCTTCGTGATAACACAACACGACGACGGCTTATAAGGTGTTCTTGTAAGTTCCCGCTTATAGCCATCTGACAATGTCATAATTATTACTTTAGGTAATATTGGCCCAAAGGTTGGCTGGAAGAAATTGCATTTGCGCTCATTTTTACTTTTGTCTCTACTTTGTATGTTCTTTCTGTATATGGTGCAATAAAGTGTTGATCTATATATCTATTATTTTAGATAGGACCGAAATATATTATTTCCTTTTAATCACTTATTGGCAACACATCTTAAGTTTTATCAGATTTTTCTGCCATACCTATGACTTACATTCGATTGCCGTCCAGCGATAGCACCTGGGATTTCAGAAGCACTGTTAATAACTGTTGCATATCGGTTATCTTACTATATTTACGAGATATTATGATGTGATAGGCTTATGCGATAATAATAGTATCATTATATGTAACTAGGTATTCAAGCAAAAAAAATAAAAAGTAAAATATAAAGTATTCTAACCAAATCCAAAATGCTTAAAAGTATGTTATATGTCAATGTTGCTGTATTATTACAACAACAAAAAAAAATTAGATGCTATAAATTTGTTAGAAAATTAACTAAGAACCTTTTCTTCTATTCAACATGAAACCGAAATAAAAGTTCACTTCTGAGGCCGATTCTACTAATTATAAACTTAAATGTCGTGTCTCAATTGTGTTTCATCTCAAGAGCCAAAGAAATGGAATAAAGTGACAAGATCTCTGTAAGACTTCTATGTTTTATTACGATTTCTTTGGCTTTTGAGACACAATTGAGTGATTGGCACATCTACGTTTGTAATTTGTCGAAACTAGAGCCTGAGTTGAATTTCCAATTTCTATAGGTGCATGTGTAAAACGTTATCCAAAATCCATAACATGTTATCACGATAAATTTTGTTTGTAAAATAATTAAAATAACTGAATGTAGGTTAGCAAACAGAGGTGGAGTTCGCGAAAACTCGCAAGTTTGGCTGTTTATCTCTACGACGCTGCGCTGCAGAAATATCGATTAGATAACTGCCGATAAAATGGCCTAAGTAAATAAAACATGCATTATTATTCACTGATATCGACTTTAACCACTTGTTGCGTGACTTTTGCATTTCCTTAACTATAAATCATCCTACTCATACCTAAAACGTCTGCCTATTATCAAGGTGTCGATTCCGCATTAACTCATTACTTCATAAATCATTAACATAATAGTGACAAAAGTTGTTAAAAAATATCGTTACTATTGAAAAACCATTGAAACACAATTATAACATAACTTTAGCAGAACCGACACCCTGATACCTAAAAAGATTATTCAAAAAGTGATAAAACAAAGTCAATATCCGTTTCCTTTACTTTAATTAATGTCCGTTGTTATATGAATACGAATTTTACTTATGGACTAAGTAATTCCCGCAACAGTAAATCCACCCACCCGTCCCAACTTTGTGGAAGGAATTTCCTTTTGCATATTATAACATAGAGTCATAAATGGAACCATGTAGACATAAAATTAATATCAAAATCATGATATCAGTTGATTAGATGTTATGTTCTGATCGTGTCGAGAGTAAAACAAGAAAGCCTTGTAGAAGTTAACCTACGCTGCAAGTGGAGCGGGTCCAGTCCTATCGGAGCATATAAAGTGAAACTGCGCCAAGCTGTTTATCAATAGCAGTTTCATTATCCGGCAGACACCTGCCTCGGGACCAATTCCGGGCTCCACACGACACGATTCAAATGTCGTTATGAACGACGTTTAATGCATGCCATCTCGCAGCAGGGCCACCTGGCTTTCGACTGATTTCAGGATTTGCGAAGTATTTGGCTTTGGCTTTCCGCTACTTATATTTTTTCGAGCGTAAAGGCAGAACTGATGACGAGTTACATATATTTCTGTGAAACTAACACAGAACGAAAACTCTAATATATTCAATAATTTATTAATTTACTAGCTGTTGCCCGCGGCTTCGCCCGCGTGAGTTTCGCTTAGATAAAAAATATTTTTGTGTTCCAAACTGTAGTATCCTAAACTCCAGTACCACTCAAAATTTCAGCCATTTTTTATCCCGTGTCCCGCGGGTATATATTAGGTACTCGTAGTACAGTCGCGGTGTTAAAATGAATCTCAAGTGATATTTCGTTCAATAAACGATCTTTTTCTGCTCGTTATCTACAATTTCTACCACAACTCCCACCCCGAGTCCCTCTTTGTCCTATCCCGTGTCCTGTCTATTTATACGTCAGTAGAAAATGCTCATCAGGTTGAACGACTTTTGCTAAGGCCCCATTTCCATTTATTTTATAGAGTAGCTGGTCTCTTGGAGTTCTTCATCAGATGTTCCATAATCTTCAATTTTTATACGTCAGCAGAAAATGCTCATCAGGTTGAACGACTTTTGCTAAGGCGCCATTTCCATATATGTAATAGTGTAGCTGGTCTCTTGGAATTCTTCATCAGATGTTCCTGATCTTCGATTTTTATACGTCCACAGAAAATGCTCGTCAAATAGATAAACTTTTGCAAAGGTACCATTTTCATATTTCTTATAAGTAGTTTAGCTGTTCTGTTATGGTTCTTCATCAGGTGTTCTAGTTTTCAAAATCAATTATAGACTTTATGTTGCCCAGGCTTAATAGCTATACAACAAAAAAAGTTTCATTCAAATCCGTCCAGTAGTTTTTGCGTGAAACGCGTACATACATACAGACAGACAGACAATAAATTCAAAAAAAATATTTTTGCTTTCTTTTTAAATGTCCCTCTATCCATTTTAGTCAAAAATACTAAATGTACAGACAAAATATTTTTTCTGTTTTATTATATGTATAGTTTATTTATTATATATGTATTTATTATATGTATTTATTTATTTAGTATATATTTATTAATTTATTCACATTATAAAGAAGAATATGAAGTGAATAAAACATTGTTCTGTGTATCAATAAATTAGAGTTTTCGTTCTGTGGCAATATCATATTAAGCAATCGTACTTTATTAAGTTTGTCCTGAATTAGAATGTTAGTTATAAAATGACTAACGTAATTACTTAAGTACCTATAAAACTTTATGTATCGATGAACGGAGAAGAACAACATTGTTTTTAATATAAGTATAAATTGTATGGTAGTGACCCCTGGCTGTGTAGCTTTGCTAAAATATACGATATATTTTTTGCAATGATAGTGATGGCACGTGTGGACCTATTATGAGTCATTTTATTATTGCCTATGGCTACTTTATTAACGAAACTAGTATTGGCATTACGTAATATGTTAAGATCAGTGTGACTCACATCTAAAAATATTAAAAGATATTGGTACTTAGTTTAAATTTAAATAATAGTTTTAATATTCATCTAATATCAACATCAACCTTTCAAAATATGACTCATTTTTGATTGTTTGATATCTTATTTGCAATAATAAATAAACGATGTTTGGCGCATTATTAAGATTTATAACTTAATGAGCTGAAACTATAGAGAAAAGTCGGGAGAGATTTAGGGTTCAGTCTCGATAGACTAAAACGGAACCCAATAATGTGAGTTGTAAAAAATTGTGTATTAACACAATTTTTTTAAGGGAATTCAACAATAATCTTATGTTTCCAAAAAATCGTACAAAAGTGGGACTTTACTCTGTTGATGTCAAAAACGTTGCCTACGAGTAAACTAATACTAGAAACATGAACCTACTTAGTTATCGCAGCTTTGCGACAGCTTGTCTCCAAATTTATTACATTCTCAGAGGCTATAAAAAGAAAGTAAGCATGTAGTACCCTCCCGCCCGTCGCCCCGCCCACCGCTGGCGAACTTTTGAGAAGCCTCGAGCTTCGAGACGTTTAAAAAAGTGGCGCGCCATGCAGTCTGTGGAGGCGCCCGCGCACCGTTCTTCATACCTACCCACCTCGCTACCGCCTAACATCACATTCATAAATATTGGACATCACACGCACAATCAATTTCTATTCCACAATTTTATGTATAGAATATCCTACTTACCTAACTAATAGTTTTATCATTAAGCTCTCTTCTCTCGTCAGGTAGAAACGAACACCGTTTTATATATTTTTTGTCTTTTCTCAGCTTAGGTTGTTCCAAAATAAAAGTGATGATTAGCTTTCGTCCATGATATCCACATAAAACTTAAATTTGTTGAAATGTCATGTCAGATCAGGTTGTCTTGGGTGAACCTACAGAACCTCACAGTCACTCGTGTCAAGACCCTGCTGGAAATCGACTGTTTCGTAACAATCCCCGCTACAGAGAATACCGCCGAGGCTATATACCGCCAAATGAATGGAAATTTTCGTAACCAAATTAGTTTGTACCGATTAGTTTTCATTTGTGTCTGTCTATACTATTAAATTTATGAGCCACTGTGTGGCATTTAATATAAACATACGCAGACGATTTTTTAAAGCAGCGATAACTTTCCAGTGATCGGTAAAAGATGCTATAACTTTTTAAATACAAACGTGTCTGAACTTATTGACATTTATGTTGGCATGCTGGCAAATATTTAGTTCTCAACTTACAGATAGATCTACCTATGTAGTATTTCTATTTCGTAGCCACGAATCCTTGCGGATTGTATTGGTGTTTCGACACAGCCATTTGACTGATTGCTCCGAAAGGTAATTTCAATTAAGCTTGATATAGAGAGCACATGCGCATGCGCGCGGGTGTCGGCGAGACGAGTGCAAATCCAGTTCGCTCGTTGCGTCATACAAATGGAACATTTAGAATGTTTGACCTGGCGTTAAGACAAGACCGACTACTACGCTGTGCCACTACAAAATAAATAGACTGTGGAATACTCACTGACATTTATTTAACATAAAACATTTAAGGTCCACCTGGTAAGCAACAGATTTGCGTGCGTGACTAATTTCCTCTCGATAACTAGTAAAATGCTTCAGTTAGTTGTTTCACGATTTTTTTGTGGAGTAGCGGTAAGGGTTCCAATATGCCAGGGAATCAATATATATAGCTCCACATTTACAAATAAAATAGAACCTTTAGGTAAGCAACTGCAAATAAGTTATACTTCTGTACTTTAAGAGTGTAGCTGCTACCGACGACTGAATTCCAACCATTGTCACGACTCACAACATTACACCTATCCAGCGCCGGCGACCGCAACGAGATAAACCCAAAAGCTGCAGAACCACTTGTTTGTCACTTTATCACGATGTTGTGAAACCCTGAGTTTTGGTTTCGCTCCGAGCGGATCTATTTGCTTTTGTTCACCTTCTGCTTCTGTTACCTCGGTTCCCTTGCGTAACTGCCTTCAATTTTGTAGATAGGATAATTTAACAATACAAATACTCGAAACGTTTTGACACCCTGAAAGCAAAGTTCATCGCCCAAATACCAAGTTTATTCAAGTCAGGCTTTTATTTAATTACTTTCGGAGTCAAATAAAGACTAATGTAAATAAAAATAAACATTGTGTAGAAAAAGTGTAATCACCAGAAGAGCATGAGTTAGAACGCCATCATCGTAAGTCTGCGCTATCGCGGCCGACACCTACACTTAGCACGGGCGATAGCAATTGCTTGCACAACTTTGTTTAGGTGCTGTTCGAAAAAGTTTCCATATCGGGCCTTTAAGTTATTGGCCGGGTTAAAAAGGCTGTTAAGACCTGAATGACATTACGATCGTAATTTTATCGGGCACGTTAACCTGTCAGCGTCTGAGCCAGCGCAGCTCCACGGTACACACAACAAAACCGTTACGATAGCATTTTAAATCCTAATTTCGACGGAATCTACTGATCCGTCCTGTAGTTGCATTTGACAGGAATCAAGGTACGCCATACGATATGATTATTAGAAAGTTTGGATGTGAATTTATAAGGATGTTTGTTATTCAATCACGCAAAATCTACTGGACGGCTTTCAATGAAATTTGGTACACGGATAGAAAAATACCGGGAATAGCACATAGTGTAGTTTATATCCCAAAATTCCCGAGAGAGCGAAGCCCCAGGGCGCAACTAGTAATCTATAATTCATGACCACACTCTGTGATCACTGAAATCTTAATTGTTGTATTATTCCGATTTCTGTGATTTTGACTAAGTACAAGTACAAATATTAATCATGGTATATTGCTAATCGAGTCGGAGTTCGTGTGCCGAAGTTTCACAATCAAATTCACAAGTTTCATAAGGGTTCCTTGTTGACTTCCGAACCCTAAAAGTACTTGACTGTTAACACGTTTCAGTAGATTACGGCTACAAATATGGCAACGAGTCCGGTGACAAAGCAGAGGGCCATTTTTAAGTCTTGGACCGACTGATAAATAGCTTGGACAAGTCAATAGTGGAGATAACGATCGGCGCAAATAAATAGAGTCAATACAGAGTTGATGACACACCGCGACGACCGCGTGCGGGACGTCCGTCCGACCGACGACGTCCGGCACGGACTTTCGATAGACATAAAAAGGAAAATATAGTTTTAGATCCTTTCCTGAACTTTTTATTTGATTTAAGAGCTATACACTTATTTTTTTTTTTTTGGAAAATGCTTTATCTGACTGTGGTGGTCAACTGGGTTTTTGCTTGGATTTCGGCCACCGAAGTGCCTGACACATCATGGCCTTAGTAGTGTTTTTTATTACAATTTTGAAAAACAATAAGCAAAGATCGGAGTTGGTACTTTACTTAGATTGGTTTGCGGTTAATTTGCAACAAATTATCGCTTTCTATTCATTCAAAATATAATTATTTAAAAATCCATACAATCACAAAATTTTATTAAATCCCATTAGTGTGTGACCCAAACAAAATCCCGAAAAAAAGACTTAACTATATATTTTTATATTTCTTAGGACATATAACATTGCGGGAGGAATAATAATTCTTGCTGCATTAATGTCAAGTTGGCAAAAACTTACACGTTACAAATGTAGTACGTTACATTCCACATCTGGCAACACATGCCCGGCTCCCAGCTCATCGTCCGTGCGGTACAAGTCACAGCAGCAAGCATGTTCGCGACTGGTAATGCGAAAGTTTGGATGTGAGTTTGTGAGGATGTTTCTTACTCAATAACGCAAAATCTACTGGACGGATTTCGATGTTTGGTAGGCACTTTTTATCCCGAAATTCCCGCGGGAGCGTAGCCCCGGGACGCGGCTACTTTAAAATATGTAATAGCAAGCTTTCTTTTCTGATCATTTAGCTTACGCCCGCGAACTTCGCTTTCGTGTAATTTAGGTACTATTGTATATATCTCTGGTTCTAAGCAGGGCGTATCGAGATGAAACCTACGCCGATTTTAAGTTAGACCTGTTTTATTATACGTATTTATTACGATGAAAGACGACGAAGTAACCTTTGCATTAATTAACCTAACTATTTTTTTTATTTTAGTCAATGGGAGAATTATGTAAGACAAATTAGTTTTGAAATCTGCTCTTATTGTAGTACCCACCCACCCATACAAACGTAGGTACTTAATAATACGAGTTAGTAAAAGTTGAAGACACTCTTTGATTCATTATTTTTAAAGAAAATATTACTTAAAATTAGATTCATGATGTATTTATATTTTTATTCATAATTATCTCTTTTAAATAATCTATATTTATTTTAGTTGAAATAACATTTTCAAAGAAACTAAAACTAACTTACTAAAAGGATTTTACATAAATAAAATATTTTTAATAAAATCTGTGTACAAGCCCGCTTCCGCTAGCGGTTGGAGATCCGCGCGCGCGCATCACCCGCGGGCATGGAATGTTGCGAGTGCCCAGACCCACTGCCGCAGGGTAGAAAGCCGAGCGCCGGCTTCTGCCGCAAATGGGACTCGGCCCTTTGACTACCAGCCCAATCTATGTGTGCCAATTCTGCACATCTAATGCCGAATCTGAACACAAAACAACTAAGTGTTGTACTGGAAAAGGCACAGGGGAACGAACTGAGAATAATGGAAGACGGTTAATTGTTTTTTGGAAAAAAAAAATATTTATGATAAGTTAATCCAAATAATGCCTAATCAAGGAGACTGCTCCTTGATTAGGCATTATTTGGATTAACTTATCATAAATATTTTTTTGTTGTTATTGTTTTGGACAGACTTGTGTCCGAGTCCAATTTTGTATATGTTTGTATCTATGTATTCCGATTTCTGGGGGTATTCCCATCAACAATTGACATTTTTATGTATTTAAGACTTACATAACAAGTGTTTAAACTATAATTGATCCTGGCAAAGTGATATGAACAATGATAAGCAAACATTTATTAGTAAATCGTTATTTTAGTAGATATACAAATCTTAATTTCTATTGAGCATTAAAAGTTAACAACACTATTAAGCCACATGAGCAAAACAACTAATCACATATTAGTTATTTATGGAGAGGATATCTCTAATGAAAAGTAATTGGATATCATTTCAAAATGTCTTGTGAAGCACGTATAAATGATAAAGCAACGATTTAAATCTCGATGATTTTATCAGTTGAAAGACCCTAAAGAATTTATATGTCACCCTTGAGTTATGAAAACCGCAAATTCACCAAAAAACAGAAAGGAATCCCAACGGTCCGCGAAGTAAACGTAGAGCTTTCCATTGAATGGAAAAATGCTCTGCGGAGCCGGTTTCTTCGTACCTTCCGGATTCCCAACCTGCTACTCTAGGTCAGCCTCGGTCGTCTCTGTCGCGCGGACAAGGAGCGACAGAGACAGCCATATTGATTTGGGGTCGCGTCGCCCTAACCCAGATTGTCTGCCGAGGCAGACTTTGTAGCATAGGTACAGTGCCCAGGGCCGCTATGTGCACTTCTAAGAACCCTCGGTGTTTTGTAAAGTACGAGTGCTTGCTCGGATCTTTGTGGTTTCGTTTCCCTAAAAGCCTACCAATTAGTCTTGGTACAAAATATATTCTTTCACAGGAAGCATTGCAATTTTACACGTCTTATTTTTCAATTTTACAAGTGATATTTTTTTAATTTTCACAATTAATTTTAAAGGAAAGGCTCAAATCAGGTTTTGCCAGTAACTTATAATATATGATTTTGCAACATCACAATATATTGTACTGATACGAAAAAGCTCATTCATCGTCAGGAGTGTACAATTTGTTTTGAGGATAAATTAAAAAAATAAAACAGAATTGTCATTTTATGTTTTTCTATGTTAATGGTTTTGAGTCCAGAAGCTTGCTAAAAGCTCCAAAAATTACCTTTTTCTGGGAAATCTTATAATAATTAATTCTTAAGTTATAAACGAATAGGAATAGTATATTTTTATACCTATATTTTGTAGAATCAAGAAGGAATATTTTTCCCCATCGAGATATTATATTATTTTCCCTAACATTTTCAACCCAAGCCAACAGACAGACAGCGTGTTGAAAGATTTCGGTGATTTATGTAAATACTAAATAATTAAATAGCGTTGTGCAGTTCAACTTATAAGTAACCGAACCTCATTTAGTTTACTTATTGATAGCCGCGATAAGTTCCCAGTGACATACTTAGTGTAACCGGACTTACATCGCTTTATTTGAACACCATATACCTACATACAATAGGTACATAGGTAGGATCGAGCGTGCGGATTTTCATTTTCAAAATTACTTTGACTTAATTACACTAATATTTATTAATATATTTAAATTCCAAATCAGTACTCACTATCTTTAAAAATCTTAGTGCAATCAAGATAGTTGTAAAGTGCAAAATTGATCTAATAATGGAAATAATAAAAAGAAAACGGTTGACTGGTAGATAATGCCTGTATTTTTTGTACAAAAAAGGTTTAATAAATAAATAGTGTTTTTTTATTTCATTAAAGCAATAATGTCATTAATATTATTCATATATTCGTCACTATACAGTGTGTAGTATCGAATATATGAACAATATTAAATATTAAATTATTGACTTTAATTGAATAAGTACTATGTGTATAAACTCTTGCGCATGAAACGTTTTTTATTTTTATCCTTCGATAGTTTATTCTTAATCTATGTATTTATCTAAAAAACTCATTTGTCAGCCTTTGTCATCGAGATATTACGTTCTAATCATAGACTTATAATATACTGGAGCAGTACTAATAGTTATACATATTTCGATTGGCCATGTAAAGATTTTCGTCATCAAAAATCATTAAATTTTCAATTGTTCATAATTTGTCAGTTTATCCAGCAAATTCCGTACAAAATGCTAGTATACTCGTACATGCTTACATATAATGGCATAATCGATCACGTATTGAACGCGATCATTGTATTCGATAGTTGGACCGTGAATCCTGTCACTATATCCCCCTCCCACATGATCTCCCTCCCCCATATGAATCTCATTACGTTTGCTTGCGCTTACGCAACTGAGTAAAACCAGTGGAGTGTGTAATGTTGATTAGCTAAGGGTGAACTGAAGTTTATTTATAGAAATTAGTTTAGTCCGGTCCCAAAACTGACGTGATTATATTGGTAATGGAAACTTTTTTATTATAATTAAGCTCAACGTGAGTGTCGCTGACTATAAATATTTGTGTAATGATAGCAAAAGGTAAATTCTACCATGTTAATAAGTAAAAATTGAAGAACACCGTAGCAAAGAAAGCTGCTTTTCCAAAGGCGAGGCAAGGAGAAAAATGCATTCTCCACGCACATCTTCGGTGAAAATGGTCCGGATTGTCGAGGAGTGCGACATGAGAATTGCATTTTTACTTATTATACCCATTAGTGAACAACATTCACTCAAGTGCTTTTTGCATTAGAATTAAAACTAACTACTGAACCAGATTTTTACTTAAGAGACCATAAAGTTATGTATAAAATAAAAATACGGATCTACTGTGATTTCTAGAATTCTTATGATCATGAAGAAAAAAGAACATAATTATTTATAGAAAAATAAATAATTATGTTCTTTTTCTTAGATTATTTTGTTTTCTAACCCTTTCTTTTCAGATTACCCCCAGGAAAGTAACACACAGAAATACACATTTTCCTAAACAAAGAGCTCGATGTTTCCGTATAATGTTGCATATCACCTGAGCCGAGACACCACCATCATCATCAGATGGAAATTGACGATTAACAAAAATGGGAAAGAGAACAATGGACAATGTCACAGTACTCTCGACTCTAATGGTGCGTTTAATATTATTTTACGCACGGTACCGACAGCAGAGAAAGAAACTTTTTTTATTTTACTATTCTTGATTTAATTCAGCGATAGGCTCATACAAATTCATAAGGAATTCATTCGGCTTCGTGCGTCGTATTCCAGTTTTTGTATAGGGTGGAGTGCGAAGAAATATTATCAGGTCTGCCATTTGAAGTATTTTGTGTTCATCAAAAAATACATTTCGTGACTACTATTCTGTGATAATGATTAATTTTAATAAATAAGTACTTGTGATGAGTGCATAATATTGAAAAAATTGTATATTATAAAATAAAAATCTAACAAAAGAAGAGTTTATGACTTGGCATCAGTTTATTAATGATGATTCATTTTTACACAAGTTAACATATGGGATCGTGCGAGACATTTCTTATAGTACAAGATACATTCGCGAACTATCTGTGGTAAACAGCAAATGTTATCATAACGCAAATACATTGGATTTAGGTACCTATTGAACAAGCGTGTTACACATTATTTATTTACATACTTTTAGTTTAAACCTTCCAACAACCTTGCACAAAAAGGAGTAACGTGTTTTGAAAATGGAAGTCAATATTATGAACTATTGAAATAATATTAATAGCCATTGCACAAAATAAGGATAACTTAAAATTCAACAGATTATCGTGACTTCCGAGGCACGGAAGTAAGCTCATGGATACATGCCACCAGTGACAGCCACCAATCCAAGTTACTGCCACGCCCTGGGTTGCTTAACGTACTATGCTAGCTACAAACTATTGAGCTATAACCAACCTCCCTATTCCCTCTAATATGATCGAGTTTGGGATGGCTGACCCATGCGTCAACTCGTGAACAAGTGCTGATTGTTACATAAGTAATTACTTAGAAAATTTATTTCAATAAAAACCGCAAAAGGTTTTAGATCCTAAATATTAAATTAGAACTGATTTTGAAAATAATATTATACTTTTAATGATACCTATTAGATTCTTTGTCTCTACATGGGCGTTGTTTTCGGAAGTGGCCGCAATGCTGGAAACGGCCGACAAAAAACTACACGCGGCTTAGATCGCTTCAATCGCCCGCGCACCAGGATACCGAGTGCTAAGCTAATTTGCCAGGAAATCCAACTAATTATAGTATTTACACAGCTGAAATTTCTACGACATTGGTAAAGGACTCTACAAAAAATACCAGAAAGTAATGAGCTTTCATTTATGTACGTGTATTCTGTACCGTATCTATCTACTTGGGTAAGATAAAAGAAAATTTCAACGGTACTTCTTTAGTTTTCTATCTAGTCCATTCATCAACAACAAGCAACTAGCAAGGGCTCGGGACTTCGTTCCCATGGGAATTTCAGGAAATCCTCTCTTAGTGCTTCCCTACAGCCACATGCCAAATCATGGTGCTTTAGCATGGTCGGTTCCTTAGAACCGGCATGCCATGTTATTTATGACAGTTTTGATTTTATGAAATTGATTAAAAATCAAGATTCAGTCAAAAGTAGTAATGAGTTTTGTAATATTGCTATTGCTACTGTATTTTTTTGCGTCCACGGTGCACACACTCTGTACCCCATGCATCAGTGAGCTCGGCCTAATAACGACAAAACTTGTGACTTCCTTCGCACACTCCAATGGATTTTTGTATTTACAAAATCAATGGCATGTTTTACCATATGTTAATCACTGATCAAATGAATTTAATAAAAGCCATTGCCATGCATTTGGTTGTTCGGTTAAAACCCTATAAAATGAAAAATAAAGTCTACAAAAATTAAAAATACTGAGGTAATTATGTACGTATATTAGATTGCTAAGCAGTTTAAACGTGTCCAATTCATTTTAGAATGGTTTCGGTAAAGTTATTATTTGTTAACCTTTTATTAGATAGATCAACACTTTATTGCACTATTTATAGAAAAGAACATACAAAGGTGTAACAAAAATAAATACATATAAATGAGCGCAAAGGCGGGCTAATCGCAAATGCAATTTCTTTCAGACAACTTTTGAGTGGAAGGAGATACTATTATATTTTATCAATAATTAACTGCGAGGCTTTAAATAAATTTCTATAAATGTATCCCACTTCTGCATGGATTTCCCACTATCAACGTCCCAATGTCCCACCGTCATCTTCCCAATTCACGGATATATTAATACATATATTAATTTACAGAAATAATTGATACTGGATACTGAAGAATTGATGCACAACGCGAATCGTGTTGGGGTATCATTGCGCCATATGCACCCTCGCGTGCCACTGATAACGGCGTCACGGCCACTCGATACAATAAACCAATGGCCTTATCAAACAAAACTGCAATCAAAAATGCACTCTAAAACAATAACATAAAAACTTAATAATTAAGCCTTGTGAATCGAATGGAAAACATTTTTACTCCATTTAAGTTAGCGTTTATGATAGCGTGCGATTTACTAATTGTGTTTTTGTGTATTTACGCCGTATAATGTAACCAATCTCTGTACTGGATATGCGAGTTTATGCATCCCTGCGCTGCGCATACGCATCAACTTCAAAAAGCAGTGATAAGGCTGCTACCTATATAGATATGTATAACGTGTTATAATATAATGAGATCATGTTTCGCTGATTCCTTTTTTACCTTTAATTATTTATTAAATTATTTTTTTTTTATATTATTCAAATAACTTTAGTGATGCGGTAGTTAGGTCAGTCCTAAGTACATGGTCGAATAATATTGTCACATATATCAGAATTTAAAAATCTAAGTTTCTATAAAGCATTACCTAGTTAAATATGTTTATTTATTTCATTTAATACTTTAAAAAGTAAAATATAATTTATTATTTTTATAAGTCTTAAAGCTTGTTTTTAATAGGTAGGCTTGCTAATAAATAATAGCTACTTAATCATACAGTACAAATAAAATTTATTACCTGTTTAAACAAGGTTCTAGAGTAAAATATAATTTATGCACTTATAGGTATGGCTTTCTCCCGGAGTTTGAGTGTAAGCCATACCCTGACTTGGAACCTGGACGAATATTTCTGACAGTTTTAGGTCCAAATTTTTATCAGAGCGTTTTTATCAAATTTGTTTTAAGAAACAGACAAAATCTTGTATGAACGAAGAATGTATCAGTAAAGAGTTGTCTGAAGTAAAATAGTTTCGTTGCGACAAAACTAGTCAGATACGATATACATTGAGGAGTAGCAAAAATTTAATATCAGATTTACATGTATTTTCTACATATAAAAATATTATTATACTCTTACATAAATAAGAAAGTCTTATAATATATTATATATCTAACACTCAGCAAATAAGAAATAGTATACGATCCTTAAATAATAATCCTATTGAAAAATATCAGCAATATGTTCTCAAAGAAAATATCGTTAAATACTATATCTTCATTCATTTGTAAAAGAAAATTAAATCCTTCCTATATTCGGATTTTATGACCTGTATGGGAATAAAAGTCGATGATATTAGAGATATTACTTACTCGATAACAGCATAAATAATAGGAATGTTTTCTAAAGAGAAATGCCGCTAAGTCTTAAAAGTCTTTTAAACCAAGTTAATTGCTTGTCCATGAGCATTAAAGGTAAATATAGACACCGTATTTATAAGCCTGATCTCTTTTTGTTCCACTTTTTATTATATTACATAGGTAATATGATATTTTTGTCAATTTTATAGTTATTATTTTAACTCTTTACGTGTATTTTAATTTTCAAGACCAAAACCAAATTCTCAATAATTTAGAACTCAAGCAATTTTGGCTAAACTAGGCAGCAATTTTGAGATCTATGAATGTGCATCCCTTGCACACTTGTACTCACCAATGGAAAGACAACTGCCACAATATTACTAATTCATTAAATAAACCTTACTATTGTTAGCCATTTTAGAAAAGATAGGTTTTCAGAGTTAGTGCTGTCTTTTTTCATATAAAAAACATCGAAATAAAAAAACGATACAATTTTTATATCAATTACTAAGTCTAAATAGCTAAATAAGTTATTATTTGATGTTAAACATTATTTAGATATTTATTGATATTTCTGGCTTGTCAATAAACCTTATTTACACCTTATTGAATAAATTTTCGAATCAATTCAATTTAACATTAGTCTTGCTCACTTATTAATTTGATTGATTGTACCTCTGCACGTATTTATTAAATATTTTGTAGAACGTGTCAATGCTATGTTGCATACAAATTAGACTGCTTCAAAGCAAAACAATATCACCTATATCTACAGTCCGAGAAAACTTCAAACCGTCAATATTAAGGTCTAAGATTGAGTATACTGATGAATAAGTCAATTTAAATATAATATTCAGTTGGTGTACGAATGTGTGTATCAGTTAAAAGTATTGAATTTTTCTACTCTGGATAAGTGAATTATAGTATTATAGATTTATTTATTTCATTTGACTGCCGCCCGTCGCTTTAGTGGAAATACTTCTAAAAATCTATTTAATCCATTAAAAACTAGACGACTCCACCGACCACGACGTCGTCGACATGTCGTCGATAAATTTTTGAAATTTATAAAAAATCTTAATGTTTAAAAATTTTTATATTATTCTTAATAAGATAACCTAAAAATAGATAAACGAAGTAATTCTCAAGCTATGATGGGACCATGGGAAACAAAGACTCATTTTTATAGAAACTTACAGAAGATATTTAGCGCTTTCACTAACCTGCATCTGAAACCACGAGTCGACGAACCCGCCGCTGGGTGAAGCCCCCCAGTGGCCGCCGCCCGGGACAATCTGCAAATATATACATACTAAACATATACATAAATACATATTATTACGCCTTTTTCCCGTGGTAGGCAGAGACTAGCGATTTCAACTTGCTACGATCCTTACAGATCTCTCTCGCTTCCTCTACATTCATGCTCACTTATTAAAGCATCACTTTTTATACATACATGCTCATTTATGGATATTATTGTCCGCAATCTAAAAATGGACTAATTTAGAGATCTAATTTAGATACAAGCCATATCCCGAAAATAAGGAGATTTGCTCATAATATCAGAAAATCCTGTGAAGACGGTAAGTCGCTTTTACCCATTCTCTGACTATCCCTTAATCGCCTTGTACTATTCTAATGAAAAGGAATTACAACGCGTTAATGTGACCTGTAATTAATTTATTTTTAATAAACACATTTTGAACAAAGTTAGTAGCGGGCGAGTATTTTATGTATGACAGGTAAATTTCCAGATTCCGGATAGACTACATTCTTTTTTATGAATCAGAATCAGAGTAGGAAATCGGATCTGTAAGAAGTAACAGAGATTAGCACGTTCAAACAAACATAAAAACTCATTAACTTTAATATATTAGTATAGACTCCAACAAAAGGTCCACAAGTGGTTAAACAAACGTGTTAAGGTGAAAAAGACATCTTTGTCATAGAACCTTAGAACATCCGAGAATATTATAAACTGTATATACTCGTAAGTAAACGATGCGATCTGGTCCCTTTACTATATCATAATAATCTATAAAAATACATCTATATATCAATCAACAATAAGCTTTATATTAATGAGTACTGAATCATGGCAGATAAATTTTCAAAAGCTTTTCTGGTCATTCATTATAACTGAGGTAAGTACGCACGAGGAATTCAAAACAAATTAGAACAACTAAACATAGTTACAAAACATAACGAATACTTTTACTGTGAACATGACAATGCTTGATGATATTCTTTTTAAAGTTACCCGGTTTTGCACGGATATGTATAGTATCTACTATACCTATACGTGTAATTATATACTCATCCGAACGTGATAGAGGACACTGCATCAAAAACCGTGACACGGGAAACGATTTTGTTTAATACTATTATATTTATTGTAAATGATGTCTACTCGTCTGTCAATTTTCTTTATATACGATATAATTTACATATTACCATGTAATAACGTTACTTTACGATCGATTGATCACCGTTATTAATTGTCATTCGAAATAAAGAAGAATAGCAATGCTGGAATTTAGATTCGTAGTTTAGAGGGTAATAAACATTCTGGCGATATAGCTTTTGTTAGTTTAACTGTATATTTTAAACGATTAACCGGATCCGATGGTGCCCAAACTTCGTACACGTATGACTCACAGATCTAGGTTATTTTTAACAGGCTCATATTATTTTGACTTTAATAATAAACACATTTAACTGTTCCCTTCATGAGTAGATACTAAAATTATGTAGAATTCAAGTTTGTGAAAATCTGTGAAAATGCTTGGAAGTTTCTTACTTCTTTATGAAAAGTGTCGGTTTATTCTAAAACAATTATAAAATTTCCATACACGAATTAATTAAAATCTGAATAATACGGGAGCGAAGCTCCATTGTACAGCTAGTAGCATTCATAATTTCCATGTAAATTTTAAGCTTAATTTCAAAGATCTTATATACCTACATTTACTTTCTATAAGTGCAAGAATTCTGAAATCGGTTCCGTGGTTTCGAACTAACTCGCAAACTTATCAACACTTTCCCTTTATAATATTTGTATGATAGTATGATAAAATATAAGACATACTCGTATAAATTGACCTAACCAGGTAGACAAAAAAAGTGGTTGGTTCGGAATATCTATATATATATAACTCAAAAGTGTCTGACTGACTGACATAGTGATCTATTAATGCACAGCCTTAACCATTGGAAGTATCGGGCTGAAATTTGGCATGCAGGTAGATTTTATGACGTAGGCATCCATGGATAAAATCCTTGGGGGAGGCCTTTGTCCAGCAGTGGTCGTCTTTCGGCTGAGAGAGAGGCATCCGCTAAGAAAGGATTAACGCGAGCGAAGCCGCGGGCAAAAGCTAGTTTACGAATAGAATGGTTTTAATTCTGATGATATTATGATTTAAATTATTTGACTTGAACTTTGCAGACAATAGAACTTGTTTGCTTTTAAAAATATATTTTAAAAAATACAATCACTATAAATTTGAACCAACTTAGCAACAAAAAAATAGTTTACCTTTCAACATTTTACCAATATTTTCTGATTAAATGGTGTATTAAAAATCAAATTATTTAATTAATAAGAATAATAAATGAGGTAAATATTTTAATACTCATACTTAACAAATTATCAACCAAAAAATTATAATGTCTGTATAATTACGACCAAAAGTATACGGACTGCGCTTTTGAAACCGTTGATGTCTTTTCCTTGGAGAAATGATATTAAAAAGAAATCAATTTATTGGTATTTATAATTATGGTATCATTATTATTTTATTAATTGGTAAAAGCAAAAAAAGTATATTTCAAAATGTAATAGTTGTGTTTGTGTGTAAAATACGTAATCAGGTAAGTTTAAAAGTTTTCTTGTATGACAAATGCACATAGCGCCGGCCGTCGCGTCGCGGCCTGCGGCTTGCGTTCACATAGCTAGTCAGTTTATATGTAAACAAACACATATAATATCCCTCGTTACAAATTATACTAACATTTAAAAAATACACAATGAAAATTATTGTTTTATCTGTTAAATATTGACTGAGTGTAAAATTGAAATAAATAATTTTATCTTATTTTATGTTTCATACTTAAAAACGTAACTTGTTTAATTAAGTTTTTTAACTTTATCTCCTGCACAATTGTTTATTGTCCTAAATAAATAAAATAACAAATGCAAATTATTAAACACTAATAGCAGTAGTTTTTGAGTTTTTTCGTTACAAACAAAACTACAAATCTTTCCTCTTTATAATATAGTTAAATTAAAATACATTAAAGTAAACCTCCAATATAATTTAATGAACTAAAATATTTGCTGTTTGTATTTACTTCAATTATATTATAATTTGAAAGTATGTTTGTTTGTATGATACCTAGTCCCATGGAATTAAAATGGAGATTGGCTCGATTTTTTGCATAGACACATGTAGGAAATTCCAGAGTGCGATAAACTTATGATGATAAATTCATTCCGAAATTCAAAAACTTTTTCCGCGATATAGCGGATTTATAAATTAGCACAGGAAGTCGCAGACGTGAGCTAAAAAAACGCGATTTTTACGATATTGGTAAACGAACATAGACGTAGCACATTTATACATACAGCATAAGCTGAGCTAAACAAACCAACCGCATCGCTTATCTGGACTGGCACCATTCAGGACCAGGACAAGAATCCGAAGGCACTTAAAAATCACAGTGGTATCACTTGCGTAGGGGCACTGGTGTCACCTGGGGGCACAACACATGTCGGGGAGTACCTGGTCGCCCACAAGGTCCTCGCCGGAGACAGCGCAGCAGGGCTCCATGCCCGGCGTGCGGGGCTGAGGCGCGGGCGTCGCCGCGGTCACTGCGAGGCGGGGGCAGCACGCGTGCGCGCGGACACTGCGCCGCGCCGACTGCTGATAGCACCGCTGACGCCGCCAGCTCGCGACGGGGTTGCAATCGAACTGATTACAAGAACCGCTGATAACGACGGTCCGTTTTCTTTCCACGCTTTGGACGCGCCGCTTTTCTTCTGTCAGTTATTTTTTATGCGATTGCGTCGTTATCAAATAGTTGCGGAAAATACGAAGTAGGTAATTCTTCCTTCACACACCTTCGTATTTTTCCGGCACTGGTGGTGATAACAAAAGTTCACGTTTTATCATTAGACTTGTAATCTCTAGAACTTTCCGATTGCTTCGTTTTGTAAAAATGAATTAAAATTTAAAAATTATTTAATTTCAATATAATAATGCACTTTAATACGTTAATAAATTACTTACAACATTTAGTTTACCACCGCTGCCAAGGCGCAAGTCGAGAAGAACAATCACTTGTAGATCTGGTTGGTAAAATTGTGGTAGAATCTTGAAATCAAAAAATAGGTAGGTACTTCACCCACAAAAAGAAAATAATGTAGGTTTCTATAAAAACATATCTACATCTACATAATATTAAAGTTTACCACAGGCTATGATACATTATTATGCTCAATTTGCAATTGAAATATAAAAATAATATTTTTATTCGGAGTTTTGCATGTCTGTGTAATAAAAATCAAAAACTTATTATTTTGCCATCCTGCATTCATCTGACAGAATAAAGTTGTCATCCTCCTATTTAGAAGGAATATAAGTTATAAAATACTATAAGTTTTAATTATAAAAGTGCCTATTTTATCAGCAATAAATTATAAATACCTGCCAAAATGGACAAGTTTCTTCGAAGTATTCGCTCCCGACCCGTATTCCAAGTCCAACCGCTATTATAGAAATTAACTAATAATTAAGTATAATTATAATACATGCAATAAAAATTAAACAGTGCATATTAAAGTTAATTTCAATTTATATTTAAATATACAAATTGCAACAAATGTTATTTAATAGTGCTTTTACATGTTACTATAAAATTTAACTTTTATAACTTTAATTTACTTAAATACCTAGTCAGCAGTGCCTTCAATTTCTGCAGTATAAGTTAAAATTGTTGAGGTAAGTATACGCAATTGAGTTGCAGTATTCAGATTAATTAATGATGGAATCCATCAATATGAAAAAAGTACATCGAACAGGGTAAAGAAATCTCAAAAATATACCGTAGAAAATCTTCAAAATATACTTATATGGTACTCAGGGTCTACAAATTTCACAGTAGGTAGGTACCTAATTCCTTTAAGCGGTCATACCCAAACAATGATCACTATGATGTTCTTTTTTTCTTTTCTCTATGTTAGCTTTACTCTTTTTTTGGGAAGTACACGTTTGCTTATGTTTATAAATATGTATTTATCGAAATAATAATAGGGATCGTGTTAGAAAAGCATTTAAATTTATGGAGTTCTATCGGTACATATTTCAAACATTATATTGCAATGCGCTCTAGTTATAGGTATATACTAACTGTTAATCTCATTATTCTGATGCACCTGTGACCAAGTGCAGTCCGGCTCTGGCAGTGAAAGTGGTACACAGTGGTGCACGCCCGGACCGGCCGCGGCCCTGCGTATGCGCACATTCGTTATCTTGTCTCGCTGACTCCACTTTCATAATGGAATCAAATTATTATCTGTTCAAATGCATTTACATCCTGGAATTTCATTGAAAATTAAATTTATAATAAAGAAAACCAGTATTAGTATTGCATAAATAGTGTTCAGTAGTTTTTGCTTTGAAAAAAACCGGCCAAGTGCGAGTCAAACACGCGCACCGTGAGTTCCGTACGCGCAAAGCATCTCACAATATAGCTCTTACTAAAAGATGCACTAGTTTCAAAAACAAATTTAACTTTGCAGTTCGATTTCTAAGGTTCATACTGAATCCAGCGCAAAAATAAGTTCGTAACACTTTTTTTCAGTCTTCCAACAACATACATCATCATCATCTGCCTTATCCTTATCCCATCATCTGGGGTCGGCGCAAAATGTCCTTTCTCTCCACAATTTTCTATCCTTAGCCATAGTTTTATCTACTCCCAGTACCTTCATATCCTCCCCAACACAATCCTTCCATCTCTTTTTAGGCCTTCCTCTCCCCTATAACCACCTTCATTGACATAGCTCTCCTTAATAAATGTTCCTCTTCCCTCCTCATCACGTGGCCAAACCAAGTGAGTCTGTTACTTCTTACCTTATCAGTTACAGGTGCAACCTTCAAACTACCCCTCACGTAAACATTTCTTATTCTATCTCTTCTTGTCACCCCGCTCATCCAACGTAACATTCTCATTTCGGCAGAGTGAAGCCTCTTTCATCCTGTACTTTGGTAGCCCAACATTCCGATCCGTACAACATTACTGGTCTCACAACCGCTTAATAAATTTTTTCCTTCAACTTCATCGGCAATTTTGGATCACATATTATGCCGGTCACTTCTCTCCACTTCTGCCATCCTGCGTTGACTCTGCGCTTAACCGCCTTGTCCACTTCCCCATTATTCTGAAGTAACGAGCCCAAATATTTAAAGTCAGAACAAACAGGTAGTACGTTGTTATCAATAGTGAGAGCTACTTTGTCAGAAACACTGCCGAAATCACAGAACAGATATTCTGTTTTGGTTCTGCTGATTTTCAAGCCAACAGTTTCCAAAGCTTGCTGCCACATATTGAGTTTGTTCTGCAATATTGTACCTTCTTCCTCTATAAGTACAATATCATCCGCAAATATCATGCACCAGGGAGCCTCTCCTTGTAGGGCCGATGTCAAAGCATCCATAACTAACAAGAAGAGGTATGGGCTTACAGCTGATCCCTGATGCAGGCCAACCAGTGGTGGACATATAATTAAAAACGCTACCAAACGGATCTTAACATTACACAAGATGCTTGGCCGTAACACTTTTTTATTTTGAAAATAAACAACAAATAGTATATGAATCCATTCAATATCTTGTCATTTATTAGAAAAACAACAAAAATCCGACTAAACAGGTGCCGTTGCAACATTTCACTACGTACAAAAGGCTTAACGAGTTTTAAGGTGTCAAAAATCATGGACTACTTATTAGAAACAACAGGAAAAAGTTTAAATTCGTATATTGTATGGTTTTCGTAATAGGTACCCTTCACAGGCCACTAATTGTTAAAATTAATATTTAATTGCACATCCTTAGCTCTGCAATGGCGTGGCATTGATTCAAGCAATTTCATACATTTTTCTGGATGGATTTGAACTCCCATGCTTCGACAAAAGCTTTGTAGAGTTCGGATTTGACTGGAATTGCGTTTATTTGAGGCTTTCTTTTCAATATCGTACCACAGATTTTTCTATAGGATTTAAATTCGGACTATTTGCGGCCAGTCTAAGACGGAAATATGTAGTTCCTTAAGACAACATTTGACACTGTTGGCCGTGTTTAGGTTCGTTGAAAGATGCTGAAAGATCGAGATTACAGGCAAATGGTCATCAGAGTAGGAGTCATTGTGTCCTTTAAGGTGCTTTTGTACTGCAATTGATTACGGTTCCAACTCCACATCCAGAAAATATCCTCATACTTTGATATTGTCCCCACCGTGCTTGACTATACTATTTGTGTATTTATAATTGAAAGCTTGCGTTTATAAATGGTTTGTCGGGCGTTTAATATGGTGGTTTTCATCCGAATTTACCGTGTTTACTTTTGTTTCATCTGAGAACAACACTTTTTTCCGTTCTCTTATCGTCCAATCAACATATTTTTTTGCGAATAATAATCGCTTCTCTCGGTAGTGCTTGGTCAGAAGCGGTACCTTTCGAGACACCTTTCCAAACAATTTACCTTCTACTTATCTTCGGCGTAGCAGTCTTGACGACACGTTTCTAGGGTCATCAGACGAAAAAACTTCATTTTTAATCAGGTTGGGGCCTATAAATGGGTCTTATTTAGCGACACGAATGATTACATTATCTTCTCACGTCGATATTTTCCTCGGTCGAGCCTTTCTAAGAACATTTTCATTCGTCCCGTGTCTTTTATAATGATCAATAGCATTAAAAACTTTCTTCATAGAACATTTTAAATGGTCAGCTATTCTTCCTGTACGTCCACTTTTGATCTAAATGCAAATTAACAATTATTTGCCTAGTTCATGCGTCACACCTTTAATTTTTGTTCATTTTGACAAAAACTACACGAAATGTAATTAATTTGATGCTCAATTGCCGCTTAGGCGGTACTAAAAGCCAATAAAAAAGTTTTTATTCTTTGATTTCAAAAATTGACGTAACATGGATACTTTTTTGAAGTGTTTCTAATTAGGAGTCCAGGCGGCCAGTAGCAAAAAATAGACTCATATAAGGTTTAAACTCTTTTTTATGATTAAAGGTTTAATTTGCTGTGTTTTTTAAATATTTTATGAGTATTTTAATTCAGTGGCTATATTCTTGCACGATTATTAATTAATGAAACTACATATTTTTCACGAATATTAGACGTCGAATATAACAACCATAATAGTGTTTCTAATTATATGTCCACCACTGTATTTACAATTTTCAGATTTATTCCTGTACCTATATGTAAGTAGTGTTAGACCTTGCTTTTTGCCAAATTTCATAACTTTAACGTTTTTTAACGTCGGAATCAAAACCAACGGGGAAGTACCTAACCCATAGGTTTTGATTCTTGCCTGTAATCGCAAAATAGCGAAAATTTGCAGCATTTACGGTACTCCTGATCGCGTTGACGTATAATTTTGATTATTTTTTTGCTGAAAGAAACCGTGGAACCGATTATTCGATATTAAATTCAACTTGAAATCTTTAGGCGTTCCTGAGAAAAAAAATTTGACAGACAGACTGACAACAATGTGATCTTATAACGGTTCCATTTTTGCTTTTTGAGGTACGGAACCCTAAAAAGGAAAAATTTAATCTAATTGTTATATTTGTATGCTTTAAATCTACATACATGCTTTCATATGTCAGCAAAGCCAATACTGAAGACGCCCTTTTGTACCTTTATGTATGAAAATAAGATAGCTGCGTTTTCGGAGCACACCAATATGTACACATAAATGATGATATGATAGTTTAAAACATTTTTCATTCGTTTAATATATTGGTACTTATTTGTAAAATAAAATTTGAATGTCATGAAAGTGAAATATTTTAAATTAAATAGTTATATTTTTGCAATCGCCATAGTAACTAAATATCCATAGTAATCTATACCACAGATTATATCTTTGATTGGTCAAAGAAATAGAAATAGTTATCTACTGGAAAAACATCAATAACCGGCGGAGGTCAAGAATAATAACTAACCATACACTCATCATCAAAGAATTTAAGAGCGAGGCTCTTGTCAATGGAGTTCCTTTCATCTTTCTCTTTCCATTGCTCTTTCACTTCCCTATACGACACGACGCTTCCTCCATTATTTGCTTCAATTAACTCTGTCTTCCTCTTAACCCTTCTTTCTTTTAATCTTTCCTTCTATAATGTTTTTTTAAAGAATTCATTGTGTGACCTAACATTCTCCCTCTTATAACCATCCACTATGAAGAATTTTTACTTAGGTACTTATTAATATAAAAATATTTAATGTACTAAGAAAATGTTGTACCTGGTCTGAATCGAATTTCAAGTGCTTACTTGTAAGCACCTTACCGAAACAAGTAGGTTATCTGGGACGACGCCTTGATATTTTTTGGCGCAACAACTTCCTAATCTACAATTTTCAGCACAATTCGTTAAAACATTTTACTAATTTCTCTAACAAATAAGAAAAGTATAGAAAAATTAAATTGATTTTCGAAAACAATAAAATATGATGATAACATAGATTCATGAGTTTATATTTTCAAATAATAGTTACCAAATTAGGTAAGTTAGTAGCTATTATTTGAAATTTATTTATGTAAATAAACTAAGAAACACCATTAATATTACTTAAGATTACATTCATATAACTTGTATATTTATATACAATCCTCTTTAATCATATATTTATGAGTAATGTTAAAAACAGATTTAAAAGTTTTAAAGTACTTAAATATTGTAGTATACTCATCAAATAATGATTATACTGTATCTTACTTCTTTTCTATATTGCATTCCAGTATGATACTGCCTTTCAATACATATCTGTATAATATGTTTCCTGTTAATTAACACAGCAACCATACCTATGAAAACTAACTATAATAAAGTTTTGTTTCACGCAATACGCTCCACATGTTCATTGCATTACGTTTATCACAGGCTAAGAAAGTATACTACGCGAACACGTCTTCTTTTTGCGACTACGATTACAAAAGTAAATTTACTAAATAGTAAGCTTTTTCGGGATAAAAAATATGTGATACATAAAAAGTACCGTTCCAAATTTCATTGAAATCTGTTTAGAATTCTTGTGCGTGAAAGCTATTTATGATTCTTGTGCGAGTACCAAACGTCCAACCAAACATCATCTCTTTCTCACAAACGTTAATACTTAGGAATTATAATAACTACCTTATTAAAAACTGCAAAACAGTATTTTTTTTAATAAAAATTAAAAGTTTATAATAAGTATATGTCATGGCCGTTTCGCTACCGTTACATGAGCGTAAGATGAATCACAGTTCACTATTCTGTCTTGTAGTAACAAGAACGGCCAAGCCACATATTTTGACAAAGGTGTAGAGTCCTTGTGTAGAGTTTGTAAAGTTAGGGCTTGTAGACTTAGGACTTGTAGAGTTAGGGTAGTAGAGTAAAAAACTTGGCTCGACATGAGATCTGATAAATTTACGACAGTGCGAGCCACGACTCCGCTAGTGAACATCAGCCACATGGTCTCCTAACTCTTGGCAACATGTTATAATAAAATGTATTTGGTGGGATTTTTTATAAAAATCCTAAAATAATTAAATGCATATTTATGTATTTAATTATTTATAACAAAGGATTCGCCCTTTAGCATCAAAATTTGAGGAAGTTACATCCAAACTTCCATCCCCTGTTTAAGGGGTTGGGGTGAAAGTTCCAAGTTTTAGAACTTTTAGTTGTTTGTTTTAAAATTTTTAGGGTAGGTACTTCCTGAAGTGAAAGACATCACGCATCCTCTGCAGGTTTTCGTCAACCGAAGCCTTTGTCAAATTCTTGGCCGGAATTTTCTGGCCGGAAGTCATCTCTAGCCGGGAGCACTGGGAAATATACAAGGAAGCGCCGATTGGCCACCAGATCAAGTGTCGCAAATGGACATGAATCGGCCACACGCTTCAAAGGGACCCCACGCATATTCCAAGGCACGCTCTCAAGTGAACACCGCAAGGCAAGAGAAAAGTTGGACGACCCAAGCAGACCTGGTGGCGTACCGTTGCAACAGAGTTAAATGCAGTCGGGCAGTGCACCTGGTCACAGGCGAAGTGCATCGCCCAAGACAGATCCCAATGGAGAAGCACTATGGACGCCCTCTGCCCCACCTGGGGGCCTTAGAGGACCTTAAGTCAAATAAGTCACTTTCTGAAGTCCTAAAAAGTTTTTTTGTGCTAAGCTAGTATTACGAGTAGTAGCTTAATTTATTTATTACTGTTTCATCTGTTTCCTCATTACTTTTAAATTACTTATGGTAATTCGACAAATAAGGTGTCGTTGGAAGCCTCTTGGTCCACCGCTGGTTATAGGCTATGACGTCTTATCAGATTTAAATAGAGTTCTCTATAGTGTCTTTATGAAGTATTTACACGACTGCCTAAAAAGACGTAAAGATCTTCATCTTTCTTTTCTTTTTTCCTTTGCAGTCGTGTAAATACTGGTTACCAAGTGATGTGTGTGTGTCCGATCGATTTCGGTCATGGCGACCACTTCAAGAATTAAGGGCTCTTTCGTAAGCTCGCATGTGGCTTATGTAGAGAATCTTATTGAAGAAGATCCTCGCACACTGCGGGCATGTGAGCACACCGTTAATATAATTCTATTAGTTACCAAGTATTAATCTAAGGAGTCTAAAATTACGTCACTCATCATATGTCCTTATATTTGGGAGTTGGTGAAATAAAGAGACTTGCATATATTCACTCACAGAAAACATTGTACTCCTCATTTCGGCAATCGTGTATAAATATTTTCTTTGTTCCATTTATAGTAGGCTACTCCATGTAAAATTCGAAGGCAAATTGATATGACCCAGTCGAGTGAGCTTCCGCTTAATGTCGTATTATTCACGCTTGAATCAGACATACCAATTTTTTACACGACTGACCAAAAACGAGGGCTATGTTTTCTTTATTCCACCATAAACCATAAAGTCCTGAACGGCTTAACATATTTTAATGTGAGAGGTATTTTTAGATTCCTTGCATTCCTCCGAGTGACATAGGCTATGTGAGTTGTAAGTCGTATTTTTTATTTTTTAATAATATCATTTAATACTAGCGGCCCTTCCTGGCTTGGCATGGGTGGATATTTAAATATAGCCTAATATAGAGTTTTGGCTGTGTATAGGTAATAATACCTAAGTATGAAAAAAAAATAGCGATAATAAACATTCACTTTTTCCCAGTCATATTTCTCATTCTCACTGCTGATGGCAATTGGTTTAATCACACATGACTTTCTTAGCAACCCTCTAGGGCTTACACAGTAACTTGAAAATTTTATTTTCAAAGTTTTATCGTGCACTTATTATTCTGTTCTTACATGTTACAATGAACAATAATATTTTCAATTGTTTTGTTGTTTACTTTATTACTGATATTTAACGTCAACGGGAATACATAGAGTGCCATTTAGTAACAGTGTTACATGTTATCTAAAAAGCTAGTTATCACTGTTATTAGTGTCAAAGTATGTAATTATTTCACATCGAGAATTTTTTCTTGTTGCGTAATAATGTTCATCTTGGTGTCTCAAGTAAGCATGCGGAATAAAAAAGTATTTAAATATACTTTATAGAAACGATAGTGTCAATCGTGGCACGTAGTTGTTGCCGAGTGTCGCCAGTCAATTGTTCCTAATTCATAATAAATAGATTTGATTCCATGCTCTGTCCTTGTGAGCATCGCTGTAATAAGTACCTATTAAGGCGATATCTCTTTAGTTTGAATTTGATATTATTTACTCAACCATATCTAAAAGTTTTCGAAGAAACAAAACTCGATGATACGGCTGTCGCACTCGAGCAGGTATCCCATTTTCATCATTTCCATGATATTTTGCGCATACTATACAAATTCTGTATAGGTAAATTTGATTTTAGTAGAGATAATAAATTAAAAAGTTCCTAGAAGTATTTGTTTTCACGAGACTACTCTAAAAATTTAACCAAAGAACTTTCGTATTGTTCGTAATATTATTTCGACGAGTTCCATTATCATTGGTTATTCCGATGTCAAACGAGAAGATTAAAACGTGAATATTACCTTATTACCTCTGTTTTACACTTTACGAACACTTAATCTCTGTAATCAGGGAATTACGTTTGATAAATATAATGAGCTCGCACTAAATAGCTCATGCCTTTCATGCTTGTTTGTTTAGCGTTGCCGGAAAAGAAAAACCCCATAAACTTATTTATTTTAGAATTTCCTTAAAACTATTACATAATATTTGACACATTATCTGCATCTTTTAGAATTTAAACTTCCATCAATAACATAATGAATTAGTTGGATTACTCAATCTATTTCAGCTACATTTAAAAACGTAAGTACCTAATTATGGGTCCGCACAAAAAAAAAGAATAAATATCCAAAGTTGAACTCACCTTAACTGAGCGACAACAGCAGCAACAATATATTCTGAACATAGAGATATAATGAATATATTAGAACTCTATGATGAGGACATATTATCTGGATGAGTCTAATCGATTTAACATGCGGTCTAAAAATCAGTAGACAACCACAACAAACCATCTAAAAAGGAACAGTTTCTGTATGAAACATTATAGTACATAACTACTACTAAGTCAAAGCAAAAAAATAGAAACATTTTTTTGTCTTTTTGTTCAGGGACCTGAATATTAAGGATTTGTGGATGAACATCATAGTTATTCCATCTGAAAAATCTTTTACATTATTTGTACATTTATTGTTTGAATCATATAATGTGTTTGTGTCGAACTATCATACTACTTAACCTACGCATTCATAATGTTAGAGGAATATCTCATTATATGTGTATTTAGAACATATACATTTCCCTTGCTTGCTGCTTATTTCCTATTGCAAATATCGACCTTATTTAAAAATTCCTATAATTTATAATCAATGATAAAAAAGTAGGTCAAAGTTTCGAGCCTTGACATCCACAGACGTTGTTTTCAATCTAGTCAATTCATGTACAAACAATTTAAATAACTTTGAACTACTTATTCGTTTTTAAACATTTGGCGCTTACGAAATGATAATATTTTTTAATTTATTTTACATTCTAAACTAGGATAGATTATGAAAGAAGGTCCCAATATGAGGAAGATGCTGACAAAGAATAAGTTTGACCAATGTCAACGAGTGATAGACTGGATCCCTCCTATTGGCAGGAGGCGGCTGGGTCGACCACGGATGCGCTAGTACGACGAACTGAACAAATTTAATAAAGGGTGGCGCGATATAGCCTTAGATCGAGAGTCTTGGAAGAAGGAGAGAGAGGCCTTTGCCCAGTACTGGAATATTAACGGCTATTAAATAATAATAAGAAATAAATAATGGCAACCTCCCTTTCCCTTCGTTCCCTTGGTGGGAGCAGATCTTGCGTCATCATTACCCATACAAGCAATTCCTGTAGCAGCGTAGTAACATTTCATTTGAACACAAAAATAATTACTACACTTAAGTGTCTACCTGAAATTTGTAGTAATATAGTGCACACTATGTGACGAAAATGTGTGAGACAAATTTCGGTTACGATGTTACTTAGATATTACTATAATGTTACTACATTTTCTCAACGGTTACAAAGGGGTTTCAATGTGTGCGCGAAGGCCAGGTCGAACCCCACATTCGAAATAATTGTATTTTTTCATGAAGAAATTTACCTAATTAGAGTTTAATTACGAAGTGGAAAAATAATACAGGATATAGATTATGATCTCTATTAAGGTTTCAACCGTGTACTTTTTAATAAAAATACATATTTCCGGCTTAACTAATTCATAAAGGCACCGAAAATTTAGAAAATATTTCAGCTTTCAAGTTATGAAATTAAAAATTTTCAGCGTTATATGTATGCTAGTTAGTTTATATGTATGCTATTTTAAAGTTTTAACCGAGCACTTTTGTTTTAAAACTAATATTTTTAAAGATATTTGAGAAATAGTTGCTAAATCAGTACAAAATCTGTTCGATCCTGCCAATGAAAGTAGAACATTGTGTTGTGCAAAAAACTATCTTTTTTTGAATTTTGTTTTTTGCAGCTCAGGTCGGACCTTGTCTTATGTAAGGAGACATTATTTTTAAATAGTTCCTGAAAAATGTGCAAACTTGCCGTAGCAAAGTGGTAATTCTAAATGATTATAGAATATTCTACTCGTGCCGAAAATGATCAGTGGTTCTTAAACTATTGGTGTGGAAATTATTATTTTTGTCTGAAGATTATTTTTATCTGAAGTGTAAGGGATGATTCTCATTAGAGCGAGCTGTGCCCGGGGCGGGCCGTGGACGTGGCCCGGACGGGGCACGGATTTAATCTGTTACATACATTTTGTATGAATCAATTTATATTACACAGTGCATTAACAGTGTCACGTCCGGGCCCGCTCGACGCTCGTTTGCACCACGGTTGTTGCACGCTCGCGTCCCGCCCCATACATTCGGTGTAATATGTACAGTGCAGCACGGACAGGCCCCGGCCTGTCCCCGCCCCGCTCTAATGAGAATCATCCCTTATCCTTCTAAAATAAAATAAAATGAATAAACAGATCGTATGCGTTGTGTTAAATTTTCTAGAGCAAAAGAGTTATAAAACAATCATAATGAGTAAACCTTCTTTTGTCTTCGCTTCTGTCTACCGATAATCATAGTAGAAATGCAATACGGGGAAATCATTGAAGAAAATTAATGATAGCTGGAAGGAAAGTAAAAATAATTTTTGATTTCTTTGAACTACCTATCAAATCTCGATATCTTAACATACTTAGATGCAACTATTAAAAATGTTTAACAAGAAGAACTGCAACTATATGAACTTAACGTAAAATGTAAATTAATTTCAATCAAGGATAAAAATAAAATAGTATTTTTGCCTATATTATCAACACTACAGCAGTCTCGGAATATTATTATATTACGTGTTATTTTTTAATATTTTGTCTCTTATATAGATATCTCTTTGTTTTCTGTAATAGAAATATGTAATATGATTCGTAATAAAATAAAACACTTGATTTGTTCATCTAGATATATTATATATTCATTACATAACTAGTAATGAGAATGAATAATCACTAAGTAAATCCACACGCCGTACCTATTTAATTAGTGGCTATCCACTATGGTCTTCCGATTCGCTTATTCGAGCTTCTTCATTTTGATCCGTATTTTCTGAAGTTATCTTATTTTTAGACATACTTTTTCTCTTTCTTATGAGTGTGATAATTCGTGACTCACAATATTTCGCTGTTTGATATCTTGGGTAAAAATTTGGCTGATTTGTATCTGAAAGAAAACAATAAAAAAGATTAAACGATTGATTTATTGACGAGTACCTACCTAATAAAATTAAAGCCAAAATTTTGCTTCCAAAAGTCCTTTGTTTGATACGACTTAAACCTTGCTGTCTTTTTCTATTTATTTTATTAGAAAGTAACATGATTAAATTATTGTTTGATTTTAGTTGAATACAACTCGAATCGACCCCAATCTAACCTTACCTAATATGTTGGGAACCTCTGATTTTGGATTTACACGGCAGCCATAGAAAAATTTGTTACTGAATTGCAAAAAAGTGCACTTTGTGACAACTTTGTAACTAAACACTGTAAAGCATCATAAAATTAATGTTGTCTGTTTTACAACCTACAAATAGACTATTTATTAGACATTTACATTACAAATTTAATTAAATTCTATTCAAATTTGTAAGTTTTCTAAGTTACCGTCAATATTATCTACTCATAACGATTTATCATTTGATTTTAATTCATATTAAAAAAATTGTTTTGCTTACCTGTTAGAATATTGATATGCGCTTTTATTTATTATGATTTATATCAAAATTCCGTCGATGAACTTGATTTAGTTCTTGATTTCTCACTTCACTAACGAAGAAGCATCCACATCAAAGAAAATGAAATCATACACAACAAAATAACGGCCGCAGTTTATTTAGTTTAGTAAAATATGTTGACATTTAATCCTCAAGTTGACATAAATTTCAATCAATCATTCGTTATAATTCGGTCTTCATTCATTCGAACTCACAATCCAGTAACATGTGTCTACAATATTAAAATACTAAAATAGGTATAGTTTAAATTGCAACCCCTTTTTTGTATCGTAAATTTCCCACTTTTGGTAGCAGAGAGTGAATAAAGTGGTCACAGCACCTGATCTTGTTACTTGTGTAAATATTCTAAATGGGAACAGCTACTACGCTGCGACCAAAATGGTTGTATGGGTAGGTATTGAACTCGTGGTTCTAAGTCAGCTTCCAAAATTTGACGCTAATAAACATACTCGCACATTATACTTTCAAAGTTAAGAAACATAAAATCATCCTCATACTAATATTATAAAGTTTGTAAGTTTACAAAGGATAATCTTCGGTACTACTGAACCGATTTCAAGTTTTTACTGTTGTATTGTTTAAGATCTAACTTAAAATCTGGCGTAGGTTTCATCTTGATACGCCGTTTAGAACCTGGGATATTAACAATTGTAAATTACGCGCGGACGAAGTCGCGGGCATGCTAGTTATTCAATAAAATTCAATCCACGAAAATTTGATACAGGTACAAAGGTGCAACTCACGTCATTTACAGCTCTAAATATTCTCAACTGAATATTTCGCAAAACGATCCCAAAATCAAAAAATGTTCTTTACAATTCCACTGTATTTGTAAGACACAAGTCAGAAATTACTACAATTTTTTTATGGAAATTAAACCTTTGCTTCACAATCTACTTGTCTACTTTATTCCTTGTCCAATCGAAACATACCTAATATTTTTTTAATTATTTATTCTGGACAATAAACAGTTGTACAGGAGTTGTAGTTTTATTCGTACAATATAGATTTCAGGGACTCCCAGCAACTTCTTTTTTACTATAGGTACCTATTCATTATCCTTCCAAAAACCTTGGACACAATAGACCACAATATGTTATCCTGTAAACTTCAAATTAGATGCCCAGACCAGATGTTAGATTTCCATTAGTAATAAAAAATATCGCACCGTCATCGTCTTGGGTGACTATAAATGCTATCGCATCATTCAAGAGATTTAATTTTATAACTCCGCACATGTTAAGTTCATAAATGTACCAGATAACACACGCACGGCCACAGTGTGTGTGGGGCGTCATACGACGTAGATGCTGTTGGTAAAAAATCACTGATTGAGCTGGAATAGATATAGTGCTGAAACATTGGTGCGAGTGTTCCTCGCAATCCTGCCGCGGGCTTCGGCGCAGGCACACGCATTGTTCAGAAGGGAAACCAAACACAGTTTCCCTCAAGATGGGAGCGAAGAAAAAAAATGAAAAGTGAGTATTTAGAAAGCCAAGCGAAATACGTTATTCCTACTTCACAAGCTATTGCGATTTTATAATTGCTCTGGTTCGTTATAATTATTTAACTGTACATTAAAAAATCTTTGTAAATATTAATTTTGATATCAATTATTTATTTACAATATAACACTTTACCTCAACATGGGTGATAAATGAATATATTGATACTATGTGTAGCTACAACTGCAAGTCAAATAACATTGCGAAATACTAAATTGTGCAAGATTTTATGCTTTCATAAAGTTTTTTTTTATAGATATAACGAATTAACAAAATACTTATGTTAATAATAAATGTATTCATACATTGAAATTACGATTTATGCCAATCTGTGATAAATGATCCCGGCGAACTGTGTGCGTGTCTGTATGCTTAGATAATAAATTAATGAAAGAGTGTCTTATACGTTCAACTCTCAAGACATTATACATTTTGATTTTTGACCTACACATAAAGTTAGTTTCAGTACCTATGTACCTACAAGATCATGATACAAAATAAAGTTATTTTAGCAACTTAAAACTCGGTAACCATAGACATCCATATAGCCATTTTTGGTAGCCGTGTCGAAAATTGTTTACACATATGTGTAGATACTAGTGTAGACGTTGGTCGCTGCTTCGTAATTGCTACGTAACCGCAACTAAAATTGGGGAACAGTCGACACAGTAACTTTTAGTTTCACAGTTCCGTCGCTGTGTGGTAGCAATGTTTTCAGTTTTAAACCGGTCAGTCACGGAAATAATTCCTTCATTCACTCATTTTGATAGAACTCTTTCCTTCTCGGTAAATATGACATTTCATAGCGATAACTAGCTGTCGCCCGCGGCTTCGCCCGCGTAAGTTTCGCTTAGATGAAAAATCTCTCTTGGAGCTTTTCATCAGATGTTCCAGATCTTCAATTTTTATACGTCAGCAGAAAATGCTCATCAGGTTGAACGATTTTTGCTAAGGCGCCATTTCCATATATGTTATAGTGTAGCTGGTCTCTTGGAGCTTTTCATCAGATGTTCCAGATCTTCAATTTTTATACGTCGGCAGAAAATGCTCATCAGGTTGAACGATTTTTGTTAAGGCACCATTTCCATATTACTTATAGTTTAGCTGTTCCGTTATGGTTCTTCATCAGGTGTTCCAGTTTTCAAAATGAATTATAGCCTATATGTTGCCCAGGCTTAATAGCTATACAACAAAAAAAGTTTCATTCAAATCCGTCCAGTAGTTTTTGCGTGAAACGCGTACATACATACAGACAGACAGACAGACAGACAGACAGACAGACAGACAGACAGACAGACAAGAAATTCCAAAAAATTTTTTTTGCTTTCTATTGTTCTTTTTAGGTCTCCCTCTATCCATTTCAGTCAAAAATATTAAATGTACAGACAAAATATTTTTACTGTTTTATTATATGTATAGATTAATAATAAAGTTTTAAAGAAGAGACGCCATTACAAAAATTTTGATAACGGAAGTATTTATTTTTATAGTTATTCTTATGGATACATGTTCAAATTTCAATGGCAAAATAATTACTTTGAGTAATTTCATGACTTCTGTTGAAATCGATCAACGCGCCATCATACAATTATAATTTTGCCAATTTAGTGAAAATTGTTTTGTGATATTATTGCATTTATTGAAATAAAGTCTATACATTTATAAAGATCTGAAGCTTGCATAGACAAAATAATAAATTTAAGCAAATAAGAATAAATATCAACGCAAGAATACACTATAAAACTTGATAATTGTGATGTAAATATATTTTATAAAGAAGAATCATTGCAGTTACAAGTGGTCACGCAGTTACTAAATTGTGTCGACATGTGTCGACGTGAAACTTAAAGTAGTAACAATGTTACTGAATTCATAAAATGGTTACATATACTTTTTTGTTTACAGATATTCTCAAAGTTTCAGGGACATAAACAAAATGCTGATTGATGCAATAGTAAAAGTAGCCACCAAGAGGATGGCCTATTTTAGATTTACAAAAAAATGTTACAAGCTTTAAATGTGAATTTGATTTGTAATTAGTTAACATTGAGTTTAAAACAGCGCCCTCATTTAAAATAATTCTTTTAATAGTAAATGTGTTCATAATTAAAATTGATGATTGCCCTAGGCATACCTCCTTACTGTTTTATAAATAACCTGAAAGTATTATTTGTAGTCGTTTTTATGCTGGCTTTTTTATTGTTAAAAGGGGCCACTTTTAGCAATCTCTAGCATAAACTCTAGCTCTCTCTAAAAAACTCTAGCATAAAAAGGACTTACTTTCGTACTTTCAAAGGTTATTCATAAAATATTAAGAAGGTTTATCTTGAGCAATCATCTATTTATCTATTTTTTCTTAGCCTATACTGTCCCACTGCTGGGCAAAGGCCTCCTCTCTAGTTCGCCACTCCTGCCTAATAAGTGCATGAGCCCTCCACTCTCTTTCAGCCGCGTCCAGATCATCCGACCATCTTGTTCCGGGGCGGCCATGTTTGGCTCACACATGATTAAAATAAATTTGTAATTAATGACTTGGCAAGCAGGTGGGGAACACCTATGTTTGATACGCTTTGAATTTCATGAAGCCTTTTTGTTGTCATTTACCGTTACAAAGTTCCGAAACATTGACGTAAAATTACAACACTTTGCGAGTACATGTAATAATGTGGTAACTAAGTTACCACATGGTTACTGCACCTTATTCCCAGTTTGTACACTAGTCACAAACTGGATGCAAAGTGTATAAAAATGTGTAGACACAAATGTTTCAGTAATGTGTGGACGCAGCGTCAACATACAGTAACTAGTTATTTAGTGGTCGCGTTGTGTATCAACTGTTACTACACTTGGAAACCAAACCAGACGCTATGTTCCGTTGCAGTTACGAAACTTCTGTGACTTGTAACTTCTTTGAAGATTCTGCGACCGAAAATGGCTATATGGGGAGCTGTATGAACTCTTTACGTTTATTTTCATTCTTGTGACCTCCATAAGTACAGAAATAGTCATTGAGATTAGGCGATTTTAAAATACAAGTATAAAGATTGAATACACCTAATATTGTTAAATATATGTTTATAGCAATAAAGAATTCACTCATTAAATTCATTAATTCATTCAAATTCGAAAACTAATAGAACTTACAAGATGAATAAATAGTAATTTCATTTGAGAAGAGCTGGGTCTAACACAAAGATTATTAAAAAATTTTGAAAATTAACAGTTTCAGATTATACTATAATTGCTTGCATTCTGTTAGTTTCCTTTTACATTTTAAAAGCTCTAAACTAACTACTTACTAACTTACTTACTAACTTGCCTTGTACTTTCGCTAACAACTCAAATATTGTTAATTAGCCTAATCTGGAGAGAAAAATAAACGATTTATTTATTTATTATATTTATTTAACTAATTTTGTTGATTGAAATTTCAGGAAAATAACACACATTTTCTATTTTGGCGGCATACGAGTATTCCATTTTGGGTGTACTCCAGTACTCCATCATTTATACTTAGGTTCTTAAGAGCCTACCCAGAATACTTTCACGCAGTTTCGATAATGAAATGCTTGCAGCTTATCCCCAGGCCCGTTTGTGTGTTTGTTTGTTGCGTCGTAGTTCCCAAACTGAGGAATATTGTAACCCTTAAACATAAATATAAAATGATTGTATATCTAAATCATTCTCTTTATATACATTTTCTTCTCAAGTTCGGGCGAATTCTTTGCATCTTTTGCCCGTGATTTTGTCCCCGCGGAATTTACTGTTCTAACCTTTGAGTGTCCTGAAGTTAAACATAACTATAATTAATATGTCTCTTATCTTTTACAGAAATCCCATCGAGGAACCCAGATTATCTTATGTCCAAATAGTAAGTTTGTTCTGAGTGTTTGTTAGTAAGTTTGATTTTATTTATTTCTTTTGTAAAAAATATTTTCCTGTGTCCCTCAGTTTCGATATGGGACATGCTTGGAGATCTTTGCGACCATCATGGGGATTGTGTTCGGGATCCTGAGCGGCGGGGGGGTGGTCTACAACTTGGTGCAGTTCGGGGAGCTCAGCACAGCCTTCGTGGAGAGGACCAAGTACCGGGAGAGGACGTCCAGCTATCTGCCCCTCACTTCTTTGTTCGGCGGTGGAAGAATTCTGTAAGACACAATTTATTTTTATTCTTACTTTTTGTTCGTAATATTTTTCTTAATACCTACATTAATGTGATATACCTTAGACACGTTAAATCTTCACGTTCATTATAATTACATGTAATGAAACAAAATCCCCGCGGCGTCGTTTGTCTGTCCGTTCGCGATAAACTCAAAAACGATTGAAGGGATTTCAAAATTTATTCGATGCGAATAAAATTCCAATTTATTATTAATTAATATTAATTCCTATTTAGGACAAATGCTTCGTATGAGGACAGTATGGACGCATTGGTGGAAGACGGCAAAGCCATGTGCGCCGGCATGTTTATAAGTATTGCAATCTCGCTGATACTCTGTATGCTGTCCACGGCGCTTGTGAGCTGGAGTGCGCTGCGACAGGTAAGGACTGAACTATTTGAGCTCTGTGAGAGCACCAAAACCTTATGATAAACGTCACCTGGACAGGACACTCGTTATGAATTTGCTATGAAGGCTAAAAAAATACATTTATCTCGTGGTGGTTCCAAATTTAGGAAACCCATATATGTCCGCTCGATCCACTTAAATCCAGTACAAAGATCCATTGTTGGATCTTTTTGCACTCTTATGTCTACTTTAATTCTTGATCCAGGATTTTATTCAAAGCGGATTTTTTAGAACTATTAAATCCATTGCAAACATCCATAGGTTTATAAGTGTAACCGCTTTGAAAAATATAGCTTTGTAAAGGAACCTATAAGTTAGGTTTTGCTTTTTAAATTAGGTAGACTTATAACTATTGGAAATTCTAGTCTCCAGCAAAACCATTTCCCATTTTGTAAATTACATATATATCTCGGTCATAAGAAAGTTAATGTTTATGATATGCGTGTCACGCATGGAAACAAAGCGTAATATTTTTTAATCTCCATTCAAGGTCTTAATAATTACAGTTCATCTAAACATTACAGGCATTGGACGTAACTGATTAGGTATTTGACGTTTCTGTCGTGCTCAAATCGTTTTATTTGGCTTCGTCAGATATTTCCCAGACTTTACGTATGGCGGCATTTACATTATAAATGCTGATAGCTATGTTTGCGCTTATTTATTACTTAACTGTGGTTCAACAATATTTTAGTGTAGGTATATATTAGTGTATTATAACAATAAATGTCTATTATTATGTTAGTATTATATTAGGTATATCAAACTTCCTCTTATAATTAAATAGTATGGTCTTTTTGTAACTAAATCACGCCAAAATGGCTGCACGGATTTCTATATTATTTGGTGCTGCAAATTCCTACTTTTATCCCCTTCAGAGATTTCCTATAAACTAGGGATGGCCGTTGAATAAACGGACCAGTGTTGCCAACAGGTGAACGAGCTGTCCACCAGATTCGACTTCTAAAACCACCAGAAAACCACTAACCAAAAACCACCAAAGTTAAAAAGCCACTAAATTTGACACTAAATCTTTTTTATTGTTAACATGAAAGAAAATAAGCAGGAATATATGAAAAACGCAGCCAAGAATCCCGAAACTTTTGAGAATACCGAGGTTTCGGCATATTTTTCATTAAGTGACGTATCCCTCGCGAACATATTTCAGACAGTGAATAAGACCAATTTGAGAAAGGAGAAAGTTTAGAATATAAAAAATATTTTGCTGGAAATCCCCGCTTCACCTGACAGAAAACTGCTATAAACATAAACATATTTTACGGGAAATCCCCGTAGAATATGAAAAAAAAAAGGAAAAATTCTATTCCACTAAACCACCAGAAAAACCACCAGCCACTAAACGCAATATTTCCCCCACTAAAAGGGGATCCAAACCACCAGTTTTAGTGGTAAATCCACTAAGTCGGCAACACTGAAACGGACTAGTTAAATCAACGGTTAACGTAGAATCAACGTTTCGACGGTCGACGGTCCATGCGTTAACTAGTAGCATTATTTTTATTAGACGGCTGAATTAAGTGAGCACAGCAACGCGACGAACGTCGCGTCGATCGACCGTTCGGGAAGACGACGCATGCATGCTTTTAAATGCGCCTGAATCATGAATATAAATTAATTAATATTCATGTTCAGCCAGTCCTAAGCCTGGTAAAGTATGAAGGGAAGATCAAAGATTTAACTATAGTAAATAAATCTTTGAGAATATACAGAAGTACAGAAAAGTTGCGTTCAACGATAGTCCTTTAACTACTCTTAGCCTCGTAGAAATCGTTGTCAAACAAAGTTTAAACGCGTATTTATCGAAAACGTGAAGTCGACTAGTTGACGAATTCAACTAGTTAAACGACTAGTCGATAAACATAAATGGACGGTTTCGTTTCGTTAACGAAAAATGCGTCAACGACCCATCCCTACTATAAACAAAATATTTAGGTACCTACTTATATTGTTGAGAATACTGCCGGTTTAGTAATAATCTGTTTTACTTTTCACAAGAGCATCTGCCTATAGTCAACAAAGACCGTGGTTTGCTAGTTGTAAACCACAAAGATTGAAAAGAAAAAATCTTTTACGAGACCTATGTGAATAAATAACCTATGTGAACAAATTACAATTTATGCGTTTCTTGCTAAATAAATCATATAACAATAGACGCGTAGAGATATAGTACCTAACAAACGATAGAAAATATTTGCGCAACAATAAACAAAAGCAATTGCTTTGATTGGGAGCCTTGCTACTTATTGACTCTATCAGTTTCACGCTTCATACCAAAACAATATTTTAATAATGTTCAATATCGAGATTTTTTACCGTAGATCGAAGCGTGCTTTGTTGCCATAGATTGTAGAAACAAAGATATTATATGGTTCAGGTGTCAATGAGATATGTTGTAAAGATTACGAGGATTGCTTCCATAAGGAAAGAAAGAAAAAGCTTAGAATGTGCTAGCTGCTTCTCGATTGGAAAAGTCAATCTAGGGAAGGGGTTTAAAATTGGGGGTTCTTGATATATGCGATGGCTAGCAACAGCAACCTATTCTATATGTGAATCTCCATTCCACCAATAAGTTCAATATTCGGTTAAGCGTGGCCGTCGAGTCTCACAGCTCTTGGCTCTGTCTACCTCGTAAGAGATAAAGACGTGATAGTTTGTAAAGCGACGTGACGTGTCGGTTTATAAAAGTTTTATGAATGAACATGTAGATAATCTGTTATTTTTGATGCAAAACAATGAATGGTCAACATATAGAGTACATACATATAATCGATGGCGCTGTACTAGGCCAGACGGACGATAACACATATTGCTTGTCATAAATTATATCATTGTACGGAACACCGGTTATGTAATTGTTCCAATCAGAAATATTAAGCAAGAGTGCTCTTCTGGTCTTAGTATGTCCTTTTGTCCTTTATAGGACTCATGATGTAAGCTCCGACCCAAACCGCTGTCGTTTGTATCTCGACATTCGACAATCTTTTCAAGGAAGTTTTATCCTGTAGTTTTATCCTGAAAGCACCTTACTTATTTTTTATATCATCAGCATCATCCTAACTAATATTATAAATGCAAAAGTGAGTTTGTTTGTTGATTTGTTTGTTTGTTACCTCTTCACGCTTTATCTACTGAACCAAATTTCCTGAAATTTCGCATACACATAGCTGGAAGTACGGAGAAGGACATAGGGTACCTTTCATCTCGGGAAAAAGCACTGTTCCTGTGGGAAATTCACGCGGGCGAAGCCGCGGGCGAAAGCTAGTATCAGATAAAATATGTTTCAGATTACAAGGATCCGAATGCGATTTTTAACATCTGTATTTCGTCAAGACATGGAATGGTTTGATACCGACACAGGATTCAACTTAGCAACCAAAATGACAGAGTGAGTATGTTTGTACATTCTTACCTTGTAAATACTTCTGCTGTTTTACTGGAAGGATTCTTCATACTTCCTTTCTTGATAAATCAAACAAGGCTGTGCTACCACCATTTAAAACCGAACATTGCTACAAAAATCTGAATGTCTGTTTTCCATAGACCGTAAAGCTTAGTCATAAAGCGTTGACCGATTTAGCTCAAGTCTAATTTTTAGCTATTCCTTCTTTCCTTTAGTCGTATTCCTCATGACTGAGGGTCGTGGTCATTATATGGAATGTAACACATATAACGACTATCTTGGCAAATTTAATGGAGTGGTTTGTCATTGCCTTCTCCATTTCACACACTTGCACTCACATAATCATCAACCAGAGTGCAGGTTTCCTCACGATGTTTTCCTTCACCGGAAGCAAGTGGTGAACGATGAACACTAACATAGGTACATGATTCCAATTGGTATACAAATTCATGTAGCACGGGCAGGATTCGAACTTGGGACCTTTGCAGCCACAGGTGGGCACCCTACCACTCGGCCACCACCGTATCCATTGCTTTTGTACAAGTAGAAAAAAGTGCTTTTAGCTATTGTAATAGAAGAAATTATTTGCCTTGCATTCACTAGACAACAATATACAACTCAGTATAATTTACACGAATGAGAACCACCACCATGGGTCAATCGAATTGAGTGGCATAGCACTAACAAATATTGAGAATTTAGTGTAAACTTCAACGTGACGTTTTTATTTCCAGCAATATGATGAAGCTGAAGGAAGGGATGGGCGAAAAGCTGTCAGTAGTGTCGAACCTGGTGGGCACCTCTATCCTGTGCTTCTGTACTGCGCTGCCCTTGGGCTGGGAGCTAGCCCTGGCTTGCATCACCGTCATGCCGTTTTCCGTCACCGCCTCCGTCTTGTTGTCCAACGTATGTCCGAGATCAGTTTAATTCTAGTAGTTAAATATTTTGTACTCTATTTATTTATTTTATTTTTATAGGAAGACCTACAACTACAATTTAATGTATAAAAATAATGGTTAGCAAAGGAGCCACTTAAAGCTCCTCACAGATAAAAGCAGAATATAATGCGAATACGAATAACACGCTAAGGGCTGATTTCGTCGATCTTATCGAAATACGAGTTACAATAATCATGAAAAATGAATACTTTCCATTAAGAATATCAAACTCTATTTTTCTTTAAAAGATGGGCTTTAAAAAATATTATACTAAAGCACTCGACTTGGACCTTTTTATATATCTGTGTAATTTCCAGTACCAAACGTCGTCGACGGTCAGAGAAATGGAGTCTTACAGCCAGGCGGGCAAGCAGGCGGAGGAAGTCCTGAAATCAGTGCGAACCATAGTTTCCTTCGCTGGGGAAAAGAAGGAAATCGACAAGTTAGTACCTAACCATTCGTGTGGTGTAACGACCAAGCACCCATAATAGTTTGGATTTGTGTATGCCTCTATGCCTGAATTTTAATGATATTTGATAGATTGGTTAAATAATGCCTGAAATAGCACATAGGATCATTTTGTCCTAGAATGCCATGGTAGCCTAATATTATTTTTAATTTCTAATACTCGGATTACAGCCGTACTTGCTACGCTTAGGCGTTTCAATACCTCGTTGTTTAAAATTAATTCCACTCGACCCAAGCTATTGCTATGACGTATCATCTATACATATAATAAAACAGTAAAAATATTTTGTCTGTACATTTAATATTTTTGACTGAAATGGATAGAGGGAGACCTAAAAAGAACAATAGAAAGCAAAAAAATTTTTTTTGAATTTCTTGTCTGTCTGTCTGTCTGTCTGTCTGTCTGTATGTATGTACGCGTTTCACGCAAAAACTACTGGACGGATTTGAATGAAACTTTTTTTGTTGTATAGCTATTAAGCCTGGGCAACATATAGGCTATAATTCATTTTGAAAACTGGAACACCTGATGAAGAACCATAACGGAACAGCTAAACTATAAGTAATATGAAAATGGTGCCTTAACAAAAATCGTTCAACCTGATGAGCATTTTCTGCCGACGTATAAAAATTGAAGATCTGGAACATCTGATGAAAAGCTCCAAGAGACCAGCTACACTATAACATATATGGAAATGGCGCCTTAGCAAAAATCGTTCAACCTGATGAGCATTTTCTGCTGACGTATAAAAATTGAAGATCTGGAACATCTGATGAAAAGCTCCAAGAGAGATTTTTCTTCTAAGCGAAACTCACGCGGGCGAAGCCGCGGGCGACAGCTAGTCAAAAATAAACAGAACAAAAATCACTTTTTAAGTATATACTCTATATGTCTCTTATAAGCCATCGGCTCCGTGAAATAAATTGCATTAAAAATGAAAAGTACAGATCTTTGGACTATAAACAATATTAAATAGTAGTTTAGTGCATGAATAAGTGCAATACGTGTTATCTTAAGTGAATTCATGTGACTTAACAGTGCTAGAGGTGTCTAAAATGGGTGTCTATTAAAATACAGATTTTTATCACATCGATTATCATGTCCCAGAAAACTATTCCACGTTTGACAATATATTTTTCTTAAAACATCGAAAAACTTATTATCGCAGTTTCATAATATCGAACAACATTTCCTAAAAAAAACGTTATAAAATTTCTACTATTCCAAGAAAAACGATATATCAAACTAACATTTCACACATGTATTAAGATATCGATGTAACCATTTATAATAACATGTTTCAATATGTAACGATGCGCATCATAACTTTTAATCGCAGTAACGTTTCATCGAACGCTGCATTCGCTTGTTGTTGCTTAAAACATGTAGCAAGCATCAGCAAGCATGCAGCAAGCATGAAACAAGCATGCAGCAAGCATGCAGCAGGCATACAGCAAGCATGCAGCAGGCATGCAGCAAGCATGCAGCAAGCATGCAACAAGCATTCAGCAAGCATGCAGCAAACATGCAAGCAGGCATGCAGCAAGCATGCAAACATGCAGCAAGCATGCAAGCAGGCATGCAGCAAGCATGCAGCAAGCATGCAGCAAGCATGCAGCAAGCAAGTATTTCTGGGTGGCTCCACCAGAAGACTTCTGGTTCCGCGCGAAGGAATAACACTCTAGTATATGACAAAGTTGAGCCACGTGGAGTCGGGGTGCTCTGAGTCGGATTTGTGATCCATTTATAATTAATGGACTAGCTATAAATTTACTGTTGATCAATACAATACTACCAGATTAATCTATCTATATAGGGTAACATAATAATATAATATTTGATGTTTCAAATATATTGCAAACTGAAACTTACGTGGAAATAAAATTATGGGTAACAAAACTTTGATGTTTCATTATTTCGATGAAATACATAAAATATGAAAAGAAATAACGATAGAGTGTGTTTGTACGTAATGAATAATCGTGTAAATGAAATTTCGATGTAAACAGATTTAAGGATTTGTTACATATTGTATTAAAATATCTGCGAATGGTTTTATGGGACATGAAAATCGTTGAAGTAAATTGCGATAAAGTGATGGGTTCCCGTCTAAAATATATGAACTGAACTTCCGAAATTGACTATAAATAAGTGCACGAAATGACAGAAATGGTTGTGTAAATAATTATACTGCCGAACACGACCTAAACTACGGTAACAGTGACCAAATAATACACAAAATACATGAAATTGCAATTCGACCTCCGTTAGTAATTCAAAAACAAAGACCCAGGTGAGTCATCAGCTGATAGATACTTTACAAGATCATGCATATATGATGACATCTATTGAGGAACATAATCAGTCAATATAATATAGACAAAGCACCCGGACAACTACAAACAGTATATATTCACACAACAACAAGACGAGACCACATCATAAGGCTACTCGATCTTGTCAATACAAGCACGCATATTAATAAAGAATAAAAATATTTCCACATATTTAACACCAGATGTCACTACCATATACCACAACACAACAAATTAATTCTTAAATTGTGTTATAACAGATAGTGTATTGTACGGTATACATAACTCGATAGAATACATCTATATATATAGTAAAAATGTCCATGGAAAACATAACATATAGAAAACCTGGGAATAATAATAATGATTCATTAAACCAAATCGTACGAGTCTTTCATGTCACCCATGTCGGAACATCAAGTTTACCCGACTTAACACCCAACTAGGAAGACTTAAATGAATTAAAATTACAGGTAGAACATCTACAACAACAACTAGAAAAGGCGGACAAATCAATTTTTTTCGTGGCAGGTACAGTAGAGTGTTGTGCTATAGAATTGACTGAATATAAGTTGACTGTATTATGTATTTACAGACCACCAACATCTCAGGATTATACTACGTTCTTCGAAAAATTAGATTTTGTGTTACATACATTGTGTAAAAAATCAAATAACAAAATTGTAATGTGCGGGGATTTCAACATAGATCGATTAAAAAGAACTAAATATTCTTTGGATTTTGAATTCTTGCTCTTGGGTTACAATTTAAAACTTCTAATTTTTCAGGCTACTAGATTATCAACTAAAACGTGCATTGATAATTTTGCTATCAATGCAGAATCAACATGCAATAGTAAAGTTATTGAGTTAGGATTGTCCGATCACACAGCACAAATTATAGAAATTTCAGTAAATACGGTAAGTATAGATAACTTTACATGTAGTCGTAAAAAAAGGCGATTTTACAAAAGAGTATTTGAATAAATAAATTTAAAAAATATGTAAATGAATTTTCTTTTTTGAGAGTTTACGATATTGACGATCCAAACAAAGCTTTTGATTACTTTCTCGACAATTTTCAAATGCTATATAATCTGTGCTTTCCTGTTAAAATATCTCAGTCAAAAAAAATAAAAGTGTATCAAAAGGTATTAAATTATGCTGCAAAAAAAGAGAATATTATTATGGAAGTACAGAGTAACACCAAACTTACAAAATAAAAATAATCTTAAAAATTACTCAAAGAGGCTAAGTAAAATTATTAATTTAACCCAAAAATCTCAAAATAGTCATTTCATAAATAACGCACATAATTAAACAAAGGCAATGTGGCTAATAATTAATGATAAAAATAAAATTAAATCATACATTACATAAGTAAATAAAGGTGGAAAGGTTATTATCGACCCAAAATCAATAGCAAATGCTTTTAATTCCCAATCCATTGACAATATTGAAAATAATTCTAATCTATTAAGTAATACAGTTAATATATCAAATCAAACACAATCGATGTTTATTTTTTCAATATCGCCTGACGACATAGTAAATATTGTTAAGACCCTGAAAAATAAGAATAGTACCGGATACGACAATATAGCCACAAAACTTGTAAAGTATGTTTGTGATGAATTGCTCCAATCGTATGTCATCTTATAAACTCATGCATAATGGCTGGCGTATATCCAGAACAACTAAAAACTACAATTATTAAGCCACTTCATAAAAAAGGCAATAAAGAAGATATGACAAACTATCGACCAGTGGCATTAGGTTCAATATTTACAAAAATTTTCGAAACATATTTAAATGAAACAATTTATAATTATTTGACTAAATTTAATATATTATGTGACGAACAAGCGGGATTTCGAAAAAATAAGTCTATTAATTTGGCAATATATGAACTACTTCATACTGTTATGAACAATGTTGATAATAGGAAGCCTGTTTGTGCCATTTACACAGACATGACACAGGCTTTTGACTATGTTAACCACGAGAGACTAATTAAGAAATTGGACGCGTATGGAATTAGAGGAAACATACTTAAGTCTTTTAAAATCGTATCTCGATAATAGAAAGCAATATGTTGAGATAAGTAGCCTTTGACCAAAAACAACAATGGAACACCAAGACCTATCTGATTGCAGGGTAAATAGATATGGCGTGCCGCAAGGTAGTGTGCTAGGGCCATTGCTTTTCCTTATCTATATAAATGACTTGCCAAAAAATGTCCGGAGAAAAAATGGTTCTATTCGCTGATGACAGTACTGCAATAATAAAATGCGACGATTTAAATAACTATGAAAAGGATATAAATAATACTTTGAATGACATAATACATTGGCTTGACATTAATAATTTAAAAATAAATTTACAGAAAACTAAAATTATGCACGCTAAAATTATTGTTGACATAAATTATAATGGACAAAGTATTGAATAGGTGAAAACTAGTAAATTCCTCGGACTTAATTTAGATAGTAAGCTGACGTGGATACCTCAAGCTGAGAATGTATGTAGAAAATTAAGTAAATCGGCTTATTTATTATTTAGATTATCAAGAAAAGTAAAAATGGAGGTAGCTCTGGTAGCTTATCATGGCTTAGTAACACCTACATTGCAATATGGAGTTATATTTTGGGGTAACTCAAGTAAAAGAGAAAAAATCTTTAGGCATCAAAAACGATGTTTGCGGTCAATGTGTGGATTGAAACCGAGAGATAGCTGCGAACCTGTGTTTAAATCCCTGAAATTGTTGACCCTTCCATGCATATACATATTAGAAATTTGCGTTTTTGTCAAAACCAATCCACACCTGTTTGTTACACTTATTGAAACAAGTAAGAGAGCTGAACTTATCCGGCCACAATATAACTATAAATTGATAACTGGAGGCTGTAACACAGCTCTTAAGAAAAAAAGTATATTTGGCATGGCACCGGTTATTTATAATAAGTTACCTGACAGTTTTAAAGATTTGAATATATGGGCTTTTAAACAGAAAGTATAATTTTGACAGAGAAATGTTATTACACAATTAATGATTACTTAAATGACAATATGTGATCTTATTTTTTTTATCTTATTATTAAATATAATGTTATGCTTGTAAGTAGATTGTTATGTTTAAGACTAATTATGACTTAGATAATTGTACGTCCAAATTGGGCAGGACACGGCTGTACGACTTTATTGTAAGACCTTTTTTACCTGTGATCCACAATAAAGATTATTTGATTTGATTTGATAACATAAAACTTTCTTCCGATAAACGCTTCCTAGCTTGTACGTTTATTTATTTAATGATAATCTTTTAATGACAACTGACTAATCTTGCACAATAGATGGTTATTGTTATTGCCGACCATAACCATACTCAAATATTTGTTCTTTTTGTTTAATACTGCGTAGTTTAGTGGAATTAGTATTTTCTATGAGTAGGTAATGCACTTTTCAACACACTTGCTCGTAAAGTGGGTCTTATTACATCGAATTTAGGCCCATAATGCCATATATTACGAAGGTATTACGAATGAACTAAAGTTAGGTGTAAGTAGGTATTATCTGAAAATATGGATTGAAAATTTTACAAAATTTTTTTTATTATTGAACAGTAGAGCCGTTTCTGAAACTATTATACGCGATTTCATTGTAATTGCGGTAATCACAGCGTTATCACTTGTTATTTGTTTGCTTGTTTGTAATGTAGTTTAGTATAACCGATGCTTCTTAGCTATTTACAAAATAAATCCCGTGTTATAAATAGGTATGTAGATATAAAATTGTCCTACAGCGTACATTGGGCATTTGGCGTAGCTCTATTTTAAATATAGGCATGACTCATAACTTTGGGCCGTTCAGACTAAAGTATAATTTGAACTCCAGACATATGCGGTAGGACTATTTGAAATAACAATAAATACTTCTTGACTCACTTTCAGTCTTATCTAAGTACCTAACTACTAATTTAAAAATCATAATTTAAGTTAATTATTTCAAAGGATTCAAGCTTACAAAACCAAAAATATAACTTGAAATGAAAATGACACACGATCATGTTTGTATAAGACGGTAGGTAAGACGATTTAACCATTTTCCTTACAGTCTGACTCTATCGCTGTGATTTTAAAGATGTTTCACAAGGGATAACTATGGTTTGGCTAAAAAAAGTATGGTCAAATTGGCATTATAATATGAAATGCCGATGAACGTTAGTTCTAAATCCAGGACTACTAAGATTATTAATCAGACCGCAAGATCCAGTAAATTTTTATAAAAGCTAATAGCAAAATAACAATGATATATAATGTACAGGTACAAGCAACTGTTGGAGCCAGCGGAGTGCTACGGGCGTCGCAAGGGCCTTTTCAACGGCCTGGGCAACGGCTTCAACTGGGTGCTAACGTACTCTCTCAACGCCATCGGCCTCACGTACGGAACTCGCCTGGTGCTGCAAGACCTGGACAAGCCAGCCGATGAGAGGAAGTACTTAGTGGGCGTGGTGTTCAGTGTAAGTCACTCAATTAAAGAATATGAACATGGTAACCAATAGATGTTACAATATATAAATTTTCAGGAAACACAACATTTAGTAAAAGCAATAATGAAAATGGACAAATAATTTTCTTAAACTGTATTAATTAATGGTAGGTATTAAGTACACAACAACGTTGTGTGAACAAAGTGGTCGAATGACGACTGAAGTCCATAGCTCATGGTATAGAGTCCCTTTAAAGTAATCTGAGTCGCGCACATACACCATCTTCATGGCTAAACATTAGTCAGTATTGACCATAGGTATTGACATGCAACATTAAATACACTTCATGCATCGTGGTAAAATATTAATTCATTCATAAAATAAAATACAGTACGACGACCAACGTCACTATTTACACATGATTTTTTTACAATATTTCTAATCTGTCTCTGTCGATTCTTTATCATTTACTGAGGTTATTGACTTTTGCCCTCTTTATACCGTTTAAGAAAATAATCTTGTTCTTAATTATATATCTTACAGATATTGTTCAGCATATACATGGCAACCCAATCCATAACCCTCTGCGTGCCCCACGTAGAAGTGTTTGCGAGCGCCCGAGGAGCTGCAGCCAGCATCTTCTCTCTCCTGGACAGAACACCCAAGATCGACAGCATGTCCAAGCAGGGCCTCTCGCCTCGGAGAGTAATTGGAGAGATCACTCTGGATGAGGTCCATTTTAGCTATCCGTCCAGGCCCGATGTCAAGGTTAGATACCTAAATTAGATGACATTTAGGTATTATAGATATATGTTATCTAATTATATATAAATTCAAGGTCATTGTTTCATTATAAAATATCTATGGTTTGCCAAACTATACATACACCTACTACTCGATAAATCTAATTTTCGCAATAATTCTATTAACCTACTAACATTATAAATGCGAATGTTTGGATGTGAGTTTGTGAATTTGTGAGGATGTTTGTTACTCAATCACTCAAAATCCACTTGACTGATTTTGATGAAATTTGGTACAGGGGTAGAAAAATACCGGGAAATGCACATAGGGTACTTTTTAACCCGAAATTCCCACAGGAGCGAAGACCCGGGCCGCGGCTAGTTTTCAATAATTTTTAGGATTATCATTTTATTAATACACGTAGTGAAAATCATACATAATGTCTATTTCTCACGTTAGTTTTAATATTTTTTTAGGATCAACAAAATTTATTTTTATTTACAGGTTTTAAAAGGTTTCTCCATCCATATAAAGCCTGGAGAATGTGTGGCCTTAGTCGGGTCTTCTGGATGTGGTAAATCGACTATACTGCAACTGCTTCAGAGGATGTACGACCCTCATTCTGGATCTGTAAAGCTCGACGGGAAAGAATTGAAGAACCTGAATCTAGGCTGGCTAAGATCATCGCTTGGTCAGTTAATATTATCCTACTAACTAATATTAAAAATGCGAAAGTTTAGATGTGAGTTTGTGAGGATGTTTGTTACTCAATCACGCAAAATCTACCTAAATTAGATGACATTATTAGATGTTATCTAATTATATAAAAATTCAAGGTAATTGTTTCCTTATAAAATATCTATGGTTTGCCAAACTATACATATTTCGCAATAATTCTCTTATCCAACTAATATTATAAATGCGAAAGTTTGGATATGAGTTTGTGAATTTGTGAGTTTGTGATGATGTTTGTTACTCAATCACGCAAAATCCATTGGACTGATTTCGATGAAATTTGGTATACGGGTAGAAACATACCGGGAATAGCACATAGGGTACTTTTATCCCAAAATTCCCACGGGAGCGAAGTCCGGAGAGTGGCTAGTATAATAAATATACTTCACAAAATAGCACGTTTTTTTGGCAACCTATAAATAATAAAAATACATCGTTCATGTAGATAGCCATTTATTACAGTATTTTTTGTGCTCAGATGATACGTGTGATTATACTGTCCATATTTTCTGTAATAAAATAAAAAGGACCTATTCTCCCTTCAGACCATATCATCGTAGTCGATTATAAAATGGGAAGTTCAAATCCCGAACTGAAGTCAGTTATTCCTATTTTGTATCCAGCTTCAAAATGGGTCTAAAACAGTGGGAAGCTAAAAAATAGACCAAAGGGAATATCCCCTTCATATTCCCTTCAGACCATTTTGTAACTAGCTTGTGTTATTTTGAACTTGTTTTATCTATCAAAAGTATATAGTTTATTCCTAGGTGGTCACACGAGTTCACTAGATAAATAGTGTACTAATTGTCTACTTCAAATTACAGGCGTAGTGGGCCAGGAGCCAGTACTGTTCCGCGGTACTATCCACGAGAACATCGCCATTAGCTGCCCAGACGCCACGAGGGAGGAGGTTCAGAGGGTGGCAGAGATGGCTTTTGCTCACGATTTCATCACACTCTTACCTAAAGTTAGTAAACAATTTTTTAATCGGTTTGGCTACTCATGCTTCTTTTCCCTGATCTAAAACCTAAAGCCTGAAATAATTGCCTAAGTTTTTGCGTAATTGCCAGGTTCTTCAATTTATGTTTTAGACTACTACATTTCTGGGCCTATCTTTTTGTTAGGAAACAAGCTAAGAGGGACTAAAGTGTATATAAGGGTTTTGCCTGCCGTTATTATGTACTAAAACTTATAATTGTACAAAACAATACGAAACGATTTTTGCTTGTGCTTTGAAGAAATCTTGGGTTACAAACATTCCATGACATGTGTTCTGCCCTAAGGGCTACGACACTGTGATCGGAGAACGTGGCGCGTCCCTGTCCGGCGGTCAGAAGCAGCGGATTGCAATCGCCAGGTCGCTGCTGAGGGAACCAGCTGTGCTACTTCTGGATGAAGCCACCTCGGCTCTGGACCCTCACTCCGAGAAACAGGTCCAGGCAGCTCTCGACAGAGCTAGTGTCGGAAGAACTACTGTCACTGTTTCGCATCGGTAAGTTTCGTTATACTTGCGACGCGTAGCCATTGCCATTTTCCTATTGAGGTAGTCTGCTGTGTTGCTTTTGGATAAAGCACTCCAAGAAGTAGGGCCAGGGCAACTAGCGTTCAACTAATATTATGGTAACTGGTACGTCTATTCATTCTCATTGATTTAACCTCAATGTCTTAAAGAACATAATGAAAAATATATTATTCATTACAGGTTGTCCACCATCGTAAACGCCGATCGTATCGTCTGTATGGATCAAGGGCAAATTGTAGAATCTGGAACTCATGGTGATCTGATGAAAGCTAAAGGTATGTTTTTATGGATCCTAACCCATTGGTTAATTTATGATCAACAGTTATTGCTTTCATAGAATTTTCATTATACCTGATACCTGCCGCCGTGTGCCTCACTACCAAACTATTTACGAGTTATAATTGGGCATTATTTTGGCCTGTTGCCAGAATGGTTAGTGAGATCGAAGAAATGGTTGTGTCGGGTCTTGGTTGGCTTGGCTTTTAGATCGATTACCTACAAATAATAACTTCATAAGGCCCTCCACGAAGCGAAAGATCGAAACAGGTGGAGGGAAGTAGTTGGAGAGAAGGTGATTCAATGGGGGTTCACGACCCTCAGTAATGAGGAATACAATGCGAGGAGGACAAAACAATCAATTAGTAAATATTACGCAATTATCGAATTGTTTTTTGCCTTACCGGTCCCATGCCACCCTGTATACATACTTTTTCTCTAAAATATTTGATTTGATTTTGTACTTGTAGGTTTTTACTACAACTTGGTGACCAGTGGAAATGAAAATCAGGATACGGAAATTATCGAGACGCTTCCAGAAGAGGCGGAAGTAGAAGGGGAAGAACCGCCACCGGAAGCGCTGGCGCCGCGGCTCGATGTCAAACGACGATCTGGAAGGAGGCTGCACAGACATCACTCCTTGAAAAGAGGTAACAATTTCACAATAATAACATAAAATATGTACAATATGCAGTAGTCCATGGGCAGCGGTGATCGCTTACCATCAGGTGACCCGCTTGCTCCAAGCAAAGAAGACTAATAAAATATACGAACCTAAGAGATATAAACGTTGCAGACTCCCACGACTGGATGACTCCTCGCGGCTCCATCAGCTCCGTGATGTCGACTGGTCTCAGCAACTATGTATACAACGCCGAATTCGATGACGAGGAAGAGAAGGACGAAGAAGAAGTGAGTACTGGTTACTGTACTTGGCATACATAGTAATTTGGTGGTGATTAAATTGCCGTCAATGATATAGATCGTATATTTAAAGGTCTCCGCGCGTCCAAGTAAGTATAAAGATAGTTATAGTATGTAGTAGTATATAGATCTACAATTTTCATAACTTTGAAAACTTTAAAGCACTCCCTGCCGTTGTTACCTATAACTAGCACTAGCATCCCGTGTTCCTTTTCATCAAACATAATCTTTCGTATTTCTAATGACTTTGTAACTTTTTATTTTATACTTTTAGGACGTGAAACCAGTAAGCGACTGGCAGCTGATGAAGCTGAACGCGCCGGAGTGGTTGTCCTTGACGATCGGATCCATTGCCGCATTTACCCAGGGCGCTTGTTTCCCGGTCTTCGCGCTGCTCTTTGGTTACGCCAGTGGGGTAAGATAATAAAACTGCATTGTTTTTCATTTCAATATTCTTCAGGTATGTCGCTTAATTTCCTCCTTCTTTCTTCTTCTTGCTTTTGTCCGATCCATCAAAATCTTCGATGAACCAGAATGTGTAGCCACTCATTTTCGTTGATGTACACAATTGAGTCTATAGCTTTTTCTTTTCAAAAAATCAATTAAAATAAGCAGTAAATGTTTTACAGATATTTGTACTGGACGACCACAACGAAATTATCTACATGGCGGATCTGTACTCTGGGATGTTCGTGGTGGTTGCTGCGGTGGCCGGCGTCAGCATGTGCCTGCAGAGCGTAGCCTTCACCAACGCCGGCCTCAAAATGACCACGCGACTGCGCCATCAGTACTTCACAGCCCTCTTGAGACAGGTTATTCACGCTTACATCTTTGCAAGCAAAAACTTTAACTTTCGCAGTAATCAATTACCTTAAATGTTTCGATATCTCCAAATGAATCGCACATACATTCACACATAGCTGAATCGTCAGTAATGCGTCAGTAATGTGCCCAACTGCTTCGTTGGCTTCAACATCAGTATTTTACCGTCAGATTTTTGACTACCATAGAATACCACCACAGATACCTTACACACACGCTTGTGGCGGTATACCTATGGTTGAGAAGCTCCAGGTTCAAATCGATTACTCCCATGTGAGTTTCTTAGACCAATCTAAGTCAAGAATAGTAATTTTATTAGACCACCTCTGCTTTCGGGGTAGGAAAACTTCACGAGAAAACCAGCACTCTAGCTGAATATAATCTAGTGCGTGAAATGGATAAGGCAATAGCAAACCATTAAAATTGCCAAGAAAGTCGTTATGTATGTTTAATTCCACATAATAACCACGATTTTCATGAGAAATACGACTACGTATACAGAACAATTATAAATTCCAATGTTAACAAAACGCATAAACTTCAGGAAATCGGCTACTTCGACAAGGAATCAAACACTGTCGGCGCTCTGTGCACGCGCCTGAGTGGGGACACAGCGGAGGTGCAGGGCGCCACAGGACTCCGTACCGGGCTGGTGCTGCAGGGCGTCAGCTCCGTTCTCGTCGGCTTCGTCATGGCCATCTGCTACAACTGGAAACTCACGCTCGTCGGCACGGCTTTCCTGCCTATTGTGAGTTCTTTTTTACTAGCAGCAATATTTTCTAGAAACATTACACCGGTTTGCGCCTGGTAAATCTAGTTTACACTAGTTTTGTTCCCTCAAAGCTACTAGGTTTTGTTGATAGACCTTTATGTGCGGAATATATGTACATTAGGTAAGATTTCAGAAAAAAAATAGAATTAAGAATTAAAAGATCGAATGTGCCTGCATTTTATAAAATTTTTATAAAGTAAATAACCTAGTCTTCATCAACACTTGAGTATATTTAATTAACAGATGGTGGGTAGCATCTGGCTGGAAGGCATCATCTCCCAGAAGTCGCAGACGGACGAACGCAACGCCATGGAGGCGGCCAACGCCATCGCCACCGAGGCCGTCGTCAGCATCCGCACTGTGCAAAGTTTGGGTTGGTACTCTAAGGAAACATCTTAAATATATTTCCAAGGGTCATCTCTCGATTTCCAAGGATCATCTCTCGTTTTGCAGGCTTCAATGCCATATATGTTTTTAGTAGGTATCTAGGTACAATATACGCAAACAATTCTACTTTGATTATTTAAGCAATTCTAATGAAAGGCATATACTTAAATTCATTAAAAATATTTTGTCATGGAGTACTTAAGGTAGGGTCTGGCGAATACGTCGACTTTAACAGCACACGACAGCACACCGATTATCACGAGACCGCCTTTAAGCCGCAAGAGTTTGCAGCACGCGACTACACTGAGTTGTAGTGATAATGTGTGTGATATATCTGTCTCTTTTTAGCACAGCATTTAGTGCATATGAAGAAACAGTACATCCAATATGTCAACAGTTCAACTTATAGCGGCGTTAATCAAAGTGCTGCAGGGTGCTGTCGAGTGTAGCTGGTCGCTGCGACCGGCGGCACCTTGCAGCACCTTGCAGCACCTTGATAGACGCCGGCTTAGGGATGTATGCAAACACGAAAACAAAACATCGATATATCGATATTTTGTCTTTCTTGGCAGGTACTTACAAACTAGGGACAACCCGTCTGTCTGCTCGCGATAAACTCAAAAACTACTGAACAGATGTTTATGCGGTTTATACTAATGGACTGGGTGGGTCATGTCATAATAAAGGAAAGCTTTGGTGTACAATTTTGTCGGGCAAAGCCGTGGGTATAAGCTAGTCGATATATAAATAAATTTCTATTGCGTTGCATAAAAATGATTTTCTAAAAACCGCATCAAAATCGGTACAGCCAAACGCAAGATAATCGCGGACAAACATACATACAAAAATCCAGGTCAAACTGAGAACCTCCTTTTTTGAAGTCGGTTAAAAGTAGCATTTTTAATAATGTTTTTGGTTTTTTATAAGATGTTGTGTATACGTTTATCTTTGTATAGTAAAGTATTTAAAGTATATTTTATAGATTTTCTAAGGTTTCTAGATTGATGGAAATACACCCCTTGAAACTACCACAAAAACAAATTTTACCTACCAAAAAATAAAATAAAAGCTTCGATATAACTAATAATAAACATTACTACACCCCTAAGTCTCGGTATAGTTAACGGAGGCCGCAGGTCGCAGCGGCTAACGCCGTCTGCTGCTAGCTTAAGGGGATGTAATCCATGGTTACCTAATATTTTATTTCATCGTATTGTTTGGTTTATTATTTTATTTAGGTGAAGTTTATATCACTGATTACAAAATAACACATTAATTTGTTTTTAAAACTGGTATTGCCTTTTGCAACACACTAATCGTCATTATTATGGATTCTTAGCCATTACCATCTCTCTCTTTAGCCGTATTTCCTCATGACTGAGGGTTGTGGTCATTATATGGAATGAAACACACACAACGACTCTCTTTGCAATTTTAATGGAGTGGTTTGCCATTGCCTTCTCCATTTCACACACTAGCTGATTATCATCAACCAGAGTGCAGGTTTCCTCACGATGTTTTCCTTCACCGGAAGCAAGTGGTGGTCGATGAAAACTAACATGAGTCAGATTGGTATACAAAGCCATGTAGCCCGGGCAGGATTCGAACCAGGGATTTTGCATCCACAGGCGGGCGCCCCACCAGTCGGCCACCACCGTTTCAGCCATTACCATAAGTATTAAAAAATAGAATACTATTAGCCTGATGCGATTACCACCAGTAATTATTGTTTAAATCAAATATCACCTAATTTCTTTCGATATTTTTAACTTTGCACGCATTCCAGATGATTTAAAAAAAGGCTTCAAAATAAATCAGAAATAATCCAAAACGCGGCCCCTTAAGTCTGCGACAGTCGGCGACAGTTTGCGTTCCTTTGTAGAAAGCCGCTTCTCGTAATAACTTTTTTGCGTTTTTGTGGAGTTGTTGTGACAATATGTCTATCTCTTTTTAGCTCTTTTAAGACGAAAGAGTGCAACCAATTTGTTAACAGTTTGACTTAAAATCTGTCGAGAATCCCAGACGACGCAAAGCCACTCCCCACTCGCCGCTCTTTCCCCTCAACCTTACGCAGATATCGACGTTACAAGAGACCATTCTCAACGGTTTTCATATAATTTTGTATCCGATATAACGTGTAGCTCGTCGCAGAGTAATCGAAAGACCAAAGTTTTACCTAACACATAACTCAATTTTTGCTTATAAAGTACATAATACATAAAAGTAGGAAGCGCGCCGCGCAGCCCTTTCCTACTTCTATGACAAAAACAAGAACCAAACATTAATTAAATTAAAATTTAAACGTAACAGGAATAGAAGAAATGTTCCTTCAGAAATTCCAGGAATCGTTAGCAGAGTCGTGCCGCGCGATCATCAAGAAAACAAGATGGCGCGGGTTGGTGCTAGGTCTGGGCATCTACGTGCCCTTCCTGTCCTACTGCAGCGCCACGGTGTACGGCGCCGTGCTCGTGGCTCGCGAGGCGCTGGCTTACCAGACGGTCATGCTGTGAGTATACTGACTTTCACTTTTCAGCACTTATCTATATCTTATCTATAGTTAGCAAGATTAACAAAATCCTCGGTTATTTTATTTATATATTTTTTGTAGCTTTATATATGGGTGAGCATTTTTCTCAGCTTTGCCCGCGTAGCCCATTTAGAGTGGATTAGGAGTGTAATTTCTAAAATTCCTTTATTAGTGCTCTTTAGGTACGCTATAAAAAGAACCTCTATGCAAAATTTCTAGTCTACGTTTAGCGGTTTCGTCTCTGTGTTGATATAAAATCGATCAGAGTGCAATTTTATTAATATAGATTAATCTAAACAACTATTCACCTGTTTAATTTATCTGTGAGCTCGGAATAGCAAGCTGATATGGAACCCTAAAATTACGAACGACCCGAATGTGATTGTACCTAGATGGTATTTTTGCAGTGTTCGAGTTTATATGCAACCTGTCGAACCAAATGGTCCTGTATAGCGAACTATTTTCTGCCTCGTGTGCCTCTAACTCCTTTTTTAAATTTCCTTTTTACTCCTACTTTGGGTTGCTTTGGGGCTAAGTCATCTGTGTGATTTGTTCGTATATACCTATATTGTTATATACTTTTGATTTTGAAAGTGTGAACGAGGCCATAATGTACGGAGCGTACATGCTGGGTCAGTCGCTGGTGTACGCGCCCAGCTTCAACTCTGCGCGGTACTGCGGCGCGCGCATCCTGGCGCTCATCAACCGGACGCCCAAAGTGCGCACTGAGGACGGTGTGCGCGATAAAAAAGAATGGGTAAATCTGAATTCTTTTAAAGTAAAGGTCGGAAAAGTAGAATCTTTAAATTAATAGCAAAAGTCTAAAGAAAGGGGAAAGAGAAAGGATCTAACCATTACGGATGTTTTCATAGTATGTCAGATTTTCATATTTTCATTGACTTTACAGTAAGTATTCAACAAAAAAATTCTATGAACAATATGACAGTTTTATAATATAGAATACACTGGCTGGTAGTGAGCAGAAATAAGCCAAAGTGGAAAATCTTTTCGTTATTTTAAAAGTATCTACAACTGAGAAGTCATAGCCACAATTGTTTCCTTATATAAAAGGCGTTCGTGCTCTTATTTAGCAATAACTATACCTTCCAGACGGCAACTGGGAAGTTCAGCTTCAGAGACGTGGAGTTCAGCTACCCCACGCGGCCGCACCTCAGGGTGCTGAAAGGCTTGGACTTGAAAGCGGAGGCCGGGAAGACCATCGCACTGGTGGGCTCGTCCGGCTGTGGCAAGTCCACGGTGCTACAGCTACTACAGAGGTTCTATGACCCTGACGCGGGATCCATTGTGAGTAGCAACTTTTAATTTGGCTTCGCCTCGAAATAAAAAGTTCGAAACCGAGAAGTCGGGTCAGATAAACTTTCTGTTTACCGATTCAAGGATATTTGAAGTTTCTGAAGACTGAATTGGAGTTGAATTCGTATAGACTGGCTACCTATTCTTACTTGTTTACTTACTTTGTTGATTTTTCATGAGTCGCTTTTTATTCAGCATGAAAATAAGAATTCCAGTTTTTTTGAGACATAAGATATTCTCTTTAAGATTTATTTGTGATTTATTTATATCATTGTTCCCACGGAAATATTATTTTATAATAGCGCAGTAAATAGAGGAGAATCAAATTACAAACGGTCCAGTAATTGTGATTTTTTTGAAATGTTGTGTAGGATTATTGTGAGTACTCAAAATAAAAAGGGCACAATTGCCAAGTTACCGCGTCCGTGGTAATCTTAAAAAAACTAAAAAAAAAAAAAACTTTTTTCAGATTTAGGCTCATATTTTCGTTTAGATGCATTTTTGCTAGGAAAGTGTTCTACAAAATCTTGTAGATAATTAAATTTCCTATTATTTACAGTTTACTTTTTGTATCTAGGACTGATAGTTACCGAGATGTTTGCTTATAAAAAAAATTAAAAAAATCTCCTTTTTTGGAAATTTGTCAAACTTTTCACTTCAGAACGCTGTAATCTAGTTATGGCATATTTTAGGAGAATAAGTATTGGAACAAAATTTGTAGGGAATTTAATTACCTACAAAACGCATTTGCAATTTTCTTAACCAACCCTGCAGAATGGGGAGTAAAACTCAATATTAAAACTACGGAATATTGCTTTTTTTGTTATAATATTTTATTTTCTGCTAACTGCGCCTCGGGTCTTCGCTCTCGTGGGAATTTCAGGATATAAAGTAACCTATGTACTATTTCTGGTATTTTTCTACTAGTATACCAAATTTAATACAAATCCGTCCATAGTTCATTGAATAAAGACCAAAATAGAACTAAGGGTAGGGTTTACTTACAAATGGTTCAATAGTTCTGAATTTTTGATATGTTATTTAGGATGGTTAGTAAGTGTTTAAAATGCAAGAGGCACAATTTCTCCCCCTTCCACGCCCGCCATATGTTGGAAAAACCAAAAAAATTGCCACTTTATTCAGACTTGCGCTCTCACCTTCGTTTAGATGCATTTTAGCTACATTAGAGTTCTACACAACGTTGTAAAAATAAATTTCCTATAATGTACAATTTATATTTTGTTTCTAGGACTAATAGTTATGGAGATGTGCACTTTAAAAAAATCGCATTTTTTAATCGCATTTGGAAATTTGTCAAACTTTTTACTTCAGAGCGCTGTAATTCATTTATGGCCTACTCTAGAAAAATATATATTAGAATAAAATTTGAAGAAAATTTAATTGCCTACAAAACACATGTAATTTTTTTAACCAACCCTACGGAGTAGGTAGTAAAAGTAAAAGTTAAAATATTACGTTTTTGCTATCATATTTTATTGTCTACTAGCTGCAGCCGGGGGCTTTATTCCCATAGGAATATTGGGATAAAAAGTACCTTATGTGCTAGCCCTGATATTTTTCTACTAGCATACCAAATTTTATCGAAATCCGTCCAGTAGATTTTTTAGATTGAGCAAGAAATATCACATCCAAACTTTTTCATTTTAAAATCGGGTTTCTTTCCCAATCTTTATTGCTGATGAATCAAATATTATCTAATATCTGTACTTGATAATGTCCACAGACACTTTTACAGTGTCCCAATCAGGTACCGGTTACTCACCTGCAATGAATCACACTATAAATGGGATAGTTTGGATGTGATATTTGTTGCTTAATCACACTAAACCTACTAGACGGATTTCGATTAAATTTGGTATACTAGTAGAAAAATATCAGGACTAGCACATAAGGTACTTTTTATCCCGAAATTTCCATGGGACCGAGATTCAGTTAGTAAAAAGAAAATATTATAGCAAAAAACAATTTCCGTTGTTTTATCATTTAATTTTACTCTCCACCTTGCAGGGTTGGTTAAGAAATATGCAATTGCGTTTTGCAGGTATTTAAATTCCCTACGATGTTTGTTCTGCTACTTTTTCTCCTAGAATAGGTCATGACTGGATTACATCGTTTTAAATTAAAAAAGATTGACGAATATTTGAAAAATGAGATTTTTTTAAGGCAAAGGATTTTTTTTTCTCGGAAACTGTCAGTCCTAGAAACAAAATATAAAATGTAAATAACGGCAAATTTAATTTTCTACAACATTGTGTAGAACACTTTTCTAGCGAAAATGCACTTAAAAGAAAATATAAGCGAAAAACCGAACAAAGTGGTGATTTTTTTATTTTTCCAATTTGACGGCGAGTGCAAAAGCTAGTCAATTGTGCCATATTTATTTTAAATACTTACAACCATCCTAAACAATAATATAAAAAAAATTGAGTTACTGGACCGCACGTAATTAACTCCTAGGGAAGGTTCGCTCTATTTACTGCGCTATAAGTCGATGATTGTTCCATAAGATTCTTAAACTTTTTCGAGGCTTTTCCCATGGAAGTAATAAGTATTTTGTAAAGTACTTATTACTTCCATGGCTTTTACCTATGCTTTCCAACCTAAAATCTAAATTAGAAAAAAGATTAGGGTATGACATTTGACTGATTTATAAATTTTCATGATGACATTTTTGTTAAATATTAAAATTTGATGCCCTTTTCGTTTCTAAAGGACATTTCTAGAACAATAAAAGAACGGACCGATAAATAAATTAAATTTAGTGCACTTGATACAACACACATTTGTAGTAAAGTTTAAAACTTATTCAAAATGGGGCAATATCTGGGGCAATATTTAGGGTCGTTAACGGCGAGAGAAGTCGGATTGAATGCGAATGATAAGCCAACCTTCCCCGTAGCTAAGGGCTTCGGCATCACGAGAGGCAAACGCGTGATGATAGCCTGCGAAGAGGATCTCAAATCTGCCCGGATACCACTCAAATACCGCGACTATTGTGCCCACCTCCTTATTAAGTACCACATGTGCCGGTACGAACACATGCCTTTTATCATAAAGTGTGCTCATGAGAAACATGCCTATCTAAACTGCGAGAAAGATGACTACATAATAAGAATGAAGGAATTTGAAAGAGAGAAGCGCTTGCGGGAGAGGGAAATAAGAATTAAAAACAAAAAGGAAAAATAAAAAAATATTTTGTTACATCGCCTTGTGAAATATTACTTTTCTAATAAATAATCTATAGCACTTTAGCGTTTGTTTAATCCATTATTCAATAAAACTGTATAATATATCGTATGTAATGAACTCCTAATAAGAAGGTGGGGATACATCAATGTACTCTTATAACTATGCAGAAACCCATGTAAGTGCAAGGCAACCTTCGATCACATCATAATAATGTGCCTACCCTCACTGTAGTGCTTACAACAAACTTTCGCCTTTTTCCCCTTTTTGTTTTTATTTTTACAACAACCTGTCGAGAATCTAACGTAGGTAGGTACAATGTTTCCTTCAAATATGATAAAAATCCATTCATAAATAATCCTACTGCAAGCTTCCCCCTACCCTTTGCCCCCATTTTCCTCAATCAAAAAATCTCTCGACAAAAAAAATCAAATATAAATCAAGGAACACATGTGCCAAGTTTCGTAAGGATCCGTTCAGAAATGTGACCTCTAATAACAAACAAACCCACATTCCGAATTCCCGACAAAAGCAAAATTAGCCAGTATTGAAATGGAGACACGCTCGCTCCGCTTCCTCGGTCACAAAAGACCAGCCACCTGGAATATGACCCAGGGTAGCTAGTATCTAGTTAAGAGATCCCAAGCAAATTCGGCCATCCTTAAAATAGAGGCTAACTCGTTTCGCTCGAAAAATGTATTTTCACTGTGTAGGAATTAGACGACCGGGATATCCATAGCGGTCTGACCTTGCCACGGCTGCGTCGCCAGCTGGGCGTGGTCCAACAGGAGCCAGTGTTGTTCGACCGCACGCTGGCGGAGAACATCGCATACGGCGACAACAACCGCAAGATCTCCATGCACGAAATCATCGCCGCTGCCAAGGCCGCCAACATCCACAGCTTCATCTCGTCTCTGCCTAAGGTAAGGGTTACCTTACTTCCTAATCAGCCCATATATCTGTGGTGACTCAGTCCGAAAGAGCTCTGGTTCGCATCCCAAGTCCCAAGCGAGGCCCGACATAAATCTTTGTAATTGTTAATATCTCAGGTTCTTAGCGGTGTGTCAAGATAAACCTGTACAGCTTTTAAATTAGACTTTCAGCAATACTTCTGTGGAAAGTGCATCAAGTTTTTGCGTTACAGACAAACCAGTTCTAAAAAAAACATTTGGGCTTAAACTGACCCTATAAAACTCTTTAAAAATATTTCCTTTGTACCAACAGGACAAAGTACCTTCTACCTACTAATTTCATAGACCAGTTACAGTTTAGGTAACTTTATCGTTGTTCCTAAAACTAGATCGTTTAATTATGTTCACATGTTAAATGCATTTTTAACAGGGGTACGACACAAACTTGGGCTCTGGTGGTGCACAGTTGTCCGGTGGTCAGAAACAACGCGTGTGCATTGCTCGGGCGCTGATCCGTTCCCCCAGGCTGCTGTTACTAGACGAAGCTACTTCTGCTCTCGATGCCAACAGCGAGAGGGTAAGATGATACAACATTGTTATTTTACGCAAGCTACAGTTATTTATCCCATCATAAAACTTCCCATTTATGAGCTTCAACCCCATTTCCACTTAACCTATAAAAAATATAATTAAATCTTGACAGGCGGTGACGGAAGCCCTAGAAAAAGCAGCACAGGGTCGAACATGCATCACGATCGCACATCGCTTGTCCACTATCAAGGATGCCGATTGCATATGTGTAGTCGATAAAGGTAAGCGTACTTAGATATTATTTGCCACTTTAGTATTTTACTTCTAGGTGCTATCCACAGAACTATATACATCTTTTACTGGTGTGACTACGTACTCAATAGGAGGCAGGCAGACAAAATGTACGATTCGAAATTGGTATATTTTCATTTACACTGATCTTTATTTCTGTCTAGGTAAAATTGTGGAACGTGGCACTCACTCGGAGTTGATCAACATGAAAGGCATTTACTGGCGCATGTGCAAAGGGCAACATATGGCATAAGCTGCAAGAGGCAACCAGCCATCCTGAAGATAAGCTATTACCAAATACTTGCCAATGTCTGGCAATCATCACTCACAAGTTTGCATTTTTTCTTGTTACGTGTTATTTTTTCTACATTCATATATTACTTAGGTTAAGTTGTAAATAAAAAAATATGATTTTTAGTGAAAATCGAAATAATAATGTTACTGACATCTAATGTTATGCATGTCTTGACACAATGTAACGTGTTTAAGTAATAATATATCATGCTATTGAAATAAATCTTTAAATAAAAAGTCAATGACAGACGAGTCCATTCTTTATTTTTATTCATTCCAAAGATCATCCTTACCACATTTTCAATCAACCACTATGGCTAAAAATTACCTACTTACAATATCACTTCACAAACTTCCTTTTTGGCAATACCCTGTATCCTTTTCATTACATAGTAAGCACTAGGTTCTAAACGTAAGACTTGTGAGCTGATCCGCGCTTTACATTTGTGTGCTAAAGATCATAATACGTTTTGTAATTAAGTATCGAATTCACTAAAAGGCAAATAATTCGATAGCACCGATATTATTTGGAACGAAATAGTATTCGCTCGCTAACTCGCTAGTGTTGTGCGAAATTTGTCGCCTAGTAAACACGCGACTTCAAAATCTTATGAGACTTTGTCTTAACAATAACATGTATCATGTCCATCATCTCGCATAAATGAAAATACGCTGGATTAACTCGCTCGTCTATAAAATGTGTTGCTATCAACAGTCCCTTCTCCTAGTGACAACAAGGTTAATGCCAAACGCAGAAGACCAAACATCTTCAAATGTAACGTAACACTACAAGCTTTCATAGCATCAAGTTCCATAAGAATCTAATCGCCCCACTTAATTTAAAGTCGGACAAAATCGGTAATCTGCATTACGCTTACAATCTACATTTTAAACAGCTGACAATGGGGTTTGCTATGCGAGTCAATTTAAATTGAATAGATAGGTATTTTTACCCGACTGCAAAGGAAGGGTTATTATATAGTAGCTTCAAAATCCTGGCGAAATAAAAAAAATATCAAATTCAATAGATTTGTCAAAATATTAAATTAAAGCTACAAAACTGAAGGCTAGAAACATTATTGCCATGATTATTTTCTTCATCCGTAACTGTTTCGCATAGCAGACCGACTTAATTAATCTTTTAAAAATATCAGAAATATTAGACACCTAATAGCTTTATATAATATCTTATCTGTTCGCAAGCATATCGACTTGAGGAGCAACAGCAGATCATGGCGATGCAAGAGTTGTGAACTGTGGTCAGGTCACTTTAACAAATCAAAATATGACCTATTTTCCATTTCCTAAATATTTAAAAATCTTAGATTCATTTTTGATTATTTAGGAAATTGGAATATATTTAACACGGGGTCCTAATGTAAGATGTGAGACGACAACTAATAATTGTTAACAGACTGTGATACTTGCCGCTCTGCTGTGGTGCCCAAAAGATATGCCTCAAACTGATTTACTTTTAAGGTTACATTAAGAAAATGACACATGACAACAAAATATATAGGGATAGAACATACAGATGCAAGGGTTGTTTGAAAATATATAATAAGTATATAATAAAAAATGTTAATAAACCAAGTATAATTGAATTAAAACCGCGAATAAATTATATAGTGGACAAAATAAACAGCTTATTATTATTATAATATCAATGGTCAACCTATTTGGTATGTTAAACAAACACAGACATCTACAACAATAAGAGATATTTTTGGCAAGTTAACAAGAAATAAAACAAATTACATTAAATAAAAACCTGTAACAAAATTAAATGTATATAAATTCCTGTTGGACGAGTGACAGAACGCACGAGGTCCGGATTCAAGTTATCTATGTACAGTCATGAGCATTAGTATATAAACACATCAGTCCTTAACACAATGTGATGAAGTCTAAAATTGAATACATATCAATGCTCGTGACTGTAAGTCAAATATAAGCAACTATTACCGCAACGTGAGGTCCGGTCGCCCGTCGGAATCAGAACTTCATTAAAAATATAATATTAAAAAAATCCATTGTTACTTAATTTTTTTGTCTATGACATAAAATCTGTCTACATCAAATACAACATTTTACCTATTATTATGAGCTGAAAACTACTTTAAATTGATGAATATTAATAGACATTCATAGTATATTGTACAGTAATGCTCCTATATCATTGAATCAACTAAATGTGGACCTCATAATATAAGTACAGTAGATGCGACGAAATGCGTCATATAGATTTTATGGCACATGGCGGCAAAAAGCGTATCTGTACTTTACTTAGGTATTACCGCATACATATAACCGCCTAATTGCATCAAAATAAAAATTTAACGCATCAACAACAATAAATATTTATAATCGCAAATCGGTATCTCGAAAAAAAAATCTAAATTAAAACGAACTGGATAAATACTAACAAATAAATTAAAAATACACGCCAATGTGTAAAAGTTTTCTAATGTGGATCGACTTCCATTATCCTGAATGCGGAATCAATGCAATGACAACTCGACCCCTCATTAAATATTTTATTATTAGTTTTAAATTAAATCGACTTAAATATAAGTCACAATTGTGCCTAGATTCTGCATGAAAGTCGATTCACTTTACCAAGTAATACTAAAAATCCACATATGAAAAATATCAGGTACACAGCTTACGAAACTAAAATTACTCTTTTAGTAGATTTAATAAACCTTGTAGAATTCGTCGTATGATTTGGACTGGGTGAATAAGTCACCTGAATAACAAGATGTGAACTAAGGTACATTGGCTGCACCTTGATTTACATTGGATGCACCCGGATTTCACCCAGACGAATTTAACTGGATGAATACCTAATTAATATTTTTGCAATTTCAGTATTAACATAATCATAGCAGTACAATGTTGTTTTCCCTCCACTATGTATGTGTGCGAAGCAGTTGGCCAGTGCTGAGAGAATGTTTGCCAAAAGGATTTCTGTAAAAATGGATTAATCCTATGGACTCTGGATTTTCGCTCTAATTAACAAATGATACCAAATTAAAAATGCGCAGAACCGACACCCGCCGACAGCATTACCGAAAAATCCCGAGGGCTTGTGACGTCACTGAGATAGTCGTTTCTACTCGGAACTCCGTCACAATACCGTGTCAGCTCTACCCGTCCCAATCGGGCTGGGCCGGTCGCAGATCACGGGTTTGTTCGTGAAGATTTCAGATTTTTCCGAAACTGGTTATTTTTAATTTAATATAAATTGTTAATTTGTGCAATAACAGTTCGCAATGTGCTTCGGGTCAACTGGACAAAAACCAATAGTTGCCTGATTTATCGCAATATCTTACCATGTTAATTTATAACAATCTGATTCAATTTTCTGTCATGATTTCGATATCGTTCCACTTGGAAATGTTACCTAAAACTGTCACTAGGGTACCGTATGACCTACACTCAAATAGGTTTGTCACACAGAGCATTTATAGTAGAGCTGTTCATAAGCTAGTAGACCTGTCCCCAGTCGACAAACTTGAGGCTTCTAACTATTGGCCACCAGACGTCACTATTGTCGCATTCGCGGAGTTCACTTCATAGTGTCAACACGTGCCGCAGATGTGTCGAAGTTACGCGAAATTTTAGATTGTGCTCATTAACAATGAAGTGCTGTATTGTGGGGTGTAAAAGTAACACACACAACAAGGAATCACGCGATAAAAGTATATATTTTCACTCGTAAGTATTTTTACGTAATTATTCCCACAGCGGTGGATACGCGCCTGTCAGTACAGCCATCTAGTGAGTAATAGCAGAACTCAAGAGAATTAATAAAACAGTTTGCGAAAATAATTCTGCTACTGGCCAATAGGTGGCTATACAGTTTGTAAAATTAGATAAAATAAGTCGTATGTCTATCCAATAAGAGTTCATTTTTTAATTTCTGTCTACGGTAAGTATACGTCCCCCGCTCCCCTCCCAATGCGGACACTGTCTTTCATATGTAAAATGCCTATGCGCATCTCCTCTCCATACATACTTCGTGGTTTGTCATTAAACCATCAGTTTATTCATTATACGAACATACTGATACGAAATAACACAACTTATAAATTTTGGTCGACCATTTACAAGATCACTCCCAGTATGGTATAGATCTGGTTTAAATTGTACTGACCACTGCTAGGCACTTGATAATCTTTTGGAACCCGATATACCGCACTAAATGTGGTCACAATATAATTCTACATCTCAAGAATATTTTTCTTAAAAACTAAACAAATCAACTTTTGACATTGCACTTCAATAGATACCCAAAAATTGGTAGAAAAGGTCATCATTTTATATAAATTTATAATTAATTATGGCCAACATAAATAGAATAAAACCCATTATTTAACACAGGTGCAATAAAATTCCAACAACCTTAACAAAATATATCGTAATTAAAAATAACGTTGTTTTTAAAATACATTGGAAACTGCTCAAATACACTAAAATTTAATTCAACAAATATGCTAACCAAATATAATCTTTACGTAAAAGTAACAAAATTATAATAATAAGAATAAAAACTCTGTTATTTATAATAAACATAGGTACTATGTCATAAAAATATTTCCACTTTTACGAACTCCGCAAAAGCCAGTTGTCTCAACATCATTAACATTATTTACCTAAAATGTATAATAATACCTATATCTGAAATAAAAAGGATTGTTGCAAGTAACTTCGGCAATTAAGCCACATTGTTTTTATCTCTAAGGTATACTCGGTCATTAACAGCAATGCTTGTGTTAGTTTTTCAAATTCATTCAAATTACATTTTCAGTCAAACAATTGAATTTTTCCTGGATAAATAGACAAATACTTACCTATTGGAATCGGATTTTGTTCACGATGTATTTTCATGCACTCAGACATCTTTTAAATAAAATTATTCTACGTTACTTCTCATACCATTGGCTTTATGCAAGTAAAAATCCCATCGAACGTTCTAACCATTTCAGAAACTAGCCAGGACAAACATATAGATAGACAATATTTCAAAAATTAATTTATATTACAAGTATACCTATTTCTAGTGAATATAGTCAGTAGCTTAATTTTAACATTACAAACAGACACTAAGTATATTTTTATTTATTGATGATGAAACAATAAGGCTATCGTCGATGTGCGATTAGTATATTTATTACAAGCTGTCTTCTATCATCACATAAGCATGTATAATAATTATATTTTAAAATCATACAAACACGACATACTATTTACACTTCAAAAGAGATCAACGAAAATATAATCAAATTAACAAGTGAAATGTATGTATAATAAATATACTAAAATGGCACATAACCTTTCATTTTCATAAGCCTAACGTATTGTGCCTTCAAAATTCTTAATTAGCTTCTATTTATTTATATCTATGTAATATGACAGATCACAGACAATAAAATAATATTTGTGTGAAAACTAAAGTAAATGTACAATTTAATATTGAAGACGACAAAAAGTCAATTCATTGCACAAAGGTAATGTTCTAACTTAATGGTCACATATTATATATACATTTTATATAGGTTGCACAGCCTTTGAAAATAAATAAGTCCTAGTAAAGTTACAACATATTAGTAAGTTGAAGGCGGGCTTTAGTTCAAAGAAGTTAATTAGTATTTAGTGATACAATAATATTAATAATAAAAATGACACCAAAATTTCTACAGTGATCTACAGTGTCACAATAGTTTTAATTTCGAATAATGTATAGTTGGTAATGCTAATATCCTATTTGATCAATCACAAACATCAAATATTCATATGTCAGCCAGCGAAGACTGATCAAAACATGTACGGGTCCACCAAAAGCTCGCGTTTGCGACAAGCGATACTTCACTAAAATATTTTTTTGTAACACTTAGTTTTCGCTTATTTTCGAATTCTAAAAGAGTATTAAATTATTTTACACTTACAAAGAATCATCTGGGCTATAAATAGACCGGATTAACCATCAATATAAATATTTGACACAGTAATTATATTATATATCCATACTCACAACAGCTATCAACAACATTTAAAAGTAAAACTATGTTTCCCTTAATCTAGGCCAAAACCACAGTGATATGTATGATTTATTGACCTATCGTATATATAGATATAAAATGACAATCACACATATTGAGCTAGCCCCAATAGGAGATACTAGCTCAAAGATATTTTATAAGAGATACGATAAACATCCAAGAGCCGGGCCAATCTGAAAAAGATCGAACCCGGTACCCCGTGGATCAGAGGCAAGGAGCCCGACAATAGAAAGTGTAGAACATCTATTTCTATAATATGTACGTTTAACTGCATTTGTAGATTAAAATATGTGTAATATGCTATTTACACAGGCTAATCGTGACATGGTAACGAAAAATACAGAAATGCCTTGTTGTGGCACTAGTTTCGACTAGGAATATACCGTATAATTGTATTTCAAGAATATGAATTGGATGTCGAGTCACTGTGGCATGTTGTTGTGTTGGAGATTGTTGTCGTGAGGGGGCTGCGGCAAGGGATACACAACAGAGGCGGGTCGCGGCGGGGCTTCATACACTATCTGTGCTGGCCGTTGGTTTGGTTGCAGCTCTTCAGCCGTCATATACGGGCTTTGAACCTGATTGACAATTATTTTATGGAATTTAAAACTAAATTGACAACCAGTAACACACCATATAGCGTGTTATTAAGCAAAGACCTAGGTTAGGTATACTTACCTCCTTTAAAGAGCTTCTAGCTAGCACGCCCGCAACGCTTTGTAAGCTCACGTTCTCATTGTAAACTGGTCAACTAATTGGCTGCGGCATATCTAACTACTTTCCACCCATATTTGATTCTTAACGTTCACGTGTCCTTTAACGTACCTACTTTCGAATGAACAATTTTTGATACATTCTCTTGGATTTTCTAATATGAATGATAAACAGTGACCTCAAACAGACTGTATATTCTCAGAGATTTATAAACATATGAGTTATCCCAGTTATGTGTGTGTTATAAAGAATCAATTTGATTTGTGTGGAATGATTTCTGGCGTGTTAACACTGGCGCCGATATATTTAATGGCAGTTGTTTTTTAACTATTATTTTAGTTTTTATTAAACAATGAAATTGTTAAGAATTGATCATGTAATCGACTTTTAAATGCCCCCCAAGATACTTTATAAGATAGTTACCAGATAACCCTTGACTTTGAGTTGTGTGGGGAAATCCGCAATCTTGTCTATTCACACGTCCCATTCAGCGAAGATTATTCAGTGTATTTGAGGCCCCTATTTGCCGGCTCTACTACTCGCTGAGACAGGGGGAAACAGCCGAGTCTGCCTTAATTAAGCTTATATTCTTACTTTAAATGACGCTTGTCTTCGTAAATATTAATAATACTTTCCACGTTTTGAAGATAAAGATGAATTTATTAGGTACTATTCAGGATAAGCTATTCTTGAAAGCCTTTCGAGTTAGTTAAATTTATAGGTATCAAAAGTAATGTTTTTACGTATTGATCAAACCAACTAAAAAGATTGGAAAATTTTCAGCCACTTTTGTTTTTCACACTATTTCCAATTGGACTGACTGTGCTGTCTCTCCTTGCCTAGCAAGTGTGCAGTTAGGCGAAATCTTTAAAGAAAAAGTATTTTTTAAATTTGAAACAATTCTTCTCACTTTTATATTTAAGCATTTTACCAAACATTGTACAGCCGGAGTAAGGGCCACATTAAACCGAAATGGCAGCGAAGCGGCGATTACTTTCAGTGTGAAATAATTTTAAAGTTTACCTAAATTACATTTATTAATAACTGTGGACAGTTATAAAAAGACATGGTAAGATGGATCTTACCATGTCTTTTTATGATTTTACAACAATATAAATTAAAATAGACTTTTTAGGAAATTACTTTCGTGGTTAATAAATGTTTTACTTTAGATTTAGAGGTTTGAACTGATATTTGATTTAAAAAAACACAATTCAACAAAAAGTGCTGTGTAGATTGTTTACATAATAGGACAATTATAAATAAATGGACCATACATACTAAATAAGACCAGTATTGCAGAACCGCCGACGAGATGCAGCTGCGCTTTTAAGATTCAAGCGACACTGGTCTTTTATAGTATGAAGAAAACTTTAAAATTATTTCACACTGCTCGAGGCGTCGCTGCCATTCCGGTTTGAAGCGGCCCTAAGATCGTGAACGTGAGGCCATGTGTTCAGTACTCACGTTTATAATGGGCTGCAACATACCAAGCCGGGCGAGCAGCAGCTGCTCCTTGACCTGGCGCAGCTCCTCCTGCTGTTGCACGATCATTTGCTGCAGCTCCTCGTGCTTCCGCTGCAACTGCTCCTGCCAGAGCCACTAACTAGTATCACATGATCACAACACCGCGGGTCTGACGCAGAAAGTGCACTTTGCAAAGCGTACACTCGACAGCAGAATGAGCACTTCGTAGAATGAGCACTTCGCAAAATGAGCACTTCGTAGAATGAGCACTTCGCAAAATGAGCACTTCGTAGAATGAGCACTTCGCAGAATAAGCACTTTTTGGGAAGGAAGGATTAACCTACTAAAAAGCAATGTTCTTGTCGTTTTTGCAACATTTTTCAAAAAAAACGGGTAAATTATTGCTTTTTGGTAGGTTTTTCCTTTTTCTATGTTAACAATTTTCTCAAAAGTACTCACTGCTCGTTTTACGAAGTGCTCATTCTGCGAAGTGCACCAACTGCGAAATGCACATTTTTTGTCGAGTGTACGTTTTGCGAAGAATTCTGCCTCAGACCCAAAACCGCGTGTGGAGCGCGAAAGACACCATCAGGTATAAGTGTAAAAAAAAATAAGACAGTAAATTTTAAATTTTCGACGAGATATTCTGTATCTAAGCTTTTTGCGTTGAGAAGTTCCTTAGTAAGACCCAATTTTGGATGTAAGGATCGGGAAATGCTTATTAATTCGCTTAAAATGTATACGGAGTCGCATTCTTATCTTTAACGTAATTAATAACATAACCATTTCACCTATCCTTTTCTCAATTTTTAGGGTTTCGTAACTTAAAAGGTAAAAAAGGAACTTTCTCAAAAACGCATAAAGGTAGCAAGTTGAAATTATTATTAAATACTCAACCATAAACTCGAGTTTATGGTTTTTTTCAGCTGTAAAATAATCAAACTGTAACTGTAAAAAAATCAAAATGATATATCAACGCGATCAAAAGATTTTTAGAAAGTTGCAAATTTTGCAATTTAGGAGGGAATCAAAACCTATAGGGAACCCTACTTCATGTTGACGTAGAATAATAAAATTTGGCAAGAAGCATGTGCTTGTGCAATATTGTGCGCCAGTTAGACTCGCACTTGGCCGGTAATCATTGATGGCATTACTTCTTAATTAACTTCTTTTTTCATCTTTATGCTGACGACCTGCAAATATATGCTTATCCCTTAAAAACTTTCAGGGCGCTATCAATATTATTAATGCAGATCTTGCTGCAGTTGCAAAGCGGTCTCACAATTTTGGCAAACTGATCTCACAAAGGCTTACACTCAACGCCATCAAGTCGCAGGCTATTATTATTGGCAATCCTTATTTTGCTTTTTGAACTTGACGGTACAATAATTCCTTACACTTCTACTGTCAAAAATCTGAGATTCATCTTTGATGAAACCTTTTTTGTGTCCCTCGGTAATCCGTAGAATTATTATGGCCTTTTATTCTTTGTGAAGACTGCATTATTCCTTGCCTATCTATGGAAAGCATATAACACATCTTTGGACTCCGCAAATATAACATTTCTTTGTATTTTTTATTAAATTGGCTTCCTATTAGAACTTGACGTAACATGCATATATTTTTTACTTATTTTTTTTCAACACACTTTTCAATCCTTTCTGATAAGTGCACCTTCTTCTTTCTATATCTACGTACTTGTGTCATTCTTTCCCTAAATCCTTTAGTGTCATGTACCTTGGAATTCCTTCCCCCGGGCAGCAAAATGGCAGTCTCTCTTGAATCTTATGTTTTAAAATCCTTTTCTACTTCCTAGACTTTTCTCTTTATCTTGTGTTGAGCTTTCTATTCTATATAACTATGCTATTTTAAGTAATTATGTACAGGTATATATTATATTTAAATTAGTAGGTTTAGTATTGTATTAATGTTCTTATATAGTTTCGTGTTTTCCTGCCGGTTGATTGGAAGAGATCGTCATGGGATAAGTCCGTCGTGGCCATCACTGCTCTATATTTTTTTCTATATGATTTATATGTGCAATAAAATAATCTCAGCAACAACAATCAAGCAAACATTGAAAGCTAAATTAAATACACAGAATAAAAGTATATTGATTTCACTTAGTGGCAACCACGCTATTGTAGCGTCGCATGAGGAGGATGAAGCGACGGGCGACGCGGAGGACCCGGCGGTTGAAGTAGCGAATGGCGCAGATGGGAACGCGGCGGGTTCCGCGGCGGATTCCGCGGCAATCGCGACGGTAGATGCAGCAGCAATCTCCGCGTGCCTTTTGATGTGGAAGGAAAGTGTTATCTTTCAAGCAATATATCGATGACGTCGCCCATGATTAAATACACACGTTTGTCCGTTGTTTCTATTCGAACAAGGAAGACGCAGAAAGCTGCGCCGTGGGTCGCTGCGGATGACGGACGCGGCGGGTGCGTATCGGGAAACCGCTTTTCTATATGCCTTGATCCTTCATAAACGACTACTAGTTACCATATTTGTTTTTGCAAGTGAAATACGGCGGTCAGAGATACACTGCCTCTTCTTGAACGGAAAAATCGCTTTATATTAGGCTGAGACGCTCACCTCGCGCGCTGTGCCACTCCGCATGACGCCTCGCGTCTCCTTGAAGGTAGTTTCGTGTCTAAAACATCAAAACTTCTACAATTCAAGAAATAAGTGTACTTACGCTACGACTTATTATTCTAAATTACATAATTATTAAGCTGTATTAAAACTAGGTACCAATACATTGTAGTAATAACTTTACACTTTCAATAATTTTTTTTGGTGTCCACCACAATAAGATAACAATAAAGAGTATGCAAATACACATGTAATAGAAATGGGCGATTTTCTGACAGCTCAAATTAAGAAAAAAAAATCGGTAAAAAACTATATATATAAAAAAAAAAAAGGCTGTATCTACCTATATTGTGCGCTTAATCTTGTCAACCAGAGGCAGAAAAAATCACCTAACAGTTTGACAGTTGCACAAATCACAATATTGATCATATATTGTTTTTTTTTTTTTTGGATGTTTGTTTTATTTCAAAGAAATGCCAATCCCGTGCATTGTTGCTTTCATTATGGCTTCGCCTTTTACTAAGCACCATTATTGAAGTTATTTGCCTCGGAAAATCGCCCATTGTCACAAATACATCAAAATGATATTGCCAGATAATAATCTTGTAAATAATTGTACTAGAGGCGCCGCATAAAGCGGACGCGCAACGTCTGCCGTGGTCGTCCGCAACTCTGATCGTTCTTTAAACGTTCTATTTTGTACACGCTAGCCTAAACCCAAATCATCAATAGTCTTCATGTATTTTCTGAATCCGCTCTTTTTAATAAAGGTTTTCTAAGTGAAGACCTACAACTGTCCAGCTTCTCATTTATCGTCACTACCATGCCTCCTCCTAAATATCAAAGTATCATTATCCTTCCGGGACATTAGCTGTTCACAAGAATGTCAAAATAGTTCTATTACCTATGTGTAAACAATACGAGAGTCAAAACAGACATATAATACAATTGAACAACGTGATAAGGTAAACCAAATTCACCTGCAACTGAGCCTGATCCGGCGAGACGATAACGGGCAGGGGCGGCAAGACGGGCAAGGGCGGCAAGGGGCGGGACAAGACTCCAGGGACTCCCACGGCACTGACGTACGGGGCCGGATCCAGGTACTGAGCGCCGATGCCGTGCTGCGGCACCAGGGCCGGCTCCAGGACTGGGTGCGCCTGCGGGATCACCATCATGTTACCATGACAAGGTTGCGCGTAAAACTGCCCCATAGGGAGCGCTGTCCGCTTCGGCTATCGGACAAATAACAACAACACAATAGATGACAACAAGTACAATCAGATACTATTTTCCAAAAGTCAAAAACAATAATTTATATGCGACTTGTATTTACTCAACGGTGACGTCACTTTTAAAGGAGTCAAAACGCGTTCCCAATTCTCTTCAAACTCACAGTTCCGAGCCAAGAACAAGTTGATGAAGTTACCTCCTGTGAGTTGTTTCGCTGCGAGCGCTGAAACTCGCCGGAGAGGGAGACGGTGTCCGAAGCGACGTAGCGCGTGTGAGACGCCCGCGTCTAGGAACAAGTTGATGAGATTACCTCATGCGAGTTGTTCCGCTGCGAGCGCTGGGACTCGCCGGAAAGGGAGGCGGTGTCCGAAGCGGCGAAGCACGTGTGATACGCCCGAACCAGGAACAAATTAATGAAGTTACCTCCTGTGAGTTGTTCCGCTGCGAGCGCTGGGACTCGCCGGAGAGAGAGGCGGTGTCCGAAGCGGCGAAGCACGTGTGATACGCCCGAACCAGGAACAAATTAATGAAGTTACCTCCTGTGAGTTGTTCCGCTGCGAGCGCTGGGACTCGCCGGAGAGAGAGGCGGTGTCCGAAGCGGCGAAGCACGTGTGATACGCCCGAACCAGGAACAAATTAATGAAGTTACCTCCTGTGAGTTGTTCCGCTGCGAGCGCTGGGACTCGCCGGAGAGAGAGGCGGTGTCCGAAGCGGCGAAGCACGTGTGATACGCCCGAACCAGGAATAAATTAATGAAGTTACCTCCTGTGAGTTGTTCCGCTGCGAGCGCTGGGACTCGCCGGAAAGGGAGGCGGTGTCCGAAGCGGCGTAGCGCGTATCAGACGCCCGAGTCCAGGAACAAGTTGATGAGATTACCTCCTGCGAGTTGTTCCGCTGCGAGCGCTGGGACTCGCCGGAGAGAGAGGCGGTGTCCGAAGCGGCGAAGCACGTGTGATACGCCCGAACCAGGAACAAATTAATGAAGTTACCTCCTGTGAGTTGTTCCGCTGCGAGCGGTGAGACTCGCCGGAAAGGGAGGCGGTGTCCGAAGCGGTGAAGCACGTGTGATACGCCCGAAACAGGAACAAATTAATGAAGTTACCTCCTGTGAGTTGTTCCGCTGCGAGCCCTGGGACTCGCCGGAAAGGGAGGCGGTGTCCGAAGCGGCATAGCGCGTATGAGACGCCCGAGTCCAGGAACAAGTTGATGAGATTACCTCCTGTGAGTTGTTCCGCTGCGAGCGCTGGGACTCGCCGGAAAGGGAGGCGGTGTCCGAAGCGGCGAAGCACGTGTGATACGCCCGAACCAGGAACAAATTAATGAAGTTACCTCCTGTGAGTTGTTCCGCTGCGAGCGGTGAGACTCGCCGGAAAGGGAGGCGGTGTCCGAAGCGGCGAAGCACGTGTGATACGCCCGAAACAGGAACAAATTAATGAAGTTACCTCCTGTGAGTTGTTCCGCTGCGAGCGCTGGGACTCGCCGGAAAGGGAGGCGGTGTCCGAAGCGGCATAGCGCGTATGAGACGCCCGAGTCCAGGAACAAGTTGATGAGATTACCTCCTGTGAGTTGTTCCGCTGCGAGCGCTGGGACTCGCCGGAAAGGGAGGCGGTGTCCGAAGCGGCGAAGCACGTGTGATATGCCCGAACCAGGAACAAATTAATAAAGTTACCTCCTGTGAGTTGTTCCGCTGCGAGCGCTGGGACTCGCCGGAAAGGGAGGCGGTGTCCGAAGCGGCGAAGCACGTGTGATACGCCCGAACCAGGAACAAATTAATGAAGTTACCTCCGGTGAGTTGTTCCGCTGCTAGCGCTGGGACTCGCCGGAGAGCACGTGTCCGAAGCGGCGAAGCACGTGTGATACGCCTGAACCAGGAACAAGTTTATGAAGTTACCTCCTGTGAGTTGTTCCGCTGCGAACGCTGTGACTCGCCGGAGAGGGAGGCGGTGTCCGAAGCGGCGTAGCGCGTGTGAGAGGCCCGAGTCCAGGAACAAGTTGATGAGATTACCTCCTGCGAGTTGTTCCGCTGCGAGCGCTGGGACTAGCCGGAGAGGGAGGCGGTGTCCGAAGCGGTGTAGCGCGTGTGAGACGCCCGAGCCAGGAATAAGTTGATGAAATTACCTCCTGTGAGTTGTTCCGCTGCGAACGCTGGGACTCGCCGGAGAGGGAGACGGTGTCCGAAGCGGCGAAGCGCGTGTCAGACGCCCGAACCAGGAATAAGTTGATGAAATTACCTCCTGTGAGTTGTTCCGCTGCGAACGCTGTGACTCGCCGGAGAGGGAGACGGTGTCCGAAGCGGCGAAGCGCGTGTCAGACGCCCGAACCAGGAACAAGTTTATGAAGTTACCTCCTGTGAGTTGTTCCGCTGCGAACGCTGTGACTCGCCGGAGAGGGAGGCGGTGTCCGAAGCGGCGTAGCGCGTGTGAGAGGCCCGAGTCCAGGAAGCGCCCGCCGTCGCGGCCGTGTTGGTCGTCGCAACAGTGCCCGCCGTGCTGCCCCCGATGCCGACTTCACTGACGCCGGCTGACAAAGATTTAACAATTCTAGCTTGTGCCACACGGCGATACACTGCGTTGCTAACAGTAGTGGCATTGCTGATTGCTCACCGTCTAGGCGGCGATGTGCCACCAAATTAGTGACACACCGCCTACAACTAGCAATGTCACCTCTATCAGCAACGCGACGTTTCACCGTGTAGCACAGCTTTTTTCTCACATCTTTTTATGAAATGCTATGAAATGATTCCATAAATGAATGAAGTAAAATCTTTCTCTAAGAACAAGGCAATCAGGCCCAAACTGCCACGGACATTAAAAAATAAAAAGATTGAAACTAGTACAATAGCAATGCAGACAGGGATGATATGACTGCGAAAAAATACATATAATTAAGAACTAATCTACATAATTCGAGATCAAAGTTTGTTGATAAAATCCATTTGAAAAACATGAAATTATTGAATTATAATTTTGCCATCTTAAAACTCGCAATATAAAGTTACCATTCTAATAAACTCAATAATAGTACCTATAACTGTTTAGTAAACAGTTTACTCGGCGAATTAAGCCTGCATCACACGTTTTTAGCCAAAACAGGCGTTACAGAATTGACCCTGGTGCCAAAACTAGATCATTATTGATAATAAAAATAGTACTATAGGCTTCTCAAATAACTGCTACTACTTATACGAGACAGATAAAAATATTTTGCCTTTTATTTTTGCGTAAATACCTTCCAGAAACACGAAAAATACGAAAAACAAGGTTCACGGCTTTAACGAAATCATTATGTAAAACACAAATTATAATTTCTACATAATGTTAAATCGCGAGTTTATTAAACTAGCTACAAGTTGCTCGTTTTAGATTTTTGAAAAATAACTCGAAAAAAATATTATATATCGTAACAATTCACTAAGAAATTCCCCATACATTTTTTGTATGGCAATGCCATCGCTCAATATATACGAGTTCCAAGCCCACGAAAAATCAGTCTGCCGGTAAGAGTCAAGGGGAATCCACGTCCCTCTGCTGCTCGGGAGGCATTTAATTTTCGCGTGTTCATGTATTCACAGACAGCAGAGAGTAATGTAGATCAGAGTTACATATTTATTACTTTTAATCTTTTTAAAATTTATATAGGTACCATTTTCATACTCATGAATGATGGCCGACAATTTTTGATGAAATAGAAATCGTAATAAATCGCAATCATAGAAATCGTAATAAATCGAAATCATAGAAATCGAAATCATAAAAATCAAAATAAATCTAAATCAAGATCCAAGATGGCGGACAATTTTTTTTTAATTTTGCGATATGTATATCGTTTCATAAGTTTTTCAGTGCGCTGATTACGAAAATAACATTTATTTTGAGATCCAAGATGGCGGACAACTTTTTTTTTTTCAATTTTACAATATGGGTATGTTTTTATAGGTTTTTCGGTGCGCTAATGACAAAAATAACATTTATTTTGAGATCCAAGATGGCGGGCAGTTTTTTATTCAAGTTTACAATATGGGTATGGTTATATAGGTTTTGGGGACGCTGATGACGAAAATAACATTTATTTTGAGATCCAAGATGGAGGACAGTTTTTTATTTTATTTTACAATATGGGTATCGTTTTCTAGGTTTTTGGGGACGCTGATGATGAAAATAACATTTATTTTGAGATCCAAGATGGCGGACAATTTTTTATTTTATTTTACAATATGGGTATCATTTTATAGGTTTTTGGGGACGCTGATGACGAAAATAACATTTATTTTGAGATCCAAGATGGCTGACAGTTTTTTTTATTATTTTACAATATGGGTATCGTTTAATAGGTTTTCGGGGACGCTGATCTTAAAATAAATGTTATTTTGGTCATCAGCGTCCCCAAAAACCCATAAAACGATACCCATATTGTAAAATAAAATAAAAAACTGTCCTCCATCTTGGATCTCAAAATAAATGTTATTTTCGTCATCAGCGTCCCCAAAAACCTACAAAATGTTAACCATATTGCAAAATTAAAAAAAAAAATTGTCCGCCATCTTGGATCTCAAAATAAATGTTATTTTTGTCATCAGCGCACCGAAATACCTATATAACCATACCCATATTGTAAACTTGAAAAAAAAGTTGTCCGCCATCTTGGATCTCAAAATAAATGTTATTTTTGTCATCAGCGCACCGAAAAACCCTTATAACCATTCCCATATTGTAAACGTGAAAAAAAAGTTGTCCGCCATCTTGGATTCCAAAATAAATGTTATTTTCGTAATCAGCGCACTGAAACACTTATAAAACGATACCCATATTGAAAATTAAAAAAAAAATTGTCCGCCATCTTGGATCCAAAAATACTATTTTTGTAAACCTCATCCCGAAAAATTGGCCTTAATGGGATGCCAGGCAGATGTTTAACATCTTAGCATCCTGGCACGACAGTCATGCTATTTTCTGTCGCGGCATTCGTGTCCATTTTACTGCCAAGTCGCGCCAAGTATGTTTTACATAAGAAAATGGTCGTAATTTTATTTTTAGTATTCATTACCGTAAAGCAAGAAAAAAATTATATAGGTACCAACAAATCCTTTGCCGGATCCCTGTCACTTATTACTTCGGGTTGGCGGCAATCTCACGTCGATGTGTGCGTGTGACTTGCACACAGCCTGCAAATACCTAAACTCGGTCGGGCGCGCGGACGTGATACACTCTTAAGCCCTGACGTCAAAGCCCTCGTTCATTTAGTATAAAGCGTTTAGGGCGATACAAATACCGTTAAAAATCGTTATATTTTGTGAAGCTTTTTCTATAATTTTTTACGTTTTTTCAAAGGGACATTAAATTTAAAAAAAATTGTGTACATGTACTATAGTAATAGCGATACTTATTAAAAAAATATAACTTAATTAAATATATAACCTCAATGTCATGCGTAATAAATTAAAAATCAAGATTTAATGTATTTAGATGTAAATTAAAAGTCTCGTCAAGTAAGCGAAAATTAGCGGAAATCACACCACATTGAGAAAAGTGAGAAATTTGTTACATTTAAATACCTAAAACTGATCGAGCCACTGCAGCAAGTAAGTAAATGTATTTTTACTAAATTAATGTGGTTTTGTAATGTCGCTTAGTAGAGTGTACAACTCTTTCATAAAACCCATTTTACCATCGACCTAACTGTTCATTTTCAACTGACTTCCCAAAAAGGAGGTTACATAGACTCAAAAACTGTATGTATAAATTTCATTTCTTTATTTTGATCCTTTGCACTATTATCGGTACACTAATATTGGTATTTTTTACACGACTGACCAAAAAAAGAGTGTTATGTTTTCAGGATTCATGTATATACATATAAATATGTATGTATGTAAGTTTCTTTATTCCACCATAAGTCCTAAACGTCTTAACAGATTTTGATGTGAGAGGTATTTTTAGATTCCTTGCATTCCTTCGTAACGTAAGTTGTCAGTCGTGTTTTTAAGGCTATACCCAATCAGGATTTTTCCGAAAACGTACTGTCTTTAAACGTCAAGTGTGAATCATAGGTTATAAGTACTGAAGCAGGAAAAATATCCTGTAAAGAGAAAAATACTAAACTAGAATTATACCGAATCAAATTTCAAATAAAATTAATAAAACTAGATAAAAATAATAATACATAATCCTGTTTCTTTTTTGCCTCTATCGTCGAAAATCACCGGAATTTAAGTGATAACAATAGATTTTTTTTAAGAATCAAATAAAGAATACATTTATTTACAACGATACCGGCTTATTTTTTAAAATATGTTTAGTGTTTTATCAAAATTAAAAGAAAACCTCTAAAATAATTACCCTAAGAGCCTGACGAAAACTCGCTAGCAAAAACACAAATTATAGAAAATTCGAAAAGTAACCTTATTGTGTCTGCTTTAAGGCGGTGCTTACGTACCGCCCCTCACCCTCTGATCAGCCTGGGGTATGGCCTTAATTTTTTAATAATTAGCTTGTTAATAGTTCATATTGTATATTTATTGTATTGTATATCAAATTTACGGCTGGACTCCACTAAAGCGGAGAGGAGATGAGAGGAGAAGAGTTGTTTTATACAACCATTAGAAAATCGTTAATCACACATCTCTCCACTCAGCTTCGGTGGATACCACGAGCTGCTGAGCGGATTTATGTGAGATTTGTATAGCGAGATCGTAGCGGAGATTTGAGAGGTGCCTCGCACTATATAATATCACAATATATGCAAGCACGAACTTTAATAGGATTGAATATGGATATGCTTCCATGCTGGTCTGGGAGCGAAGAAAAAACATAGAATATACCAGCTGCTTCTCTTTCCGCGCAGATTGTAAATCAATCGAGGATAAGGGCTTTAAACTGGGGATTCATCCACTCATAGGTGATGGGCTAGCAACCTGTCACTATACCTGAATCTCCATTCCATCAGAGAGCCCACTAATCAGCTAAGCGTGGCCTTCGAGTCTCACGACTCTTGGCTCTGGCTACCCCGTAAAAGATAAAGACGTGATTCTATGTATGTATGTAAATATGGATATATTGAATTCTACAACATTACAAATACGCGAGGAAGCCGCGGGCAATAGATAACTTAATTTAGAACTATTTCAATGTATTCTTTGTTCCTATGCTATATTGCACGCCTCATTATTATGAGGCGAAAGAAAGATAGGTTTGGGGTGCCTGGGAAATAGCCCAGGAGGCGCCCCAAACCTCTATTTCTTATACTAAATTAATGTTATTATTATTTATAAATTTTCTTATTCTCAGTCAAATTTACAGAATGGATAGTCTTCGATGTGTTGAATAGTGTATACGTACTCGGTAGCCAAGCCGCTTAGCCAGGCGGTCAGTTTCCCGGTAGACGAAGATAAAGATAGCTTAATTTTCTTATATTCTCAGTGCTAGTTTTTACACATGTTATACAGAATAATATAAAAAAACGTCCATCAGACGCTCAAAATGTCATAATAATAAGCGCGTATTAGTTTACTCGCCACAATGAGCCGTTTCTATCTCTGTCTACACATTTTTATTAAGTTGTGTCTATAATTGTGTTGTGATAGAAATGTGTCATTGCGGCGAGTTAACAAATAGTCGCTCAATATATGATGTTGTGCACTACTCTCAACTGATCAAGATCGAGCAACTTTCAGAACTTAAATTGTCAATAGAAAATATATGTATATGTATTCATATCGTATTCCTATTGCACTTATAGTACGGTCATTTGGTCGAAAAAAAAATTATCTATCGGTAAAAGTTACTTTTAATTTTTAAAGAATGAGCGTTATGAGGAGTGCAATATTATTTTTCAAACTTTTATTAACTATGTATTTTCGTGTTCTATTCTTTTTCTGATTTTAGCCTTACGCTTCCCTTCTTATTTCATTCAAATATTCCTTTCAAACACTTGGTTGACTGGAAGAAATCCCTTTTTGGAATAAGTCCGCCATTGTACGCCTCTCTTTTTGTTTCACTATGTTTTGTATTTTTCTTGTGTGTATGTGCAATAAAGAGTTTACAAACAAACAAACAAACTTTTTATTTTAATACCTGAGACATGTGATGGAATGAATTGCCGAAGGCGTCGCTGACCTCCGACATGTATGAGGGCGACATGGCGACCATGTCTTCGGAGGGAGTGTCCTTCAAGGCGGGATTGTTGTCCGCGTCGCTCGCCGGCTCCGCGTCCACTCCCTCTTCTTTCATACTCTTTGCTATGTCGTTGTAGCTAAAACAAATCATAAAATTTATGAAAAAACTAGCCATGAGGTGGGTTTTTGAGCTTTGCTCGCGTTTGAAAGAATGTACTTTTTTGTGTATGATCGAAATATTCGATAAATCTTTGCCTCAAATATAAATAAAATTACTCAAAAATTTACATTTCTCTTTTGTTAAGCCGATCCTAAGAAATATACATTTTTTAAACTTTATCTTTAAAGAAACAATCGGAACCCTTACACTATCACTTTGGCGTTCGTACAGCTATAACTTTTACAAAAGTTTCATTTTTGATAGAAGCATTTATTGTCACAATGGAGGTTTCGCTTTGTAAGTTGGCGGTCCGCCATCTTCCACTCGCAAAGAGAAGCAATTTACGATCCGCCTATGTATTTGTTATAAAATATAGTATCGTCGAGTTAGTATCCCATAACACAAGTCTCTGCGGGACAAGACACGGACGAATGTAGTAAATTAACAATTACAAAATAGTGTAACAAACGATTGAATACAATACCTGACTACTCGGTGTGTACATACAACGAACTCTGGCTTCGAGTTCCACTGGTGGTATGTGATGTAAAAACGGGTCTGTAGCCAGATCCACTGCTGACCTTTCGTCAGGAAGCGGTAGTAACAAGATGTCAATTCGCCTTTTTGCATCACTGAGACAAGACAATCAATCAGTACCATATATAATAACTATATCAATAAGTCAAAAGTACAATAAAATCATTGAAATAGTACTTACAAGCTTCATGGCACGTCATAACCTTCTCCAGATCATCAAAATGGTAATAATCGTATCCAGAGGTGCCTAGTACTTCGAAAGGCAGGTATCCTATAATTGGCGGCGCGCGGTGGTCTAGGAACAGGAATTTCCACTCCAAACTGTGTCTGGACGTGAATTCATTCCTGTTGGAGTCTACCAGAGAAACGTCCCGGATTAGCTGAGGCGTGTGTAAGCGGCCGGTACATACGAAGAGCAACCTTAAACAAATATGTTCAATATCAGGAATTAAATAGATAGAAAGCATCAATAAAACCAATTTTCAAGTAAGATTACGTATAGGTAAGCCGCATAGGAAAAGTAACGCACTTGGCTCAGTTGTTATATAAACAATGAATGATTTTTCAGTAGATTTAAAAAAATGGCTGATTTTAAGTAAAATGAAAAACATTTTATATATTTATTGACCATTTACCATTTGCAATCTTTAACCCTAAACCAATAGACAATTTCCAATTATGTCCATGTCCACTTTCAGTTATATTTGTTTACATTTATATAGTCTTATAATTAATAGCAATCGCAAATTCAAAATAAAATTATAAACATTTTTTTCATGATAAATAAAAGTTGATCAAGGTTTATGAATAAAGGTTACTTTTATGATCGCATTAATTCAAAATATATTCAATACCGTGAGTCGCGATCTTGTTGATATCCAGATATATCTTCACGGTCAGCTTGATCCATATTAGTTCCTGTAAAAATACATTTTCATAAGTATCATCAAAGTGCAGATATGGTTGTGAAAAACAATAGTAAATTCCGCCAGGATGAAGCCACGGGCAAAAGCTAGTTCTTTCGTAAGTCTCTATTGTCATACTCGCATCCGCGCTCAACTATTTCATATATAGTATCCCACCCAAAAATTTATTAATTTTTGATTCTCCCACTTTCCTAGTAATCATGCACTTATTACATTCAGTCCTTTAAATGTCAGTATTCCCTCTTCGTCAATACGAATCCCAACCAATATGTTACTCATTAATATTCTCAAACTTCAATATGACCTTTTTTATACACACAACTGCTATAATGTAAAATCCTAATTTAAATTAATAAAAAAATTAAATAAAGCAACTTGTACTAACTAAAATGGCCATTGAACTGGATAAGCTCATAGGTCGTTTCATCTCTGAAGTCCAGGGTTCCACGGCGTAGGTGGCATTGGAACCTAATCTCATTTTCTGCAACACAAAACGAAAACCATTCTTAGAATCATCTGTTTCTGTGATATGCAGAATATCAGAACTGCTGTATTAGTCTTTTTTATGGTAAGAGTTTATATTAATTTAAAAATCCTCTTAACAATAAAAATAACTTCAGACATACTCTTTCTTTGAACATGACCAACGTAAGTAAGTCCTTATATAATCTGTAAGAAGTTATAGAGAAATGGTATATTGTTGACGACGCAACGTTGAACAATAATTTCTATACAAAACGTCAGCCCCCGCAACCCGCAAATACCCTGCTAAAACCTAAATGCATTGTATCAATATTTCGCCATGTAATAATTTCATTCAAAATATTTTTGTTTGTAAAAAATAAACATGGTAGGTATTTTATGGCAGGATTGTTTTACTTTTCATTGAAATATGTAAAACTTTCTTAGAAACTCCAACATTTAACGTTTTATTGAAACACAAAGAACTTTCTTAGAATGTTTCACGTTTTATTGAATTGACTTTCTCAGAAATTCAGAAAAGGGGCAGTGGGGTGAGCACGAATATTTGAGAGAACGTAATCGTATCGTCAAAATTTATATGAAAATGTTTTTATGTAATTTTCCATTTCAAAATGTGTTCATTTTCCATATAAATTTTTGACGTGTTAGATAGGCAGCACCTCTATCGTACGTAAAAGTAACTATTCATTTTCCATATAAACTTTTGACGTCATGATACACTTGCAAATATTCGAGCTCACCCCACTGAGGTGGCTGAGTGGTTAGGACATCAATTTGTGGTCGAAAGGTTCAAATCCTGCTCATGCCATATAAGTCTTTAGTAAATCATATACGTGTATAGTTATTTTTCATAGCCCACCACTATATAGCTTCCGGTGAAAGAAAGCATATCAATTGTAGTGACTGTACATATTCCTTGAGAAAATAAATGTTCTTTAAACCTACTTTATAGTTTCGTCAATGCCTTTATTTTATTTTTAAGATCTGTAAAAATTTGATAAAATGTGCACGATTTCGCAAAACAGCCATTTTCTATATTTTCGCCTTCAATCGCAGAAAACTCGTTATAATTTCGACCTTGTAAAAAAATTCTAATCAATTTTCGCCGAAATCTAATGAAGCGTCAGTAAAAAAAATATTAAAATTAAAAAGTATCGATTTGGACACAGTGTCCAACTCATTATTTCATGGACTAATGTCCAGAAAGGTCAAATCTATTATTTAAAAAAAATCATTTGAATAGTTCAACTCAGTAGATACCTAAATATGTAAGTTTGTACATACTATAACAATTATTAAAACTGATTTTCAAAGTACGACACCTTAGCTATACGGAGACAGATAAACTCGCAAGAAGCATATACATAATAATAACGTAGCTAATATCAAGTTTCGCCAAAGTACGTTCGCGTTTCACGTTTACATTACAGAATCAATGAATGTGATTTAATTAATGAAAGGCAATACCAAAATTAATAATCCTAATCCTAAGTATTATTATTAATAAGTTTATTTGTTACCTCTTCACGCTCTATCTACTGAACCGATCTCCTGGAATTTGGCACACACTAGTACTGAGAAGGACATAGGGTACCTTTCATCCCGGGAAAAAGCACTGTCCCGTGAGAACATCACGCGGGCGCAGCTGCATGCAAAATCTCTTTATACATGTCGCATTTATGCACGAGTTTAAATCAGAGTGCGTAACTGAGTTTTATTCGCAATCAATTGCGTTAACGTTAACTCAGTATGGAATGTTTCAATTCCATACTAATTCGCGGTAAAAACGTGAATGCGAATAAAATCGCACTACGCACACATATGTTCAGGACTAAATCGTAACCAGACAAGATGATCCGCAAAAATAATATTTCATTGTAATAGCTGACACCATTACGTGGGTTGAAATAAAAACTTTACCAAATGGATAATATTATCTAACTTTCGCATAAGCAAACATATTCGCCGTGCTGTTTAAATATTAGACACCTTAAATCCATATTTATATAAAATTGGACGTAAAAAATTTGCAGAGAAGTTTTGGAAATTAAACCTAAGGGTGAAAAACTAAATTCGCGCGAGGGAAGCCGAGAGCAAAAGCTAGTATTATTATATTTCAAACGATTGTAGTTGGTAATTGTCAACCAGTGGTTCTGTCAACAGTAGACCTGGCAGAAGGTCAACAACAAATTTTCCCCTTTTTAATTTTTTTACAACAGCCTGTGGAGAATCACGCACAATATTGCTTCCAAAGATGATTGAAAATAACGCTACAGACCATTTTTAACATTAAAAAAAGCTCTCAAAAAATTTCAAATAAATCAAAGAACACATGCCGAAAAAAGCAAAATCGGCCAATCTTAAAAATGGTGACTCTCGCTCGCTTCGCTATTTAGGTCAATTACAGTTTTAAAAACACATAATTTTCTTAAAATAAAAATAAAAGATTTAATAGACCAAAAAAATCACTGTAACACGAAAATAATACCAATATAATGTTAGTAGATAGATAATTATCAACTAATTTCAAGTAACATTGACTATTTGTTACATGTAATTATAGATAGATAGATCAACACTTTATTGCACCATTTACAGAAAAGAACATACAACGTAGTAACAAAAGTAAATACATAAATAAATGAGCGCAAAGGCGGGCTTATCGCAAATGCAATTTCTTCCAGCCAACCTTTGGGTGGAAGGAAATATACGTGAAAAAATGTAGGGTGCAGTAAACATTATTAATTATAAAGGAAGAAATAAATTAATATAAAATAAACATTGATGAAATAAATATACACACTCATTCAAAACACAGCCATGACAAGGAGAATATGCTCGGAATAAATAAAATTAAAGATTCAGATAGTGAGACTTTACCTGTAAACACATACTATACATGTAAATTGAAGTCTGGTCACAATAAATATTGCGAATGTGCTAATATTTCCAAGATAGTAGGTAACTTGAGTATTTGTGTATAACTTAGAAAAGAAAAGAAACACAGAAAAGTTATAAAGGAACAGAAATAATATCACATACCTTTGGTAATGCCTTGCAGGGGCTCCAAAGGTGCTGCTGGATTTTGGAGCAAATTGTATAAACTTTGCCGGTCGTCTTCGAAAGCCAAATCAAAGATGCTTTGGTTTAATAGACTAGCCTAAAATAAAAGCATTTTAAGTATGTAGCTTCTTACTTCTTTTAGACTAAAATAATAGTTAGAAGATATAAAAAAATAAAGAGGAACTTTTGTAAAGCAAAATGAGAAGTATTCAGGAGTCTCTTTTCGGGAGGAATTTTATACGAGTTAAGTGTTACATAAATTATGCCTAAAATGAGGCATTATTTTAAGCTTATTAAATAATGAAATATGAAACAAATAAACATACAGGATTGTGACCAAGTAGTGATGATATACTCTCCGATACATAATGGATTCGCCCACTGGCCGAAAACACCATGACAAATCCTTCCAAAGCTTCTAAAATTAAAAAGGTGAATTCTTCATTAGAAAGAAATGCAGGTTTCCAGTCTTCTTGCACATCGTGTGCCCGTGACCTCACTGTGATCTCTGAAACAACATTTTTAAAATGATACATTTTGACTATCTTTTATGTTCTCACTGAAGTTTCCATCATGGAACGGGGATTAATATATATAGTTATAAAAATGATAATAATTAAACCTTTTGACACAAAGATGTTATTATCATGTTTTACATCAATGACATACATTTACTGCCCAAAAAGTTTGGATGTGAGTTTGTGAGGATGTTTCTTACTCAATAACGCAAAATCTACTGGACGGATTTCGATGTTTGGTAGGCACTTTTTATCCCGAAATTCCCGCGGGAGCGTAGCCCCGGGACGCGGCTACTTTAAAATATGTAATAGCAAGCTTTCTTTTCTGATCATTTAGCTTACGCCCGCGAACTTCGCTTTCGTGTAATTTAGGTACTATTGTATATATCTCTGGTTCTAAGCAGGGCGTATCGAGATGAAACCTACGCCGATTTTAAGTTAGACCTGTTTTATTATACGTATTTATTACGATGAAAGACGACGAAGTAACCTTTGCATAATTAACCTAACTATTTTTTTTATTTTAGTCAATGGTAGAATTATGTAAGACAAATTAGTTTTGAAATCTGCTCTTATTGTAGTACCCACCCACCCATACAAACGTAGGTACTTAATAATACGAGTTAGTAAAAGTTGAAGACACTCTTTGATTCATTATTTTTAAAGAAAATATTACTTAAAATTAGATTCATGATGTATTTATATTTTTATTCATAATTATCTCTTTTAAATAATCTATATTTATTTTAGTTGAAATAACATTTTCAAAGAAACTAAAACTAACTTACTAAAAGGATTTTACATAAATAAAATATTTTTAATAAACTCTGTGTACAAGCCCGCTTCCGCTAGCGGTTGGAGATCCGCGCGCGCGCATCACCCGCGGGCATGGAATGTTGCGAGTGCCCAGACCCACTGCCGCAGGGTAGAAAGCCGAGCGCCGGCTTCTGCCGCAAATGGGACTCGGCCCTTTGACTACCAGCCCAATCTATGTGTGCCAATTCTGCACATCTAATGCCGAATCTGAACACAAAACAACTAAGTGTTGTACTGGAAAAGGCACAGGGGGAACGAACTGAGAATAATGGAAGACGGTTAATTGTTTTTTGGAAAAAAAAATATTTATGATAAGTTAATCCAAATAATGCCTAATCAAGGAGACTGCTCCTTGATTAGGCATTATTTGGATTAACTTATCATAAATATTTTTTTGTTGTTATTGTTTTGGACAGACTTGTGTCCGAGTCCAATTTTGTATATGTTTGTATCTATGTATTCCGATTTCTGGGGGTATTCCCATCAACAATTGACATTTTTATGTATTTAAGACTTACATAACAAGTGTTTAAACTATAATTGATCCTGGCAAAGTGATATGAACAATGATAAGCAAACATTTATTAGTAAATCGTTATTTTAGTAGATATACAAATCTTAATTTCTATTGAGCATTAAAAGTTAACAACACTATTAAGCCACATGAGCAAAACAACTAATCACATATTAGTTATTTATGGAGAGGATATCTCTAATGAAAAGTAATTGGATATCATTTCAAAATGTCTTGTGAAGCACGTATAAATGATAAAGCAACGATTTAAATCTCGATGATTTTATCAGTTGAAAGACCCTAAAGAATTTATATGTCACCCTTGAGTTATGAAAACCGCAAATTCACCAAAAAACAGAAAGGAATCCCAACGGTCCGCGAAGTAAACGTAGAGCTTTCCATTGAATGGAAAAATGCTCTGCGGAGCCGGTTTCTTCGTACCTTCCGGATTCCCAACCTGCTACTCTAGGTCAGCCTCGGTCGTCTCTGTCGCGCGGACAAGGAGCGACAGAGACAGCCATATTGATTTGGGGTCGCGTCGCCCTAACCCAGATTGTCTGCCGAGGCAGACTTTGTAGCATAGGTACAGTGCCCAGGGCCGCTATGTGCACTTCTAAGAACCCTCGGTGTTTTGTAAAGTACGAGTGCTTGCTCGGATCTTTGTGGTTTCGTTTCCCTAAAAGCCTACCATTTAGTCTTGGTACAAAATATATTCTTTCACAGGAAGCATTGCAATTTTACACGTCTTATTTTTCAATTTTACAAGTGATATTTTTTTAATTTTCACAATTAATTTTAAAGGAAAGGCTCAAATCAGGTTTTGCCAGTAACTTATAATATATGATTTTGCAACATCACAATATATTGTACTGATACGAAAAAGCTCATTCATCGTCAGGAGTGTACAATTTGTTTTGAGGATAAATTAAAAAAATAAAACAGAATTGTCATTTTATGTTTTTCTATGTTAATGGTTTTGAGTCCAGAAGCTTGCTAAAAGCTCCAAAAATTACCTTTTTTCTGGGAAATCTTATAATAATTAATTCTTAAGTTATAAACGAATAGGAATAGTATATTTTTATACCTATATTTTGTAGAATCAAGAAGGAATATTTTTCCCCATCGAGATATTATATTATTTTCCCTAACATTTTCAACCCAAGCCAACAGACAGACAGCGTGTTGAAAGATTTCGGTGATTTATGTAAATACTAAATAATTAAATAGCGTTGTGCAGTTCAACTTATAAGTAACCGAACCTCATTTAGTTTACTTATTGATAGCCGCGATAAGTTCCCAGTGACATACTTAGTGTAACCGGACTTACATCGCTTTATTTGAACACCATATACCTACATACAATAGGTACATAGGTAGGATCGAGCGTGCGGATTTTCATTTCCAAAATTACTTTGACTTAATTACACTAATATTTATTAATATATTTAAATTCCAAATCAGTACTCACTATCTTTAAAAATCTTAGTGCAATCAAGATAGTTGTAAAGTGCAAAATTGATCTAATAATGGAAATAATAAAAAAAGAAAACGGTTGACTGGTAGATAATGCCTGTATTTTTTGTACAAAAAAGGTTTAATAAATAAATAGTGTTTTTTTATTTCATTAAAGCAATAATGTCATTAATATTATTCATATATTCGTCACTATACAGTGTGTAGTATCGAATATATGAACAATATTAAATATTAAATTATTGACTTTAATTGAATAAGTACTATGTGTATAAACTCTTGCGCATGAAACGTTTTTTATTTTTATCCTTCGATAGTTTATTCTTAATCTATGTATTTATCTAAAAAAACTCATTTGTCAGCCTTTGTCATCGAGATATTACGTTCTAATCATAGACTTATAATATACTGGAGCAGTACTAATAGTTATACATATTTCGATTGGCCATGTAAAGATTTTCGTCATCAAAAATCATTAAATTTTCAATTGTTCATAATTTGTCAGTTTATCCAGCAAATTCCGTACAAAATGCTAGTATACTCGTACATGCTTACATATAATGGCATAATCGATCACGTATTGAACGCGATCATTGTATTCGATAGTTGGACCGTGAATCCTGTCACTATATCCCCCTCCCACATGATCTCCCTCCCCATATGAATCTCATTACGTTTGCTTGCGCTTACGCAACTGAGTAAAACCAGTGGAGTGTGTAATGTTGATTAGCTAAGGGTGAACTGAAGTTTATTTATAGAAATTAGTTTAGTCCGGTCCCAAAACTGACGTGATTATATTGGTAATGGAAACTTTTTTATTATAATTAAGCTCAACGTGAGTGTCGCTGACTATAAATAATTTTATATTAAAAATTTTATATTAAAAAATTGTATATTATAAAATAAAAATCTAACAAAAGAAGAGTTTATGACTTGGCATCAGTTTATTAATGATGATTCATTTTTACACAAGTTAACATATGGGATCGTGCGAGACATTTCTTATAGTACAAGATACATTCGCGAACTATCTGTGGTAAACAGCAAATGTTATCATAACGCAAATACATTGGATTTAGGTACCTATTGAACAAGCGTGTTACACATTATTTATTTACATACTTTTAGTTTAAACCTTCCAACAACCTTGCACAAAAAGGAGTAACGTGTTTTGAAAATGGAAGTCAATATTATGAACTATTGAAATAATATTAATAGCCATTGCACAAAATAAGGATAACTTAAAATTCAACAGATTATCGTGACTTCCGAGGCACGGAAGTAAGCTCATGGATACATGCCACCAGTGACAGCCACCAATCCAAGTTACTGCCACGCCCTGGGTTGCTTAACGTACTATGCTAGCTACAAACTATTGAGCTATAACCAACCTCCCTATTCCCTCTAATATGATCGAGTTTGGGATGGCTGACCCATGCGTCAACTCGTGAACAAGTGCTGATTGTTACATAAGTAATTACTTAGAAAATTTATTTCAATAAAAACCGCAAAAGGTTTTAGATCCTAAATATTAAATTAGAACTGATTTTGAAAATAATATTATACTTTTAATGATACCTATTAGATTCTTTGTCTCTACATGGGCGTTGTTTTCGGAAGTGGCCGCAATGCTGGAAACGGCCGACAAAAAACTACACGCGGCTTAGATCGCTTCAATCGCCCGCGCACCAGGATACCGAGTGCTAAGCTAATTTGCCAGGAAATCCAACTAATTATAGTATTTACACAGCTGAAATTTCTACGACATTGGTAAAGGACTCTACAAAAAAATACCAGAAAGTAATGAGCTTTCATTTATGTACGTGTATTCTGTACCGTATCTATCTACTTGGGTAAGATAAAAGAAAATTTCAACGGTACTTCTTTAGTTTTCTATCTAGTCCATTCATCAACAACAAGCAACTAGCAAGGGCTCGGGACTTCGTTCCCATGGGAATTTCAGGAAATCCTCTCTTAGTGCTTCCCTACAGCCACATGCCAAATCATGGTGCTTTAGCATGGTCGGTTCCTTAGAACCGGCATGCCATGTTATTTATGACAGTTTTGATTTTATGAAATTGATTAAAAAATCAAGATTCAGTCAAAAGTAGTAATGAGTTTTGTAATATTGCTATTGCTACTGTATTTTTTGCGTCCACGGTGCACACACTCTGTACCCCATGCATCAGTGAGCTCGGCCTAATAACGACAAAACTTGTGACTTCCTTCGCACACTCCAATGGATTTTTGTATTTACAAAATCAATGGCATGTTTTACCATATGTTAATCACTGATCAAATGAATTTAATAAAAGCCATTGCCATGCATTTGGTTGTTCGGTTAAAACCCTATAAAATGAAAAATAAAGTCTACAAAAATTAAAAATACTGAGGTAATTATGTACGTATATTAGATTGCTAAGCAGTTTAAACGTGTCCAATTCATTTTAGAATGGTTTCGGTAAAGTTATTATTTGTTAACCTTTTATTAGATAGATCAACACTTTATTGCACTATTTATAGAAAAGAACATACAAAGGTGTAACAAAAATAAATACATATAAATGAGCGCAAAGGCGGGCTAATAGCAAATGCAATTTCTTTCAGACAACTTTTGAGTGGAAGGAGATACTATTATATTTTATCAATAATTAACTGCGAGGCTTTAAATAAATTTCTATAAATGTATCCCACTTCTGCATGGATTTCCCACTATCAACGTCCCAATGTCCCACCGTCATCTTCCCAATTCACGGATATATTAATACATATATTAATTTACAGAAATAATTGATACTGGATACTGAAGAATTGATGCACAACGCGAATCGTGTTGGGGTATCATTGCGCCATATGCACCCTCGCGTGCCACTGATAACGGCGTCACGGCCACTCGATACAATAAACCAATGGCCTTATCAAACAAAACTGCAATCAAAAATGCACTCTAAAACAATAACATAAAAACTTAATAATTAAGCCTTGTGAATCGAATGGAAAACATTTTTACTCCATTTAAGTTAGCGTTTATGATAGCGTGCGATTTACTAATTGTGTTTTTGTGTATTTACGCCGTATAATGTAACCAATCTCTGTACTGGATATGCGAGTTTATGCATCCCTGCGCTGCGCATACGCATCAACTTCAAAAAGCAGTGATAAGGCTGCTACCTATATAGATATGTATAACGTGTTATAATATAATGAGATCATGTTTCGCTGATTCCTTTTTTACCTTTAATTATTTATTAAATTATTTTTTTTTTATATTATTCAAATAACTTTAGTGATGCGGTAGTTAGGTCAGTCCTAAGTACATGGTCGAATAATATTGTCACATATATCAGAATTTAAAAAATCTAAGTTTCTATAAAGCATTACCTAGTTAAATATGTTTATTTATTTCATTTAATACTTTAAAAAGTAAAATATAATTTATTATTTTTATAAGTCTTAAAGCTTGTTTTTAATAGGTAGGCTTGCTAATAAATAATAGCTACTTAATCATACAGTACAAATAAAATTTATTACCTGTTTAAACAAGGTTCTAGAGTAAAATATAATTTATGCACTTATAGGTATGGCTTTCTCCCGGAGTTTGAGTGTAAGCCATACCCTGACTTGGAACCTGGACGAATATTTCTGACAGTTTTAGGTCCAAATTTTTATCAGAGCGTTTTTATCAAATTTGTTTTAAGAAACAGACAAAATCTTGTATGAACGAAGAATGTATCAGTAAAGAGTTGTCTGAAGTAAAATAGTTTCGTTGCGACAAAACTAGTCAGATACGATATACATTGAGGAGTAGCAAAAATTTAATATCAGATTTACATGTATTTTCTACATATAAAAATATTATTATACTCTTACATAAATAAGAAAGTCTTATAATATATTATATATCTAACACTCAGCAAATAAGAAATAGTATACGATCCTTAAATAATAATCCTATTGAAAAAATATCAGCAATATGTTCTCAAAGAAAATATCGTTAAATACTATATCTTCATTCATTTGTAAAAAGAAAATTAAATCCTTCCTATATTCGGATTTTATGACCTGTATGGGAATAAAAGTCGATGATATTAGAGATATTACTTACTCGATAACAGCATAAATAATAGGAATGTTTTCTAAAGAGAAATGCCGCTAAGTCTTAAAAGTCTTTTAAACCAAGTTAATTGCTTGTCCATTAGCATTAAAGGTAAATATAGACACCGTATTTATAAGCCTGATCTCTTTTTGTTCCACTTTTTATTATATTACATAGGTAATATGATATTTTTGTCAATTTTATAGTTATTATTTTAACTCTTTACGTGTATTTTAATTTTCAAGACCAAAACCAAATTCTCAATAATTTAGAACTCAAGCAATTTTGGCTAAACTAGGCAGCAATTTTGAGATCTATGAATGTGCATCCCTTGCACACTTGTACTCACCAATGGAAAGACAACTGCCACAATATTACTAATTCATTAAATAAACCTTACTATTGTTAGCCATTTTAGAAAAGATAGGTTTTCAGAGTTAGTGCTGTCTTTTTTCATATAAAAAACATCGAAATAAAAAAAACGATACAATTTTTATATCAATTACTAAGTCTAAATAGCTAAATAAGTTATTATTTGATGTTAAACATTATTTAGATATTTATTGATATTTCTGGCTTGTCAATAAACCTTATTTACACCTTATTGAATAAATTTTCGAATCAATTCAATTTAACATTAGTCTTGCTCACTTATTAATTTGATTGATTGTACCTCTGCACGTATTTATTAAATATTTTGTAGAACGTGTCAATGCTATGTTGCATACAAATTAGACTGCTTCAAAGCAAAACAATATCACCTATATCTACAGTCCGAGAAAACTTCAAACCGTCAATATTAAGGTCTAAGATTGAGTATACTGATGAATAAGTCAATTTAAATATAATATTCAGTTGGTGTACGAATGTGTGTATCAGTTAAAAGTATTGAATTTTTCTACTCTGGATAAGTGAATTATAGTATTATAGATTTATTTATTTCATTTGACTGCCGCCCGTCGCTTTAGTGGAAATACTTCTAAAAATCTATTTAATCCATTAAAAACTAGACGACTCCACCGACCACGACGTCGTCGACATGTCGTCGATAAATTTTTGAAATTTATAAAAAATCTTAATGTTTAAAAATTTTTATATTATTCTTAATAAGATAACCTAAAAATAGATAAACGAAGTAATTCTCAAGCTATGATGGGACCATGGGAAACAAAGACTCATTTTTATAGAAACTTACAGAAGATATTTAGCGCTTTCACTAACCTGCATCTGAAACCACGAGTCGACGAACCCGCCGCTGGGTGAAGCCCCCAGTGGCCGCCGCCCGGGACAATCTGCAAATATATACATACTAAACATATACATAAATACATATTATTACGCCTTTTTCCCGTGGTAGGCAGAGACTAGCGATTTCAACTTGCTACGATCCTTACAGATCTCTCTCGCTTCCTCTACATTCATGCTCACTTATTAAAGCATCACTCTTTATACATACATGCTCATTTATGGATATTATTGTCCGCAATCTAAAAATGGACTAATTTAGAGATCTAATTTAGATACAAGCCATATCCCGAAAATAAGGAGATTTGCTCATAATATCAGAAAATCCTGTGAAGACGGTAAGTCGCTTTTACCCATTCTCTGACTATCCCTTAATCGCCTTGTACTATTCTAATGAAAAGGAATTACAACGCGTTAATGTGACCTGTAATTAATTTATTTTTAATAAACACATTTTGAACAAAGTTAGTAGCGGGCGAGTATTTTATGTATGACAGGTAAATTTCCAGATTCCGGATAGACTACATTCTTTTTTATGAATCAGAATCAGAGTAGGAAATCGGATCTGTAAGAAGTAACAGAGATTAGCACGTTCAAACAAACATAAAAACTCATTAACTTTAATATATTAGTATAGACTCCAACAAAAGGTCCACAAGTGGTTAAACAAACGTGTTAAGGTGAAAAAGACATCTTTGTCATAGAACCTTAGAACATCCGAGAATATTATAAACTGTATATACTCGTAAGTAAACGATGCGATCTGGTCCCTTTACTATATCATAATAATCTATAAAAATACATCTATATATCAATCAACAATAAGCTTTATATTAATGAGTACTGAATCATGGCAGATAAATTTTCAAAAGCTTTTCTGGTCATTCATTATAACTGAGGTAAGTACGCACGAGGAATTCAAAACAAATTAGAACAACTAAACATAGTTACAAAACATAACGAATACTTTTACTGTGAACATGACAATGCTTGATGATATTCTTTTTAAAGTTACCCGGTTTTGCACGGATATGTATAGTATCTACTATACCTATACGAGTAATTATATACTCATCCGAACGTGATAGAGGACACTGCATCAAAAACCGTGACACGGGAAACGATTTTGTTTAATACTATTATATTTATTGTAAATGATGTCTACTCGTCTGTCAATTTTCTTTATATACGATATAATTTACATATTACCATGTAATAACGTTACTTTACGATCGATTGATCACCGTTATTAATTGTCATTCGAAATAAAGAAGAATAGCAATGCTGGAATTTAGATTCGTAGTTTAGAGGGTAATAAACATTCTGGCGATATAGCTTTTGTTAGTTTAACTGTATATTTTAAACGATTAACCGGATCCGATGGTGCCCAAACTTCGTACACGTATGACTCACAGATCTAGGTTATTTTTAACAGGCTCATATTATTTTGACTTTAATAATAAACACATTTAACTGTTCCCTTCATGAGTAGATACTAAAATTATGTAGAATTCAAGTTTGTGAAAATCTGTGAAAATGCTTGGAAGTTTCTTACTTCTTTATGAAAAGTGTCGGTTTATTCTAAAACAATTATAAAATTTCCATACACGAATTAATTAAAATCTGAATAATACGGGAGCGAAGCTCCATTGTACAACTAGTAGCATTCATAATTTCCATGTAAATTTTAAGCTTAATTTCAAAGATCTTATATACCTACATTTACTTTCTATAAGTGCAAGAATTCTGAAATCGGTTCCGTGGTTTCGAACTAACTCGCAAACTTATCAACACTTTCCCTTTATAATATTTGTATGATAGTATGATAAAATATAAGACATACTCGTATAAATTGACCTAACCAGGTAGACAAAAAAAGTGGTTGGTTCGGAATATCTATATATATATAACTCAAAAGTGTCTGACTGACTGACATAGTGATCTATTAATGCACAGCCTTAACCATTGGAAGTATCGGGCTGAAATTTGGCATGCAGGTAGATTTTATGACGTAGGCATCCATGGATAAAATCCTTGGGGGAGGCCTTTGTCCAGCAGTGGACGTCTTTGGGCTGAGAGAGAGAGGCATCCGCTAAGAAAGGATTAACGCGAGCGAAGCCGCGGGCAAAAGCTAGTTTACGAATAGAATGGTTTTTAATTCTGATGATATTATGATTTAAATTATTTGACTTGAACTTTGCAGACAATAGAACTTGTTTGCTTTTAAAAATATATTTTAAAAAATACAATCACTATAAATTTGAACCAACTTAGCAACAAAAAAATAGTTTACCTTTCAACATTTTACCAATATTTTCTGATTAAATGGTGTATTAAAAATCAAATTATTTAATTAATAAGAATAATAAATGAGGTAAATATTTTAATACTCATACTTAACAAATTATCAACCAAAAAAATTATAATGTCTGTATAATTACGACCAAGTATACGGACTGCGCTTTTGAAACCGTTGATGTCTTTTCCTTGGAGAAATGATATTAAAAAGAAATCAATTTATTGGTATTTATAATTATGGTATCATTATTATTTTATTAATTGGTAAAAGCAAAAAAAGTATATTTCAAAATGTAATAGTTGTGTTTGTGTGTAAAATACGTAATCAGGTAAGTTTAAAAGTTTTCTTGTATGACAAATGCACATAGCGCCGGCCGTCGCGTCGCGGCCTGCGGCTTGCGTTCACATAGCTAGTCAGTTTATATGTAAACAAACACATATAATATCCCTCGTTACAAATTATACTAACATTTAAAAAATACACAATGAAAATTATTGTTTTATCTGTTAAATATTGACTGAGTGTAAAATTGGAAATAAATAATTTTATCTTATTTTATGTTTCATACTTAAAAACGTAACTTGTTTAATTAAGTTTTTTAACTTTATCTCCTGCACAATTGTTTATTGTCCTAAATAAATAAAATAACAAATGCAAATTATTAAACACTAATAGCAGTAGTTTTTGAGTTTTTCGTTACAAACAAAACTACAAATCTTTCCTCTTTATAATATAGTTAAATTAAAATACATTAAAGTAAACCTCCAATATAATTTAATGAACTAAAATATTTGCTGTTTGTATTTACTTCAATTATATTATAATTTGAAAGTATGTTTGTTTGTATGATACCTAGTCCCATGGAATTAAAATGGAGATTGGCTCGATTTTTTGCATAGACACATGTAGGAAATTCCAGAGTGCGATAAACTTATGATGATAAATTCATTCCGAAATTCAAAAACTTTTTCCGCGATATAGCGGATTTATAAATTAGCACAGGAAGTCGCAGACGTGAGCTAAAAAACGCGATTTTTACGATATTGGTAAACGAACATAGACGTAGCACATTTATACATACAGCATAAGCTGAGCTAAACAAACCAACCGCATCGCTTATCTGGACTGGCACCATTCAGGACCAGGACAAGAATCCGAAGGCACTTAAAAATCACAGTGGTATCACTTGCGTAGGGGCACTGGTGTCACCTGGGGGCACAACACATGTCGGGGAGTACCTGGTCGCCCACAAGGTCCTCGCCGGAGACAGCGCAGCAGGGCTCCATGCCCGGCGTGCGGGGCTGAGGCGCGGGCGTCGCCGCGGTCACTGCGAGGCGGGGGCAGCACGCGTGCGCGCGGACACTGCGCCGCGCCGACTGCTGATAGCACCGCTGACGCCGCCAGCTCGCGACGGGGTTGCAATCGAACTGATTACAAGAACCGCTGATAACGACGGTCCGTTTTCTTTCCACGTTTGGACGCGCCGCTTTTCTTCTGTCAGTTATTTTTTATGCGATTGCGTCGTTATCAAATAGTTGCGGAAAATACGAAGTAGGTAATTCTTCCTTCACACACCTTCGTATTTTTCCGGCACTGGTGGTGATAACAAAAGTTCACGTTTTATCATTAGACTTGTAATCTCTAGAACTTTCCGATTGCTTCGTTTTGTAAAAAATGAATTAAAATTTAAAAATTATTTAATTTCAATATAATAATGCACTTTAATACGTTAATAAATTACTTACAACATTTAGTTTACCACCGCTGCCAAGGCGCAAGTCGAGAAGAACAATCACTTGTAGATCTGGTTGGTAAAATTGTGGTAGAATCTTGAAATCAAAAAATAGGTAGGTACTTCACCCACAAAAAGAAAATAATGTAGGTTTCTATAAAAACATATCTACATCTACATAATATTAAAGTTTACCACAGGCTATGATACATTATTATGCTCAATTTGCAATTGAAATATAAAAATAATATTTTTATTCGGAGTTTTGCATGTCTGTGTAATAAAAATCAAAACTTATTATTTTGCCATCCTGCATTCATCTGACAGAATAAAGTTGTCATCCTCCTATTTAGAAGGAATATAAGTTATAAAATACTATAAGTTTTAATTATAAAAGTGCCTATTTTATCAGCAATAAATTATAAATACCTGCCAAAATGGACAAGTTTCTTCGAAGTATTCGCTCCCGACCCGTATTCCAAGTCCAACCGCTATTATAGAAATTAACTAATAATTAAGTATAATTATAATACATGCAATAAAATTAAACAGTGCATATTAAAGTTAATTTCAATTTATATTTAAATATACAAATTGCACAAATGTTATTTAATAGTGCTTTTACATGTTACTATAAAATTTAACTTTATAACTTTAATTTACTTAAATACCTAGTCAGCAGTGCCTTCAATTTCTGCAGTATAAGTTAAAATTGTTGAGGTAAGTATACGCAATTGAGTTGCAGTATTCAGATTAATTAATGATGGAATCCATCAATATGAAAAAAGTACATCGAACAGGGTAAAGAAATCTCAAAAAAATATACCGTAGAAAATCTTCAAAATATACTTATATGGTACTCAGGGTCTACAAATTTCACAGTAGGTAGGTACCTAATTCCTTTAAGCGGTCATACCCAAACAATGATCACTATGATGTTCTTTTTTCTTTTCTCTATGTTAGCTTTACTCTTTTTTGGGAAGTACACGTTTGCTTATGTTTATAAATATGTATTTATCGAAATAATAATAGGGATCGTGTTAGAAAAGCATTTAAATTTATGGAGTTCTATCGGTACATATTTCAAACATTATATTGCAATGCGCTCTAGTTATAGGTATATACTAACTGTTAATCTCATTATTCTGATGCACCTGTGACCAAGTGCAGTCCGGCTCTGGCAGTGAAAGTGGTACACAGTGGTGCACGCCCGGACCGGCCGCGGCCCTGCGTATGCGCACATTCGTTATCTTGTCTCGCTGACTCCACTTTCATAATGGAATCAAATTATTATCTGTTCAAATGCATTTACATCCTGGAATTTCCCATTGAAAATTAAATTTATAATAAAGAAAACCAGTATTAGTATTGCATAAATAGTGTTCAGTAGTTTTTGCTTGAAAAAACCGGCCAAGTGCGAGTCAAACACGCGCACCGTGAGTTCCGTACGCGCAAAGCATCTCACAATATAGCTCTTACTAAAAGATGCACTAGTTTCAAAAACAAATTTAACTTTGCAGTTCGATTTCTAAGGTTCATACTGAATCCAGCGCAAAAATAAGTTCGTAACACTTTTTTTCAGTCTTCCAACAACATACATCATCATCATCTGCCTTACCTTATCCCATCATCTGGGGTCGGCGCAAAATGTCCTTTCTCTCCACAATTTTCTATCCTTAGCCATAGTTTTATCTACTCCCAATACCTTCATATCCTCCCCAACACAATCCTTCCATCTCTTTTTAGGCCTTCCTCTCCCCCTATAACCACCTTCATTGACATAGCTCTCCTCAATAAATGTTCCTCTTCCCTCCTCATCACGTGGCCAAACCAAGTGAGTCTGTTACTTCTTACCTTATCAGTTACAGGTGCAACCTTCAAACTACCCCTCACGTAAACATTTCTTATTCTATCTCTTCTTGTCACCCCGCTCATCCAACGTAACATTCTCATTTCGGCAGAGTGAAGCCTCTTTTCATCCTGTACTTTGGTAGCCCAACATTCCGATCCGTACAACATTACTGGTCTCACAACCGCTTAATAAATTTTTTCCTTCAACTTCATCGGCAATTTTGGATCACATATTATGCCGGTCACTTCTCTCTACTTTTTCCATCCTGCGTTGACTCTGCGCTTAACCTCCTCCCCACTTCTCCTTCATTCTGAAGTAACGAGCCCAAATATTTAAAGTCAGAACAAACAGGTAGTACGTTGTTATCAATAGTGAGAGCTACTTTGTCAGAAACACCGCCGAAATCACAGAACAGATATTCTGTTTTGGTTCTGCTGATTTTCAAGCCAACAGTTTCCAAAGCTTGCTGCCACATATTGAGTTTGTTCTGCAATATTGTACCTTCTTCCTCTATAAGTACAATATCATCCGCAAATATCATGCACCAGGGAGCCTCTCCTTGTAGGGCCGATGTCAAAGCATCCATAACTAACAAGAAGAGGTATGGGCTTACAGCTGATCCCTGATGCAGGCCAACCAGTGGTGGACATATAATTAAAAACGCTACCAAACGGATCTTAACATTACACAAGATGCTTGGCCGTAACACTTTTTTATTTTGAAAATAAACAACAAATAGTATATGAATCCATTCAATATCTTGTCATTTATTAGAAAAACAACAAAAATCCGACTAAACAGGTGCCGTTGCAACATTTCACTACGTATAAAAGGCTTAACGAGTTTTAAGGTATCTAAAATCATGGACAACTAATTAGAAACAACAGGAAAAAAGTTTAAATTCGTATATTGTATGGTTTTCGTAATAGGTACCCTTCACAGGCCACTAATTGTTAAAATTAATATTAAATTGCACATCCTTAGCTCTGCAATGGCGTGGCATTGATTCAAGCAATTTCATACATTTTTCTGGATGGATTTGAACTCCCATGCTTCGACAAAAGCTTTGTAGAGTTCGATTTGACTGGAATTGCGTTTATTTGAGGCTTTCTTTTCAATATCGTACCACAGATTTTCTATAGGATTTAAATTCGGACTATTTGCGGCCAGTCTAAGACGGAAATATGTAGTTCCTTAAGACAACATTTGACACTGTTGGCCGTGTTTAGGTTCGTTGAAAGATGCTGAAAGATCGAGATTACAGGCAAATGGTCATCAGAGTAGGGAGTCATTGTGTCCTTTAAGGTGCTTTTGTACTGCAATTGATTACGGTTCCAACTCCACATCCAGAAAAATATCCTCATACTTTGATATTGTCCCCACCGTGCTTGACTATACTATTTGTGTATTTATAATTGAAAGCTTGCGTTTATAAATGGTTTGTCGGGCGTTTAATATGGTGGTTTCCATCCGAATTTACCGTGTTTACTTTTGTTTCATCTGAGAACAACACTTTTTTCCGTTCTCTTATCGTCCAATCAACATATTTTTTGCGAATAATAATCGCTTTTCTCGGTTTTGCTTGGTAAGAAGCGGTACCTTTCGAGACACCTTTCCAAACAATTTACTTTCTACTTATCTTCGGCGTAGCAGTCTTGACGACACGTTTCTAGGGTCATCAGACGAAAAAACTTCATTTTTAATCAGGTTGGGGCCTATAAATGGGTCTTATTTAGCGACACGAATGATTACATTATCTTCTCACGTCGATATTTTCCTCGGTCGAGCCTTTCTAAGAACATTTTCATTCGTCCCGTGTCTTTTATAATGATCAATAGCATTAAAAACTTTCTTCATAGAACATTTTAAATGGTCAGCTATTCTTCCTGTACGTCCACTTTTGATCTAAATGCAAATTAACAATTATTTGCCTAGTTCATGCGTCACGTCACACCTTTTATTTTTGTTCATTTTGACAAAAACTACACGAAATGTAATTAATTTGATGCTCAATTGCCGCTTAGGCGGTACTAAAAGCCAATAAAAAAGTTTTTATTCTTTGATTTCAAAAATTGACGTAACATGGATACTTTTTTGAAGTGTTTCTAATTAGGTGTCCAGGCGGCCAGTAGCAAAAAATAGACTCATATAAGGTTTAAACTCTTTTTTATGATTAAAGGTTTAATTTGCTGTGTTTTTTAAATATTTTATGAGTATTTTAATTCAGTGGCTATATTCTTGCACGATTATTAATTAATGAAACTACATATTTTTCACGAATATTGGACGTCGAATATATACAACCATAATGCTTAAGAAGTGTTTCTAATTATATGTCCACCACTGTATTTACAATTTTCAGATTTATTCCTGTACCTATATGTAAGTAGTGTTAGACCTTGCTTTTTGCCAAATTTCATAACTTTAACGTTTTTTAACGTCGGAATCAAAACCAACGGGGAAGTACCTAACCCATAGGTTTTGATTCTTGCCTGTAATCGCAAAATAGCGAAAATTTGCAGCATTTACGGTACTCCTGATCGCGTTGACGTATAATTTTGATTATTTTTTTGCTGAAAGAAACCGTGGAACCGATTATTCGATATTAAATTCAACTTGAAATCTTTAGGCGTTCCTGAGAAAAAAAATTTGACAGACAGACTGACAACAATGTGATCTTATAACGGTTCCATTTTTGCTTTTTGAGGTACGGAACCCTAAAAAGGAAAAATTTAATCTAATTGTTATATTTGTATGCTTTAAATCTACATACATGCTTTCATATGTCAGCAAAGCCAATACTGAAGACGCCCTTTTGTACCTTTATGTATGAAAATAAGATAGCTGCGTTTTCGGAGCACACCAATATGTACACATAAATGATGATATGATAGTTTAAAACATTTTTCATTCGTTTAATATATTGGTACTTATTTGTAAAATAAAATTTGAATGTCATGAAAGTGAAATATTTTAAATTAAATAGTTATATTTTTGCAATCGCCATAGTAACTAAATATCCATAGTAATCTATACCACAGATTATATCTTTGATTGGTCAAAGAAATAGAAATAGTTATCTACTGGAAAAACATCAATAACCGGCGGAGGTCAAGAATAATAACTAACCATACACTCATCATCAAAGAATTTAAGAGCGAGGCTCTTGTCAATGGAGTTCCTTTCATCTTTCTCTTTCCATTGCTCTTTCACTTCCCTATACGACACGATGCTTCCTCCATTATTTGCTTCAATTAACTCTGTCTTCCTCTTAACCCTTCTTTCTTTAATCTTTCCTTCTATAATGTTTTTTAAGAATTCATTGTGTGACCTAACATTCTCCCTCTTATAACCATCCACTATGAAGAATTTTTACTTAGGTACTTATTAATATAAAAATATTTAATGTACTAAGAAAATGTTGTACCTGGTCTGAATCGAATTTCAAGTGCTTACTTGTAAGCACCTTACCGAAACAAGTAGGTTATCTGGGACGACGCCTTGATATTTTTTGGCGCAACAACTTCCTAATCTACAATTTTCAGCACAATTCGTTAAAACATTTTACTAATTTCTCTAACAAATAAGAAAAGTATAGAAAAATTAAATTGATTTTCGAAAACAATAAAATATGATGATAACATAGATTCATGAGTTTATATTTTCAAATAATAGTTACCAAATTAGGTAAGTTAGTAGCTATTATTTGAAATTTATTTAGGTAAATAAACTAAGAAACAACATTAATATTACTTAAGATTACATTCATATAACTGGCATATTTATATACAATCCTCTTAATCATATATTTATGAGTAATGTTAAAAACAGATTTAAAAGTTTTAAAGTACTTAAATATTGTGTATACTCATCAAATAATGATTATACTGTATCTTACTTCTTTTCTATATTGCATTCCAGTATGATACTGCCTTTCAATACATATCTGTATAATATGTTTCCTGTTAATTAACACAGCAACCATACCTATGAAAACTAACTATAATAAAGTTTTGTTTCACGCAATACGCTCCACATGTTCATTGCATTACGTTTATCACAGGCTAAGAAAGTATACTACGCGAACACGTCTTCTTTTTTGCGACTACGATTACAAAAGTAAATTTACTAAATAGTAAGCTTTTCGGGATAAAAAATATGTGATACATAAAAAGTACCGTTCCAAATTTCATTGAAATCTGTTTAGAATTCTTGTGCGTGAAAGCTATTTATGATTCTTGTGCGAGTACCAAACGTCCAACCAAACATCATCTCTTCTCACAAACGTTAATACTTAGGATTATAATAACTACCTTATTAAAAACTGCAAAACAGTATTTTTTTTTTAATAAAAATTAAAAGTTTATAATAAGTATATGTCATGGCCGTTTCGCTACCGTTACATGAGCGTAAGATGAATCACAGTTCACTATTCTGTCTTGTAGTAACAAGAACGGCCAAGCCACATATTTTGACAAAGGTGTAGAGTCCTTGTGTAGAGTTTGTAAAGTTAGGGCTTGTAGACTTAGGACTTGTAGAGTTAGGGTAGTAGAGTAAAAAACTTGGCTCGACATGAGATCTGATAAATTTACGACAGTGCGAGCCACGACTCCGCTAGTGAACATCAGCCACATGGTCTCCTAACTCTTGGCAACATGTTATAATAAAATGTATTTGGTGGGATTTTTATAAAAAATCCTAAAATAATTAAATGCATATTTATGTATTTAATTATTTATAACAAGGATTCGCCCTTTAGCATCAAAATTTGAGGAAGTTACATCCAAACTTCCATCCCCTGTTTAAGGGGTTGGGGTGAAAGTTCCAAGTTTTAGAACTTTTTAGTTGTTTGTTTTAAAATTTTTAGGGTAGGTACTTCCTGAAGTGAAAGACATCACGCATCCTCTGCAGGTTTTCGTCAACCGAAGCCTTTGTCAAATTCTTGGCCGGAATTTTCTGGCCGGAAGTCATCTCTAGCCGGGAGCACTGGGAAATATACAAGGAAGCGCCGATTGGCCACCAGATCAAGTGTCGCAAATGGACATGAATCGGCCACACGCTTCAAAGGGACCCCACGCATATTCCAAGGCAAGCTCTCAAGTGAACACCGCAAGGCAAGAGAAAAGTTGGACGACCCAAGCAGACCTGGTGGCGTACCGTTGCAACAGAGTTAAATGCAGTCGGGCAGTGCACCTGGTCACAGGCGAAGTGCATCGCCCAAGACAGATCCCAATGGAGAAGCACTATGGACGCCCTCTGCCCCACCTGGGGGCCTTAGAGGACCTTAAGTCAAATAAGTCACTTCCTGAAGTCCTAAAAAGTTTTTTTGTGCTAAGCTAGTATTACGAGTAGTAGCTTAATTTATTTATTACTGTTTCATCTGTTTCCTCATTACTTTTAAATTACTTATGGTAATTCGACAAATAAGGTGTCGTTGGAAGCCTCTTGGTCCACCGCTGGTTATAGGCTATGACGTCTTATCAGATTTAAATAGAGTTCTCTATAGTGTCTTTATGAAGTATTTACACGACTGCCTAAAAAAGACGTAAAGATCTTCATCTTTCTTTTCTTTTTCCTTTGCAGTCGTGTAAATACTGGTTACCAAGTGATGTGTGTGTGTTCGATCGATTTCGGTCATGGCGACCACTTCAAGAATTAAGGGCTCTTTCGTAAGCTCGCATGTGGCTTATGTAGAGAATCTTATTGAAGAAGATCCTCGCACACTGCGGGCATGTGAGCACACCGTTAATATAATTCTATTAGTTACCAAGTATTAATCTAAGGAGTCTAAAATTACGTCACTCATCATATGTCCTTATATTTGGGAGTTGGTGAAATAAAGAGACTTGCATATATTCACTCACAGAAAACATTGTACTCCTCATTTCGGCAATCGTGTATAAATATTTTCTTTGTTCCATTTATAGTAGGCTACTCCATGTAAAATTCGAAGGCAAATTGATATGACCCAGTCGAGTGAGCTTCCGCTTAATGTCGTATTATTCACGCTTGAATCAGACATACCAATTTTTTACACGACTGACCAAAAACGAGGGCTATGTTTTCTTTATTCCACCATAAACCATAAAGTCCTGAACGGCTTAACATATTTTAATGTGAGAGGTATTTTTAGATTCCTTGCATTCCTCCGAGTGACATAGGCTATGTGAGTTGTAAGTCGTATTTTTTATTTTTTAATAATATCATTTAATACTAGCGGCCCTTCCTGGCTTGGCATGGGTGGATATTTAAATATAGCCTAATATAGAGTTTTGGCTGTGTATAGGTAATAATACCTAAGTATGAAAAAAAATAGCGATAATAAACATTCACTTTTTCCCAGTCATATTTCTCATTCTCACTGCTGATGGCAATTGGTTTAATCACACATGACTTTCTTAGCAACCCTCTAGGGCTTACACAGTAACTTGAAAATTTTATTTTCAAAGTTTTATCGTGCACTTATTATTCTGTTCTTACATGTTACAATGAACAATAATATTTTCAATTGTTTTGTTGTTTACTTTATTACTGATATTTAACGTCAACGGGAATACATAGAGTGCCATTTAGTAACAGTGTTACATGTTATCTAAAAAGCTAGTTATCACTGTTATTAGTGTCAAAGTATGTAATTATTTCACATCGAGAATTTTTTCTTGTTGCGTAATAATGTTCATCTTGGTGTCTCAAGTAAGCATGCGGAATAAAAAGTATTTAAATATACTTTATAGAAACGATAGTGTCAATCGTGGCACGTAGTTGTTGCCGAGTGTCGCCAGTCAATTGTTCCTAATTCATAATAAATAGATTTGATTCCATGCTCTGTCCTTGTGAGCATCGCTGTAATAAGTACCTATTAAGGCGATATCTCTTTAGTTTGAATTTGATATTATTTACTCAACCATATCTAAAAGTTTTCGAAGAAACAAAACTCGATGATACGGCTGTCGCACTCGAGCAGGTATCCCATTTTCATCATTTCCATGATATTTTGCGCATACTATACAAATTCTGTATAGGTAAATTTGATTTTAGTAGAGATAATAAATTAAAAAGTTCCTAGAAGTATTTGTTTTCACGAGACTACTCTAAAAATTTAACCAAAGAACTTTCGTATTGTTCGTAATATTATTTCGACGAGTTCCATTATCATTGGTTATTCCGATGTCAAACGAGAAGATTAAAACGTGAATATTACCTTATTACCTCTGTTTTACACTTTACGAACACTTAATCTCTGTAATCAGGGAATTACGTTTGATAAATATAATGAGCTCGCACTAAATAGCTCATGCCTTTCATGCTTGTTTGTTTAGCGTTGCCGGAAAAGAAAAACCCCATAAACTTATTTATTTTAGAATTTCCTTAAAACTATTACATAATATTTGACACATTATCTGCATCTTTTAGAATTTAAACTTCCATCAATAACATAATGAATTAGTTGGATTACTCAATCTATTTCAGCTACATTTAAAAACGTAAGTACCTAATTATGGGTCCGCACAAAAAAAAAGAATAAATATCCAAAGTTGAACTCACCTTAACTGAGCGACAACAGCAGCAACAATATATTCTGAACATAGAGATATAATGAATATATTAGAACTCTATGATGAGGACATATTATCTGGATGAGTCTAATCGATTTAACATGCGGTCTAAAAATCAGTAGACAACCACAACAAACCATCTAAAAAGGAACAGTTTCTGTATGAAACATTATAGTACATAACTACTACTAAGTCAAAGCAAAAAAATAGAAACATTTTTTTGTCTTTTTGTTCAGGGACCTGAATATTAAGGATTTGTGGATGAACATCATAGTTATTCCATCTGAAAAATCTTTTACATTATTTGTACATTTATTGTTTGAATCATATAATGTGTTTGTGTCGAACTATCATACTACTTAACCTACGCATTCATAATGTTAGAGGAATATCTCATTATATGTGTATTTAGAACATATACATTTCCCTTGCTTGCTGCTTATTTCCTATTGCAAATATCGACCTTATTTAAAAATTCCTATAATTTATAATCAATGATAAAAAGTAGGTCAAAGTTTCGAGCCTTGACATCCACAGACGTTGTTTTCAATCTAGTCAATTCATGTACAAACAATTTAAATAACTTTGAACTACTTATTCGTTTTTAAACATTTGGCGCTTACGAAATGATAATATTTTTTAATTTATTTTACATTCTAAACTAGGATAGATTATGAAAGAAGGTCCCAATATGAGGAAGATGCTGACAAAGAATAAGTTTGACCAATGTCAACGAGTGATAGACTGGATCCCTCCTATTGGCAGGAGGCGGCTGGGTCGACCACGGATGCGCTAGTACGACGAACTGAACAAATTTAATAAAGGGTGGCGCGATATAGCCTTAGATCGAGAGTCTTGGAAGAAGGAGAGAGAGGCCTTTGCCCAGTACTGGAATATTAACGGCTATTAAATAATAATAAGAAATAAATAATGGCAACCTCCCTTTCCCTTCGTTCCCTTGGTGGGAGCAGATCTTGCGTCATCATTACCCATACAAGCAATTCCTGTAGCAGCGTAGTAACATTTCATTTGAACACAAAAATAATTACTACACTTAAGTGTCTACCTGAAATTTGTAGTAATATAGTGCACACTATGTGACGAAAATGTGTGAGACAAATTTCGGTTACGATGTTACTTAGATATTACTATAATGTTACTACATTTTCTCAACGGTTACAAAGGGGTTTCAATGTGTGCGCGAAGGCCAGGTCGAACCCCACATTCGAAATAATTGTATTTTTTCATGAAGAAATTTACCTAATTAGAGTTTAATTACGAAGTGGAAAAATAATACAGGATATAGATTATGATCTCTATTAAGGTTTCAACCGTGTACTTTTTAATAAAAATACATATTTCCGGCTTAACTAATTCATAAAGGCACCGAAAATTTAGAAAATATTTCAGCTTTCAAGTTATGAAATTAAAAATTTTCAGCGTTATATGTATGCTAGTTAGTTTATATGTATGCTATTTTAAAGTTTTAACCGAGCACTTTTTGTTTTAAAACTAATATTTTTAAAGATATTTGAGAAATAGTTGCTAAATCAGTACAAAATCTGTTCGATCCTGCCAATGAAAGTAGAACATTGTGTTGTGCAAAAAACTATCTTTTTTTGAATTTTGTTTTTTGCAGCTCAGGTCGGACCTTGTCTTATGTAAGGAGACATTATTTTTAAATAGTTCCTGAAAAATGTGCAAACTTGCCGTAGCAAAGTGGTAATTCTAAATGATTATAGAATATTCTACTCGTGCCGAAAATGATCAGTGGTTCTTAAACTATTGGTGTGGAAATTATTATTTTTGTCTGAAGATTATTTTTATCTGAAGTGTAAGGGATGATTCTCATTAGAGCGAGCTGTGCCCGGGGCGGGCCGTGGACGTGGCCCGGACGGGGCACGGATTTAATCTGTTACATACATTTTGTATGAATCAATTTATATTACACAGTGCATTAACAGTGTCACGTCCGGGCCCGCTCGACGCTCGTTTGCACCACGGTTGTTGCACGCTCGCGTCCCGCCCCATACATTCGGTGTAATATGAACAGTGCAGCACGGACAGGCCCCGGCCTGTCCCCGCCCCGCTCTAATGAGAATCATCCCTTATCCTTCTAAAATAAAATAAAATGAATAAACAGATCGTATGCGTTGTGTTAAATTTTCTAGAGCAAAAGAGTTATAAAACAATCATAATGAGTAAACCTTCTTTTGTCTTCGCTTCTGTCTACCGATAATCATAGTAGAAATGCAATACGGGGAAATCATTGAAGAAAATTAATGATAGCTGGAAGGAAAGTAAAAATAATTTTTGATTTCTTTGAACTACCTATCAAATCTCGATATCTTAACATACTTAGATGCAACTATTAAAAATGTTTAACAAGAAGAACTGCAACTATATGAACTTAACGTAAAATGTAAATTAATTTCAATCAAGGATAAAAATAAAATAGTATTTTTGCCTATATTATCAACACTACAGCAGTCTCGGAATATTATTATATTACGTGTTATTTTTTAATATTTTGTCTCTTATATAGATATCTCTTTGTTTTCTGTAATAGAAATATGTAATATGATTCGTAATAAAATAAAACACTTGATTTGTTCATCTAGATATATTATATATTCATTACATAACTAGTAATGAGAATGAATAATCACTAAGTAAATCCACACGCCGTACCTATTTAATTAGTGGCTATCCACTATGGTCTTCCGATTCGCTTATTCGAGCTTCTTCATTTTGATCCGTATTTTCTGAAGTTATCTTATTTTTAGACATACTTTTTCTCTTTCTTATGAGTGTGATAATTCGTGACTCACAATATTTCGCTGTTTGATATCTTGGGTAAAAATTTGGCTGATTTGTATCTGAAAGAAAACAATAAAAAAGATTAAACGATTGATTTATTGACGAGTACCTACCTAATAAAATTAAAGCCAAAATTTTGCTTCCAAAAGTCCTTTGTTTGATACGACTTAAACCTTGCTGTCTTTTTCTATTTATTTTATTAGAAAGTAACATGATTAAATTATTGTTTGATTTTAGTTGAATACAACTCGAATCGACCCCAATCTAACCTTACCTAATATGTTGGGAACCTCTGATTTTGGATTTACACGGCAGCCATAGAAAAATTTGTTACTGAATTGCAAAAAAGTGCACTTTGTGACAACTTTGTAACTAAACACTGTAAAGCATCATAAAATTAATGTTGTCTGTTTTACAACCTACAAATAGACTATTTATTAGACATTTACATTACAAATTTAATTAAATTCTATTCAAATTTGTAAGTTTTCTAAGTTACCGTCAATATTATCTACTCATAACGATTTATCATTTGATTTTAATTCATATTAAAAAAATTGTTTTGCTTACCTGTTAGAATATTGATATGCGCTTTTATTTATTATGATTTATATCAAAATTCCGTCGATGAACTTGATTTAGTTCTTGATTTCTCACTTCACTAACGAAGAAGCATCCACATCAAAGAAAATGAAATCATACACAACAAAATAACGGCCGCAGTTTATTTAGTTTAGTAAAATATGTTGACATTTAATCCTCAAGTTGACATAAATTTCAATCAATCATTCGTTATAATTCGGTCTTCATTCATTCGAACTCACAATCCAGTAACATGTGTCTACAATATTAAAATACTAAAATAGGTATAGTTTAAATTGCAACCCCTTTTTTGTATCGTAAATTTCCCACTTTTGGTAGCAGAGAGTGAATAAAGTGGTCACAGCACCTGATCTTGTTACTTGTGTAAATATTCTAAATGGGAACAGCTACTACGCTGCGACCAAAATGGTTGTATGGGTAGGTATTGAACTCGTGGTTCTAAGTCAGCTTCCAAAATTTGACGCTAATAAACATACTCGCACATTATACTTTCAAAGTTAAGAAACATAAAATCATCCTCATACTAATATTATAAAGTTTGTAAGTTTACAAAGGATAATCTTCGGTACTACTGAACCGATTTCAAGTTTTTACTGTTGTATTGTTTAAGATCTAACTTAAAATCTGGCGTAGGTTTCATCTTGATACGCCGTTTAGAACCTGGGATATTAACAATTGTAAATTACGCGCGGACGAAGTCGCGGGCATGCTAGTTATTCAATAAAATTCAATCCACGAAAATTTGATACAGGTACAAAGGTGCAACTCACGTCATTTACAGCTCTAAATATTCTCAACTGAATATTTCGCAAAACGATCCCAAAATCAAAAAATGTTCTTTACAATTCCACTGTATTTGTAAGACACAAGTCAGAAATTACTACAATTTTTTTATGGAAATTAAACCTTTGCTTCACAATCTACTTGTCTACTTTATTCCTTGTCCAATCGAAACATACCTAATATTTTTTTTAATTATTTATTCTGGACAATAAACAGTTGTACAGGAGTTGTAGTTTTATTCGTACAATATAGATTTCAGGGACTCCCAGCAACTTCTTTTTTACTATAGGTACCTATTCATTATCCTTCCAAAAACCTTGGACACAATAGACCACAATATGTTATCCTGTAAACTTCAAATTAGATGCCCAGACCAGATGTTAGATTTCCATTAGTAATAAAAAATATCGCACCGTCATCGTCTTGGGTGACTATAAATGCTATCGCATCATTCAAGAGATTTAATTTTATAACTCCGCACATGTTAAGTTCATAAATGTACCAGATAACACACGCACGGCCACAGTGTGTGTGGGGCGTCATACGACGTAGATGCTGTTGGTAAAAAATCACTGATTGAGCTGGAATAGATATAGTGCTGAAACATTGGTGCGAGTGTTCCTCGCAATCCTGCCGCGGGCTTCGGCGCAGGCACACGCATTGTTCAGAAGGGAAACCAAACACAGTTTCCCTCAAGATGGGAGCGAAGAAAAAAAATGAAAAGTGAGTATTTAGAAAGCCAAGCGAAATACGTTATTCCTACTTCACAAGCTATTGCGATTTTATAATTGCTCTGGTTCGTTATAATTATTTAACTGTACATTAAAAAATCTTTGTAAATATTAATTTTGATATCAATTATTTATTTACAATATAACACTTTACCTCAACATGGGTGATAAATGAATATATTGATACTATGTGTAGCTACAACTGCAAGTCAAATAACATTGCGAAATACTAAATTGTGCAAGATTTTATGCTTTCATAAAGTTTTTTTATAGATATAACGAATTAACAAAATACTTATGTTAATAATAAATGTATAACATTGAAATTACGATTTATGCCAATCTGTGATAAATGATCCCGGCGAACTGTGTGCGTGTCTGTATGCTTAGATAATAAATTAATGAAAGAGTGTCTTATACGTTCAACTCTCAAGACATTATACATTTTGATTTTTGACCTACACATAAAGTTAGTTTCAGTACCTATGTACCTACAAGATCATGATACAAAATAAAGTTATTTTAGCAACTTAAAACTCGGTAACCATAGACATCCATATAGCCATTTTTGGTAGCCGTGTCGAAAATTGTTTACACATATGTGTAGATACTAGTGTAGACGTTGGTCGCTGCTTCGTAATTGCTACGTAACCGCAACTAAAATTGGGGAACAGTCGACACAGTAACTTTTAGTTTCACAGTTCCGTCGCTGTGTGGTAGCAATGTTTTCAGTTTTAAACCGGTCAGTCACGGAAATAATTCCTTCATTCACTCATTTTGATAGAACTCTTTCCTTCTCGGTAAATATGACATTTCATAGCGATAACTAGCTGTCGCCCGCGGCTTCGCCCGCGTAAGTTTCGCTTAGATGAAAAATCTCTCTTGGAGCTTTTCATCAGATGTTCCAGATCTTCAATTTTTATACGTCAGCAGAAAATGCTCATCAGGTTGAACGATTTTTGCTAAGGCGCCATTTCCATATATGTTATAGTGTAGCTGGTCTCTTGGAGCTTTTCATCAGATGTTCCAGATCTTCAATTTTTATACGTCGGCAGAAAATGCTCATCAGGTTGAACGATTTTTGTTAAGGCACCATTTCCATATTACTTATAGTTTAGCTGTTCCGTTATGGTTCTTCATCAGGTGTTCCAGTTTTCAAAATGAATTATAGCCTATATGTTGCCCAGGCTTAATAGCTATACAACAAAAAAAGTTTCATTCAAATCCGTCCAGTAGTTTTTGCGTGAAACGCGTACATACATACAGACAGACAGACAGACAGACAGACAGACAGACAGACAGACAGACAGACAAGAAATTCCAAAAAATTTTTTTTGCTTTCTATTGTTCTTTTTAGGTCTCCCTCTATCCATTTCAGTCAAAAATATTAAATGTACAGACAAAATATTTTTACTGTTTTATTATATGTATAGATTAATAATAAAGTTTTAAAGAAGAGACGCCATTACAAAAATTTTGATAACGGAAGTATTTATTTTTATAGTTATTCTTATGGATACATGTTCAAATTTCAATGGCAAAATAATTACTTTGAGTAATTTCATGACTTCTGTTGAAATCGATCAACGCGCCATCATACAATTATAATTTTGCCAATTTAGTGAAAATTGTTTTGTGATATTATTGCATTTATTGAAATAAAGTCTATACATTTATAAAGATCTGAAGCTTGCATAGACAAAATAATAAATTTAAGCAAATAAGAATAAATATCAACGCAAGAATACACTATAAAACTTGATAATTGTGATGTAAATATATTTTATAAAGAAGAATCATTGCAGTTACAAGTGGTCACGCAGTTACTAAATTGTGTCGACATGTGTCGACGTGAAACTTAAAGTAGTAACAATGTTACTGAATTCATAAAATGGTTACATATACTTTTTTGTTTACAGATATTCTCAAAGTTTCAGGGACATAAACAAAATGCTGATTGATGCAATAGTAAAAGTAGCCACCAAGAGGATGGCCTATTTTAGATTTACAAAAAAATGTTACAAGCTTTAAATGTGAATTTGATTTGTAATTAGTTAACATTGAGTTTAAAACAGCGCCCTCATTTAAAATAATTCTTTTAATAGTAAATGTGTTCATAATTAAAATTGATGATTGCCCTAGGCATACCTCCTTACTGTTTTATAAATAACCTGAAAGTATTATTTGTAGTCGTTTTTATGCTGGCTTTTTTATTGTTAAAAGGGGCCACTTTTAGCAATCTCTAGCATAAACTCTAGCTCTCTCTAAAAAACTCTAGCATAAAAAGGACTTACTTTCGTACTTTCAAAGGTTATTCATAAAATATTAAGAAGGTTTATCTTGAGCAATCATCTATTTATCTATTTTTTTCTTAGCCTATACTGTCCCACTGCTGGGCAAAGGCCTCCTCTCTAGTTCGCCACTCCTGCCTAATAAGTGCATGAGCCCTCCACTCTCTTTCAGCCGCGTCCAGATCATCCGACCATCTTGTTCCGGGGCGGCCATGTTTGGCTCACACATGATTAAAATAAATTTGTAATTAATGACTTGGCAAGCAGGTGGGGAACACCTATGTTTGATACGCTTTGAATTTCATGAAGCCTTTTTGTTGTCATTTACCGTTACAAAGTTCCGAAACATTGACGTAAAATTACAACACTTTGCGAGTACATGTAATAATGTGGTAACTAAGTTACCACATGGTTACTGCACCTTATTCCCAGTTTGTACACTAGTCACAAACTGGATGCAAAGTGTATAAAAATGTGTAGACACAAATGTTTCAGTAATGTGTGGACGCAGCGTCAACATACAGTAACTAGTTATTTAGTGGTCGCGTTGTGTATCAACTGTTACTACACTTGGAAACCAAACCAGACGCTATGTTCCGTTGCAGTTACGAAACTTCTGTGACTTGTAACTTCTTTGAAGATTCTGCGACCGAAAATGGCTATATGGGGAGCTGTATGAACTCTTTACGTTTATTTTCATTCTTGTGACCTCCATAAGTACAGAAATAGTCATTGAGATTAGGCGATTTTAAAATACAAGTATAAAGATTGAATACACCTAATATTGTTAAATATATGTTTATAGCAATAAAGAATTCACTCATTAAATTCATTAATTCATTCAAATTCGAAAACTAATAGAACTTACAAGATGAATAAATAGTAATTTCATTTGAGAAGAGCTGGGTCTAACACAAAGATTATTAAAAAATTTTGAAAATTAACAGTTTCAGATTATACTATAATTGCTTGCATTCTGTTAGTTTCCTTTTACATTTTAAAAGCTCTAAACTAACTACTTACTAACTTACTTACTAACTTGCCTTGTACTTTCGCTAACAACTCAAATATTGTTAATTAGCCTAATCTGGAGAGAAAAATAAACGATTTATTTATTTATTATATTTATTTAACTAATTTTGTTGATTGAAATTTCAGGAAAATAACACACATTTTCTATTTTGGCGGCATACGAGTATTCCATTTTGGGTGTACTCCAGTACTCCATCATTTATACTTAGGTTCTTAAGAGCCTACCCAGAATACTTTCACGCAGTTTCGATAATGAAATGCTTGCAGCTTATCCCCAGGCCCGTTTGTGTGTTTGTTTGTTGCGTCGTAGTTCCCAAACTGAGGAATATTGTAACCCTTAAACATAAATATAAAATGATTGTATATCTAAATCATTCTCTTTATATACATTTTTCTTCTCAAGTTCGGGCGAATTCTTTTGCATCTTTTGCCCGTGATTTTGTCCCCGCGGAATTTACTGTTCTAACCTTTGAGTGTCCTGAAGTTAAACATAACTATAATTAATATGTCTCTTATCTTTTACAGAAATCCCATCGAGGAACCCAGATTATCTTATGTCCAAATAGTAAGTTTGTTCTGAGTGTTTGTTAGTAAGTTTGATTTTATTTATTTCTTTTGTAAAAATATTTTCCTGTGTCCCTCAGTTTCGATATGGGACATGCTTGGAGATCTTTGCGACCATCATGGGGATTGTGTTCGGGATCCTGAGCGGCGGGGGGGTGGTCTACAACTTGGTGCAGTTCGGGGAGCTCAGCACAGCCTTCGTGGAGAGGACCAAGTACCGGGAGAGGACGTCCAGCTATCTGCCCCTCACTTCTTTGTTCGGCGGTGGAAGAATTCTGTAAGACACAATTTATTTTTATTCTTACTTTTTGTTCGTAATATTTTTCTTAATACCTACATTAATGTGATATACCTTAGACACGTTAAATCTTCACGTTCATTATAATTACATGTAATGAAACAAAATCCCCGCGGCGTCGTTTGTCTGTCCGTTCGCGATAAACTCAAAAACGATTGAAGGGATTTCAAAATTTATTCGATGCGAATAAAATTCCAATTTATTATTAATTAATATTAATTCCTATTTAGGACAAATGCTTCGTATGAGGACAGTATGGACGCATTGGTGGAAGACGGCAAAGCCATGTGCGCCGGCATGTTTATAAGTATTGCAATCTCGCTGATACTCTGTATGCTGTCCACGGCGCTTGTGAGCTGGAGTGCGCTGCGACAGGTAAGGACTGAACTATTTGAGCTCTGTGAGAGCACCAAAACCTTATGATAAACGTCACCTGGACAGGACACTCGTTATGAATTTGCTATGAAGGCTAAAAAAATACATTTATCTCGTGGTGGTTCCAAATTTAGGAAACCCATATATGTCCGCTCGATCCACTTAAATCCAGTACAAAGATCCATTGTTGGATCTTTTTGCACTCTTATGTCTACTTTAATTCTTGATCCAGGATTTTATTCAAAGCGGATTTTTTAGAACTATTAAATCCATTGCAAACATCCATAGGTTTATAAGTGTAACCGCTTTGAAAAATATAGCTTTGTAAAGGAACCTATAAGTTAGGTTTTGCTTTTTAAATTAGGTAGACTTATAACTATTGGAAATTCTAGTCTCCAGCAAAACCATTTCCCATTTTGTAAATTACATATATATCTCGGTCATAAGAAAGTTAATGTTTATGATATGCGTGTCACGCATGGAAACAAAGCGTAATATTTTTTAATCTCCATTCAAGGTCTTAATAATTACAGTTCATCTAAACATTACAGGCATTGGACGTAACTGATTAGGTATTTGACGTTTCTGTCGTGCTCAAATCGTTTTATTTGGCTTCGTCAGATATTTCCCAGACTTTACGTATGGCGGCATTTACATTATAAATGCTGATAGCTATGTTTGCGCTTATTTATTACTTAACTGTGGTTCAACAATATTTTAGTGTAGGTATATATTAGTGTATTATAACAATAAATGTCTATTATTATGTTAGTATTATATTAGGTATATCAAACTTCCTCTTATAATTAAATAGTATGGTCTTTTTGTAACTAAATCACGCCAAAATGGCTGCACGGATTTCTATATTATTTGGTGCTGCAAATTCCTACTTTTTATCCCCTTCAGAGATTTCCTATAAACTAGGGATGGCCGTTGAATAAACGGACCAGTGTTGCCAACAGGTGAACGAGCTGTCCACCAGATTCGACTTCTAAAACCACCAGAAAACCACTAACCAAAAACCACCAAAGTTAAAAAGCCACTAAATTTGACACTAAATCTTTTTTATTGTTAACATGAAAGAAAATAAGCAGGAATATATGAAAAACGCAGCCAAGAATCCCGAAACTTTTGAGAATACCGAGGTTTCGGCATATTTTTCATTAAGTGACGTATCCCTCGCGAACATATTTCAGACAGTGAATAAGACCAATTTGAGAAAGGAGAAAGTTTAGAAATTAAAAAATATTTTGCTGAAAATCCCCGCTTCTCCTGACAGAAAATTGCTATAAACATAAACATATTTTACGGGAAATCCCGGTAAAATATGAAAAAAAAAGGAAAAATTCTATTCCACTAAACCACCAGAAAAACCACCAGCCACTAAACGCAATATTTCCCCCACTAAAAGGGGATCCAAACCACCAGTTTTAGTGGTAAATCCACTAAGTCGGCAACACTGAAACGGACTAGTTAAATCAACGGTTAACGTAGAATCAACGTTTCGACGGTCGACGGTCCATGCGTTAACTAGTAGCATTATTTTTATTAGACGGCTGAATTAAGTGAGCACAGCAACGCGACGAACGTCGCGTCGATCGACCGTTCGGGAAGACGACGCATGCATGCTTTTAAATGCGCCTGAATCATGAATATAAATTAATTAATATTCATGTTCAGCCAGTCCTAAGCCTGGTAAAGTATGAAGGGAAGATCAAAGATTTAACTATAGTAAATAAATCTTTGAGAATATACAGAAGTACAGAAAAGTTGCGTTCAACGATAGTCCTTTAACTACTCTTAGCCTCGTAGAAATCGTTGTCAAACAAAGTTTAAACGCGTATTTATCGAAAACGTGAAGTCGACTAGTTGACGAATTCAACTAGTTAAACGACTAGTCGATAAACATAAATGGACGGTTTCGTTTCGTTAACGAAAAATGCGTCAACGACCCATCCCTACTATAAACAAAATATTTAGGTACCTACTTATATTGTTGAGAATACTGCCGGTTTAGTAATAATCTGTTTTACTTTTCACAAGAGCATCTGCCTATAGTCAACAAAGACCGTGGTTTGCTAGTTGTAAACCACAAAGATTGAAAAAGAAAAAATCTTTTACGAGACCTATGTGAATAAATAACCTATGTGAACAAATTACAATTTATGCGTTTCTTGCTAAATAAATCATATAACAATAGACGCGTAGAGATATAGTACCTAACAAACGATAGAAAATATTTGCGCAACAATAAACAAAAGCAATTGCTTTGATTGGGAGCCTTGCTACTTATTGACTCTATCAGTTTCACGCTTCATACCAAAACAATATTTTAATAATGTTCAATATCGAGATTTTTTACCGTAGATCGAAGCGTGCTTTGTTGCCATAGATTGTAGAAACAAAGATATTATATGGTTCAGGTGTCAATGAGATATGTTGTAAAGATTACGAGGATTGCTTCCATAAGGAAAGAAAGAAAAGCTTAGAATGTGCTAGCTGCTTCTCGATTGGAAAAGTCAATCTAGGGAAGGGGTTTAAAATTGGGGGTTCTTGATATATGCGATGGCTAGCAACAGCAACCTATTCTATATGTGAATCTCCATTCCACCAATAAGTTCAATATTCGGTTAAGCGTGGCCGTCGAGTCTCACAGCTCTTGGCTCTGTCTACCTCGTAAGAGATAAAGACGTGATAGTTTGTAAAGCGACGTGACGTGTCGGTTTATAAAAAAGTTTTATGAATGAACATGTAGATAATCTGTTATTTTTGATGCAAAACAATGAATGGTCAACATATAGAGTACATACATATAATCGATGGCGCTGTACTAGGCCAGACGGACGATAACACATATTGCTTGTCATAAATTATATCATTGTACGGAACACCGGTTATGTAATTGTTCCAATCAGAAATATTAAGCAAGAGTGCTCTTCTGGTCTTAGTATGTCCTTTTGTCCTTTATAGGACTCATGATGTAAGCTCCGACCCAAACCGCTGTCGTTTGTATCTCGACATTCGACAATCTTTTCAAGGAAGTTTTATCCTGTAGTTTTTATCCTGAAAGCACCTTACTTATTTTTTATATCATCAGCATCATCCTAACTAATATTATAAATGCAAAAGTGAGTTTGTTTGTTGATTTGTTTGTTTGTTACCTCTTCACGCTTTATCTACTGAACCAAATTTCCTGAAATTTCGCATACACATAGCTGGAAGTACGGAGAAGGACATAGGGTACCTTTCATCTCGGGAAAAAGCACTGTTCCTGTGGGAAATTCACGCGGGCGAAGCCGCGGGCGAAAGCTAGTATCAGATAAAAATATGTTTCAGATTACAAGGATCCGAATGCGATTTTTAACATCTGTATTTCGTCAAGACATGGAATGGTTTGATACCGACACAGGATTCAACTTAGCAACCAAAATGACAGAGTGAGTATGTTTGTACATTCTTACCTTGTAAATACTTCTGCTGTTTTACTGGAAGGATTCTTCATACTTCCTTTCTTGATAAATCAAACAAGGCTGTGCTACCACCATTTAAAACCGAACATTGCTACAAAAATCTGAATGTCTGTTTTTCCATAGACCGTAAAGCTTAGTCATAAAGCGTTGACCGATTTAGCTCAAGTCTAATTTTTAGCTATTCCTTCTTTCCTTTAGTCGTATTCCTCATGACTGAGGGTCGTGGTCATTATATGGAATGTAACACATATAACGACTATCTTGGCAAATTTAATGGAGTGGTTTGTCATTGTACCACTTCTCCATTTCACACACTTGCACTCACATAATCATCAACCAGAGTGCAGGTTTCTCACGATGTTTTCCTTCACCGGAAGCAAGTGGTGAACGATGAACACTAACATAGGTACATGATTCCAATTGGTATACAAATTCATGTAGCACGGGCAGGATTCGAACTTGGGACCTTTGCAGCCACAGGTGGGCACCCTACCACTCGGCCACCACCGTATCCATTGCTTTTGTACAAGTAGAAAAAGTGCTTTTTAGCTATTGTAATAGAAGAAATTATTTGCCTTGCATTCACTAGACAACAATATACAACTCAGTATAATTTACACGAATGAGAACCACCACCATGGGTCAATCGAATTGAGTGGCATAGCACTAACAAATATTGAGAATTTAGTGTAAACTTCAACGTGACGTTTTTATTTCCAGCAATATGATGAAGCTGAAGGAAGGGATGGGCGAAAAGCTGTCAGTAGTGTCGAACCTGGTGGGCACCTCTATCCTGTGCTTCTGTACTGCGCTGCCCTTGGGCTGGGAGCTAGCCCTTGGCTTTGCATCACTCGTCAGTGCCGTTTTCCGTCACCGCCTCCGTCTTGTTGTCCAACGTATGTCCGAGATCAGTTTAATTCTAGTAGTTAAATATTTTTTTGTACTTATTTATTTATTTATCGCTATTTTTATAGGAAGACCAACTACAATTTAATGTATAAAAATAATGGTTAGTGCAAAAGGAGCCACTTAAAGCTCCTCACAGATATAAAAGCAGAATATAATGCGAATACGAAATAACACGCTAAGGGCTGATTTCGTCGATCTTATCGAAATACGATAGCAATAATCATGAAAAAAATGAATACTTTCCATTAAGAATATCAAACTCTATTTTTCTTTAAAAAGATGGGCTTTAAAAAATATTATACTAAAGCACTCTACTTGGACATTTTTATATATCTGTGTAATTTCCCAGTACCAAACGTCGTCGACGGTCAGAGAAATGGAGTCTTACAGCCAGGCGGGCAAGCAGGCGGAGGAAGTCCTGAAATCAGTGCGAACCATAGTTTCCTTCGCTGGGGAAAAGAAGGAAATCGACAAGTTAGTACCTAACCATTCGTGTGAATTGTGAACGACCAAGCACCCATAATAGTTTGGATTTGTGTATGCCTCTATGCCTGAATTTTAATGATATTTGATAGATTGGTTAAATAATGCCTGAAATAGCACATATTGGTGTGATCATTTTGTCCTAGAATGCCATGGTAGCCTAATATTATTTTTAATTTCTCAATACTCGGATTACAGCCGTACTTGCTACAGCTTTCTAGGCGTTTCAATACCTCGTTGTTTAAAATTAATTCCACTCGACCCAAGCTATTGCTATGACGCATCATCCTATACATATAATAAAACAGTAAAAATATTTTGTCTGTACATTTAATATTTTTGACTGAAATGGATAGAGGGAGACCTAAAAAGAACAATAGAAAGCAAAAAAATTTTTTTTGAATTTCTTGTCTGTCTGTCTGTCTGTCTGTCTGTCTGTATGTATGTACGCGTTTCACGCAAAAAACTACTGGACGGATTTGAATGAAACTTTTTTTGTTGTATAGCTATTAAGCCTGGGCAACATATAGGCTATAATTCATTTTGAAAACTGGAACACCTGATGAAGAACCATAACGGAACAGCTAAACTATAAGTAATATGAAAATGGTGCCTTAACAAAAATCGTTCAACCTGATGAGCATTTTCTGCCTGACGTATAAAAATTGAAGATCTGGAACATCTGATGAAAAGCTCCAAGAGACCAGCTACACTAATAACATACATATGGAAAGTGGCGCCTTAGCAAAAATCGTTCAACCTGATGAGCATTTTCTCGCTGACGTATAAAAATTAACCAGAAGATCTGGAACATCTGATGAAAAGCTCCAAGAGAGATTTTTCTTCTAAGCGAAACTCACGCGGGCGAAGCCGCGGGCGACAAGCTTAGTTCGAAAATAAACAGAACAAAAAATCACTTTTTTATGAGTATATACTCTATATGTCTCTTATAAAGCTACCATCGGCTCCGTGGAAATAAATTGCATTAAAAATGAAAAAGTACAGATCTTTGGACTATAAACAATATTAAATAGTAGTTTAGTAGCATGAATAAATTTGCAATACGTGTTATCTTAAGTGAATTCACATGTGACTTAACAGTGCTAGAGGTAAGTCTAAAAATGGGTGTCTATTGTAAAATACAGATTTTTATCACATCGATTATCTATGTCCCAGAAAACTATTCACGTTTGACAATATATTTTTTTCTTAAAACATCGAAAAACTTATTATCGCAGTTTCATAATATCGAACAAACATTTCCTAAAAAAAACGTTATGAAAATTTCTACTATTCCAAGAAAAACGATATATCAAACTAACATTTCACACATGTATTAAGATATCGATGTAAACCATTTATAATAAACATGTTTCAATATGTAACGATGCGCATCATAACTTTTAATCGCAGTAACGTTTCATCGAACGCTGCACATTCGCTTGTTGTTGCTTAAAAACATGTAGCAAGCATCATGCAAGCATGCAGCAAGCATGAAAACAAGCATGCAGCTAAGCATGCAGCAGGCATACAGCAAGCATGCAGCTTGGGCATGCAGCAAGCAAATGCAGCAAGCATGCAACAAGCATTCAGCAAGCAAGGTGCAGCAACACATGCAAGCAGGCATGCAGCAAGCATGCAAACATGCAGCAAGCATGCAAGCAGGCATGCAGCAAGCATGCAGCAAGCATGCAGCAAGCATGCAGCAAGCAAGTATTTCTGGGTGGCTCCACCAGAAGACTTCTGGTTCCGCGCGAAGGAATAACACTCTGAGTATATGGACAAAGTTGAGCCACGTGGAGTCATGGCGAGGTGCTCTTGAGTCGGATTGTACGATCCATTTATAATTAATGGACTAGCTATAAATTTACTGTTGATTTCAATACAATACTACCAGATTAATCTATCTTATGATAGGGTAACATAATAATATAATATTTGATGTTTCCAAATATATTGCAAACTGAGAAACTTACGTGGAAAATAAAATTATGGGTAACAAAACTTTGATGTTTCACATTATTTCGATGAAATACGATAAAATATGAAAAGAAATAACGATAGGAGTGTGTTTGTACGTAATGAATAATCGTGTAAATGAAATTTCTGATGTAAACAGATTTAAGGGATTTGTTACATATTGTATTAAAATATCTGCGAATGGTCATTTATGGGACATGAAAATCGTTGAAAGTAAATTGCGGGATAAAGTGATGGGTTCCGTCTAAAATAAGATATGAACTGAACTTCCGAAATTGACTATAAATAAGCGCACGAAATGACAAAAACGGTTTTGTAAATAATTATACTGCCTAACACGGCTTAAACTACGGTAACAGTGACCAAATAATACACAAAATACATGAAATTACAATTCGACATCCAAGTTAAGTAAATTCAAAAATAAAGACCCAGGTGAGTCATCAGCTGTTAGATACTTTACAAGGATCATGCATGTATGATGAAGCATCTATTGAGGAACATGAATCAAACCAATATAATATAGACAAAGCACACCGGAAAAGTATAAATAGTATATATTCACATTGTAACAACAAGTGACAAAACCACATCACAAGGCTATTCGATCTATTGACAAAAATATTTCCACATATTTAACACACCAGATGTCACTACCATATACCACAACACAACAAGTTAATTCTTGAATTATGTTATAACAGATAGTGTATTGTATGCTATACATAACTCGATAGAATACATTCTATATAAATAGTAAAAATGTCCATGGAAAACATATCATATAGAAAACCTGGGAATAATAATAATGATTCATTAAACCAATCGTATGAGTCTTTTCATGTCACCCATGTCGGATCTTAGAACGTCAAGTTTACCCGACTTAACACCCTAACCAGGAAGACTTAAATGAATTAAAATTCACACCAAGTAATACATCTACAACAACAACTAGAAAAGGCGGACAAATCAATTTTTTTCGTGGCAGGTACAGTAGTAGTGTTGTGCTATAGAATTGACTGAATATAAGTTGACTGTATTATGTATTTACAGACCACCAACATCTCAGGATTATACTACGTTCTTCGAAAAATTAGATTTTTGTGTTACATACATTGTGTAAAAAATTCAAATAACAAAAATTGTAATGTGCGGGGATTTCTAACATAGATCGATTAAAAAGAACTAAATATTCTTTTGGATTTTGAATTCTTGCTCTTGGGTTACAATTTAAAACTTCTAATTTTTTCAGGCTACTAGATTATCATTTAACTAAAACGTGCATTGATAATTTTGCTATCAATGCAGAATCTAACATGCAATAGTAAAGTTATTGAGTTAGGATTGTCCGATCACACAGCACAAATTATAGAAATTTCAGTAAATACGGTAAAGTATAGATAACTTTACATGTAGTCGTAAAAAAAAGGCGATTTTACAAAAAGAGTATTTGAAAATAAATAAATTTAAAAAATGATGTAAATGAATTTCCTTTGAGAGTTTACGATATTGACGATCCAAACAAAGCTTTTGATTACTTTCTCGACAATTTTCAAATGCTATATAATCTGTGCTTTCCTGTTAAAATATCTCAGTCAAAAAAAATAAAAGGGTATCAAAAGGTATTAAATTATGCTGCAAAAAAGAGAATATTATTATGGAAGTACAGAGTAACACCAAACTTACAAAATAAAAATAATCTTAAAAATTACTCAAAAGAGGCTAAGTAAAATTATTAATTTAACCCAAAAATCTCAAAATAGTCATTTCATAAATAACGCACATAATTAAACAAAGGCAATGTGGCTAATAATTAATGATAAAAATAAAATTAAATCATACATTACATAAGTAAATAAAGGTGGAAAGGTTATTATCGACCCAAAATCAATAGCAAATGCTTTTAATTCCCAATCCATTGACAATATTGAAAATAATTCTAATCTATTAAGTAATACAGTTAATATATCAAATCAAACACAATCGATGTTTATTTTTTCAATATCGCCTGACGACATAGTAAATATTGTTAAGACCCTGAAAAATAAGAATAGTACCGGATACGACAATATAGCCACAAAACTTGTAAAGTATGTTTGTGATGAATTGCTCCAATCGTATGTCATCTTATAAACTCATGCATAATGGCTGGCGTATATCCAGAACAACTAAAAACTACAATTATTAAGCCACTTCATAAAAAAGGCAATAAAGAAGATATGACAAACTATCGACCAGTGGCATTAGGTTCAATATTTACAAAAATTTTCGAAACATATTTAAATGAAACAATTTATAATTATTTGACTAAATTTAATATATTATGTGACGAACAAGCGGGATTTCGAAAAAATAAGTCTATTAATTTGGCAATATATGAACTACTTCATACTGTTATGAACAATGTTGATAATAGGAAGCCTGTTTGTGCCATTTACACAGACATGACACAGGCTTTTGACTATGTTAATACGAGAGACTAATTAAGAAATTGGACGCGTATGGAATTAGAGGAAACATACTTAAGTCTTTTAAAATCGTATCTCGATAATAGAAAGCAATATGTTGAGATAAGTAGCCTTTGACCAAAAACAACAATGGAACACCAAGACCTATCTGATTGCAGGGTAAATAGATATGGCGTGCCGCAAGGTAGTGTGCTAGGGCCATTGCTTTTCCTTATCTATATAAATGACTTGCCAAAAAATGTCCGGAGAAAAAATGGTTCTATTCGCTGATGACAGTACTGCAATAATAAAATGCGACGATTTAAATAACTATGAAAAGGATATAAATAACACTTTGAATGACATAATACATTAGCTTGACATTAATAATTTAAAAATAAATTTACAGAAAACTAAAATTATGCACGCTAAAATTATTGTTGACATAAATTATAATGGACAAAGTATTGAATAGGTGGAAACTAGTAAATTCCTCGGACTTAATTTAGATAGTAAGCTGACGTGGATACCTCAAGCTGAGAATGTATGTAGAAAATTAAGTAAATCGGCTTATTTATTATTTAGATTATCAAGAAAAGTAAAAATGGAGGTAGCTCTGGTAGCTTATCATGGCTTAGTAACACCTACATTGCAATATGGAGTTATATTTTGGGGTAACTCAAGTAAAAGAGAAAAAATCTTTAGGCATCAAAAACGATGTTTGCGGTCAATGTGTGGATTGAAACCGAGAGATAGCTGCGAACCTGTGTTTAAATCCCTGAAATTGTTGACCCTTCCATGCATATACATATTAGAAATTTGCGTTTTTGTCAAAACCAATCCACACCTGTTTGTTACACTTATTGAAACAAGTAAGAGAGCTGAACTTATCCGGCCACAATATAACTATAAATTGATAACTGGAGGCTGTAACACAGCTCTTAAGAAAAAAAGTATATTTGGCATGGCACCGGTTATTTATAATAAGTTACCTGACAGTTTTAAAGATTTGAATATATGGGCTTTTAAACAGAAAGTAAAAAAAAATTTTGACAGAGAAATGTTATTACACAATTAATGATTACTTAAATGACAATATGTGATCTTATTTTTTTTATCTTATTATTAAATATAATGTTATGCTTGTAAGTAGATTGTTATGTTTAAGACTAATTATGACTTAGATAATTGTACGTCCAAATTGGGCAGGACACGGCTGTACGACTTTATTGTAAGACCTTTTTTACCTGTGATCCACAATAAAGATTATTTGATTTGATTTGATAACATAAAACTTTCTTCCGATAAACGCTTCCTAGCTTGTACGTTTATTTATTTAATGATAATCTTTTAATGACAACTGACTAATCTTGCACAATAGATGGTTATTGTTATTGCCGACCATAACCATACTCAAATATTTGTTCTTTTTGTTTAATACTGCGTAGTTTAGTGGAATTAGTATTTTCTATGAGTAGGTAATGCACTTTTCAACACACTTGCTCGTAAAGTGGGTCTTATTACATCGAATTTAGGCCCATAATGCCATATATTACGAAGGTATTACGAATGAACTAAAGTTAAAGGTGTAAAAGTAGGTATTATCTGAAAATATGGATTGAAAAATTTTACAAAATTTTTTATTATTATTGAACAGTAGAGCCGTTTCTGAAACTATTATACGCGATTTCATTGTAATTTGCGGTAATCACAGCGTTATCTACTTGTTATTTGTTTGCTTGTTTGTAATGTAGATTTAGTATAACCGATTAGCTTCTTAGCTATTTACAAAATAAATCCCGTGTTATAAATAGGTATGTAGATATAAAATTGTCCTACAGCGTTACATTTGGGCATTTGGCGTAGCTCTATTTTAAATATAGGCATGACTCATAACTTTGGGCCGTTCAGACTAAAGTATAATTTGAACTCCAGACATATGCGGTAGGACTATTTTGAAATAACAATAAATACTTCTTGAAGCTCACTTTCAGTCTTATCTAAGTACCTAACTACTAATTTAAAAATCATAATTTAAGTTAATTATTTCAAAGGATTCAAGCTTACAAAACCAAAAATATAACTTGAAATGAAAATGACACACGATCATGTTTGTATAAGACGGTAGGTAAGACGATTTAACCATTTTCCTTACAGTCTGACTCTATCGCTGTGATTTTAAAGATGTTTCACAAGGGATAACTATGGTTTGGCTAAAAAAAGTATGGTCAAATTGGCATTATAATATGAAATGCCGATGAACGTTAGTTCTAAATCCAGGACTACTAAGATTATTAATCAGACCGCAAGATCCAGTAAATTTTTATAAAAGCTAATAGCAAAATAACAGCAATGATATATAATGTACCAGGTACAAGCAACTGTTGGAGCCAGCGGAGTGCTACGGGCGTCGCAAGGGCCTTTTCAACGGCCTGGGCAACTTAGCTTCAACTGGGTGCTAACGTACTCTCTCAACGCCATCGGCCTCACGTACGGAACTCGCCTGGTGCTGCAAGACCTGGACAAGCCAGCCGATGAGAGGAAGTACTTGAGTGGGCGTGGTGTTCAGATTAAGTCACTCCAATTAAAGAATATGAACATGGTAACCAATAGATGTTACAATATATAAATTTTTCAGGAAACACAACATTTAGTAAAAGCAATAATGAAAATGGACAAATAATTTTCTTAAACTGTATTAATTAATGGTAGGTGATAAGTACACAACAACGTTGTGTGAACAAAGTGGTCGAATGACGACGATGTCAAGGTTAGATACCTAAATTAGATGACATTTAGGTATTATAGATATATGTTATCTAATTATATATAAATTCAAGGTCATTGTTTCATTATAAAATATCTATGGTTTGCCAAACTATACATACACCTACTACTCGATAAATCTAATTTTCGCAATAATTCTCTTAACCTACTAACAATATAAATGCGAA